>OX463860.1:22419027-23010815 GCA_949825065.1 Odontocerum albicorne | reverse complement strand
GTAAAGGGTTAACACTATTGTATCTTAACACACTTTAGAAAAATATACTTGAGATTGCTTTTGTGTCAAATTACTTAAACTGAGATGAACTAGTTTGTGTTTTGGGCGCCGATACATATTACTATCGTTTTATTGTATACTAGCTGAAAAACCCATCCAAGGATGGGCATTTTTTTTTACTAAATACTTGTTAATTTTACTAAATACATGCGGCATAGTACGTGTTTTCACTCAAGGTAGATTGACCTGGTCGCACTCTTCAGATTGTCCTCGAAATCCTTAAAAAATACAATATTACCAATACTGGAAGCTCAAAATCAATGACGCGAAAACTGTGGCCATTATGTTCTCCCGCAAAGTCAAGGAAAAAATACCATCGATGCCCTTATTCATCGTTGGTTGCCTGATCGATTGTCGGAACGTAATCAAATACCTCGGTGTTCATCTCGATCGGCAACTGACATAGAAAACTTATATGAATACTATCAGACAGAAGGGTCTAAAGCGCATCGGGGCTATAAGTTCGATATTCTACCGACGCAGCTTCCTTTCATCCAAAAATAAGCTCCTCTATTAAACCCTTATTCGTCCCATCTTAGCCTATGCTGCATCCGTTTGGGATGGTGTGAGCAACATGGATTACCTGAAGCTTCAACGAGGGCAGAACAAGACATTCAAGATCACTTTCAACACCCATCCCAGAACATACGCCTCCCTACTCTACGGCGAACAGCGTGAAGAAACCCTTCAGCAACGCATTCTCGCTTGGACCGTGAAGTTCTATAAAAGTCAACAAAATCACGGCAATTCTCAAATCGCTGTCCTGAGGGCTTCTGAGATTAATCCAACCTACATTTCCGTTATAAGCACAGGTTTCCGGAGCATCATCTGTTACATGACTAGTCCACCTACAGTATTAGCTGGGAGGACCAAGGTCTTAATGAATGTGATGGAATACAAGTAGCCTGAACGAGAGAACATGTACGTGCTAAATGATTATTTGTAAGAATTATTATCTAGTTATAAGTAGTATGTAGGTATTAACTATTCCTTATAAATCAAATATTATTTAAAGTAAAATGATATGTAGGAAATTAAAATGAAGTTAGTCCATAGTTATAATATAAAAATTAGATTAGTTCTCAAGATATATTTTTTATGTGTGCATTGCTTTTGGTAAATGTTTGTGTTATGAATTACTTTTGGTAAATGTTTGTGTTATAAATTACTTTCTTAAATTAAATAAAAACTTACAAACATTTTATCCCATCACGCCCCATTCTGACTGTACCGTATCTGCTCTGCCGTTGGTGCATATTACCAATCGTCATATTACAATATTTATCTTATCTTATCGTCGTGTTTTGGTGTTGCCCGCCTGCGTTGTAGATCCGTGATCTTCGGTCGTCATTAACTGATTGTCTTTGTTGAGCATTTGTTGTTTGTTGTCATAGCCTGTGGTATTTTGTTATTTTTCCTTTGCAGCAACATGCTGTAATTCTGAAAATCTGGGTCAAAATTTTGAAAATAAAGCGGATTTTTTATTTAGAGTTAAAAAGTAACGGCCGCACCACAGGTTATTTACTTTATGCATTCAATAATATATCAAGAAAAGTGCTTTAAAACATCATGAAATTGTGTAATATTTTACTCAATAATTACCTTTTTTCATTGCGTGCAGTAGTAGAAATGCAATGATAATAAAAGTATTTTGTAAAAAAACAAATATTTCAAGTACCTACATTCTAATTGTTGTCTTGTTTTATTTTGAAAGCATGTATTTTAAAATTGGAATATTTACGTTTGTTAATTCAGAAACTTATGTATGTTTTATTTCATTTTTACTTCACAGTCACAGTCTGTTTTATTTCATTTTCCACTTCGGAAAATGAAATAAAACAGACAAATAGGCAAATACTATAATAACACGTTTTATATCAACTCGTAATACCAACGTCTCT
This sequence comes from Odontocerum albicorne, assembly GCA_949825065.1. Taxonomy (NCBI): domain Eukaryota; kingdom Metazoa; phylum Arthropoda; class Insecta; order Trichoptera; family Odontoceridae; genus Odontocerum; species Odontocerum albicorne. Next base: position 23,008,854 of record OX463860.1, on the reverse strand, counting down.
ATCATTAAAGCGTAACTGCTAACATAGCGATACAAAAAAATACTGAGAAATTCTCATGTGATCTGTGATACTGTATTGTTTTATTGTATAGCACTTTCGTAGTATACAAAACAACCTGGTGGATTTATTGCCGTGCGATAATCTCAATCATCTATAATGTCAAAGATATCTTAAGTGAAAACAATACTGGAAAACCTTTTTAAAATTAATTAAATCCCAACGGAAATCGAGCTCGTAACTCCCTGGTATCTTCTCAACTAGTTTACGGAAGTATCAATATGATATTCAGAGTCCTTGGGGGTGAGGTTATTCCTACAATCGCCCAAAGTGCGCCCACACAATCACATATGAATAAAAAAATTAGTGGTTTGTTCCCCAATCCATCCCTGTAAAGAAAGGTTCAGGACAGAAAGTTCCTGAAAGTGTCTCCAGGCGTTAGTCCCAGACCTTTCAAGACCCAAGGATTTAAAAAAAGAAACCCAGGTACAATTCGGGAGTTGCCAAAAAACGAAATGCGTGTATAAGAGAAAGTTAGATGCCCTTGGCGAGTCATTGAAAAGGGCTACTTTCACCTTTTTTTGAAAAATTTCAACACTAAAGCTTTTATCAGTTTCCTATTATCTGTTCTTGAGATCTTTATGTTTTGGAAAATCCCTGTGTATTCATGGCAGATAATAACGGTTTATATAAAAAAAGGATAAATGACATATTGTGATGGAAAAAAAAAACAGTTGGAGAGTATATTTTGCTTATTTTATTTATTTATCAGTTAATATAGTATTTGAAACGTTTACAAAATGCTGAAAAAGAAAACTATGAGATTGTTTTTATAAAGACTCTTTATTTATAAATGACACCAAATGGGTATTGAATCTGTAAAACAAATATATCTCAGTCAGATACAGGTACAAGCCTAGTTTACTGGAGTCATGAGAAATATACAGACAACAAACCCAAATCGTAAGATAACCCGCCCATCGCATGGTCAGGTGATTTTGCAGTTAAAATTCGATAACCTACACCCTTAGTTAGTATATCAACTGTAGCCGATAGAAGAAACGCTGTTTCCTTATATTCTGAAATGTTAAAATTTGATAACCTACACCCTCAGTAGTATTTCAACTATAGCCGATAGAAGAAACGCTGTTTTCTTATATTCTGAAATATTGAAAATTGAATACCGCCTGTGAATACAAATTCTTTCAAAATAATGGAAAATTACGACAGAAATTAAACGATATTTCTGACGTCATTTTATTTCTGCCGGGGGTTCCCTTGTTTTGAAAGAAACTGTATAACCGCGCGTGTATAATTGTATAATTATTTTAACATTTTAGAATATAAAGAAACAAAATGTCTTATACTATCTCTAGTTGATATACTAATGGAAGTTGAGTTATCAAATTTAAACTATGGTATCGCCTGACCATGCAATGGGTGTGGCTGACATTGTATATATATCCATCCATACACGCTGTAATTTATATATGGCGGAAACATTTGGGCATTAGTGGTACTTGCAATGTAAAATAATTGACTAAATCTAAATTACAAATATTTTTTTCACTTCGTGGTGTCATATTAACAAATTTTCACTTCGTGGTGTCATATTAACAAATTTTCACTTCGTGGTGTCATATTAACAAATTTTCACTTCGTGGTGTCATATTAACAAATTTTCACTTCGTGGTGTCATATTAAGAAATTTTCACTTCGTGGTGTCATATTAACAAATTTTCACTTCGTGGTGTCATATTAACAAATTTTCACTTCGTGGTGTCATATTAACAAATTTTCACTTCGTGGTGTCATATTAACAAATTTTCACTTCGTGGTGTCATATTAACAAATTTTTCAATAAAGCGGTTTTCTTTATATTCACCACCAATTTCAAGGACCTCTGTCTTCTTCGTTAGGTGATAAGGAACTAAAATATATTTGTTAGTGATCTTTGGTAAAGGAAAACCATGGTTGCTATTCGGAACGTGAAAATTTCGTCACTCATAGCACATCGGTTTCTAAAACATATATATTCTGGTACAGAAACCATGTTGACCAAGAAAAAATATATAAATCTTTATCAATTGTTATTTGTTTAATCAAACACTGTATATTCCACTTTATATAACGGTATAACTCTATCGGTTTCAAAGTTTTTACCTCATCATCAGGGAAGCACAAACAAGAAGTTTGTTCGAACTGGTACCGACATACATGCTTCTAACGGTAAAAATTCAGGTTGAAGGTGGAGGAAAACAACTTCAGCAAGCAGCGGTGAGATCTTGAGCCAAATGTCCATCGCAATGCACTGACTTAAATATTTCTACAGCCTCTAATCTGTCCAATTTATTTCCATTACTACTGAAATGCAATAATTTGGCATCATCGATAGAAAATGTATGGGTTTCTCGGGGACAACGAATAGCCATTTATTTATCATGAGAAAAATGCATAGAACGACAGTCTTTTAAAAGTCTTCCACAGCGGGTTTTGTCACTAGATGACTCAACTAATTCAGAATCTTCACAACTAATGGGTCATTTACAAAAATGTGTGGGTAGATTCTTATTATCGTTAATGACCCACTCTCTACTTATAATTTACGTAAAGTGACCAAACGTACAAATTTACCCTGTACACTACTAATTTTAAAATGTCTGTACAGAACTTTATAATGATTGAAGAAATACATTAAAATCTAAAAAAAAATACATTTGGCAGGTATGTTCGATAATTTTCATGACAGTTTTCCACTTGTTTAAAATGTTTTTGGAGTTGTTTTTATGTTCTTCTTCCGCGCCGTGACCCCAATACTGAAAAACGTGACCCACACTTGGATTGCCGTATGTTGTGCATGCTCTCATTCTCCCGAAATTCCACTGTACGTAGGCAGAGCCGTAGCCCAAAGCCCGTTCCAACGCATAGGTGATCTACCTCTGCTCCTACAGCCCTCTACATTGCAAGTAAACATGAGTGTCATGGCCATGCCTTCCTTGCGCGAAATGTCACCGAAGAACTGAAAAATGCCATTTTTTTACCACTTTAAATGGTAGCAGATATTTCGAATTCATTTCAGTTTTAATCCACGGAGAGATATAAAAAAAACATATATAAACCGAAAATAGTTAGCACGTAAGAAGGACCCACTCGTCATCCGCACTCGCGACCACAACGTAAACATATGTTTTATTCGAAAAGTATTAATCGTATCTATAAATTCAATTGGTGATTGACAAGGTCAAGACCAAGGAAGCTTCAAGAACGGTGTAGAATAAAACTTCTGGGCCTCCGGTTAAGTTTTCACTAGCCAAACACTATATCGATACATGACACAGTTTTTTTTTATTGAAATTGACTATATTTATTAAATCACAAAACTATTATTATTCACACCCCATCAAAGAACCAATCGAAATTATTCTTAAACCTGCATGGATTCCAATTTTTCAAATACTACAGAGAATGCCGAGTAGGGGGCGCCCATGAAGCGCTCGTCGAGTCTTACGCTAGTTATCACGAGCATGTTTACATTGCAGTGAAAGCGGATTCGTAAACGTACCAAACAAGTGTTCATGTTGAGGTGAGTGCGGGTGACCAGGTGATTCCTGTGTGCTAACTATATTCGGTAATATTTTTGGACATTATCCTGAGAATAAATGGCTTAAATGATGATACATACTTTTGAAACATGATTCATCATTTATGTTCACTCAACACGGCAACCATTTCGAAAAATATTTGAATACATTTGGTGTTCCCTTGTATCTATCACAATAACATCCAGTATTGTTAAGTAATGAACTATTAATACTTGCCTACTCCAATGGTTCTTAACCCATAGGCTAAATTAATGGGTTTAAAACAATGCTGTCTCCCGGTCACGCTCTCTTCAATATCCCCGAAAGACCAGTTCTGACATGTTGAAGCCTAAATCATCATTATCCTCGCATTTCCCATTTGTTTAAGATCTGCTTGATGAGTCACTCCTCTCCATCGTGATCTATCCAAGTCCATCTCCGGAGTCATGTTCATATCACTTATGTCTTAGTCTATGCTTCCCTCCATCGCTTTTAATAAACCTTTTGCTCTACATCCAGGGAGTTGCATTACCAGTGTCTGGTTTCCCACATATTCAACTATTTTCCTTTGTACATGTTCATACCATCGAAGTCTAGTCTCTCTCAATTTCGGCGAGATCTTGACAACCAAGGTACCTCTAATACACTTTCCTCATTTTGTATTTCTTATTTACTCCTCTGTTCTTTGGATTTAGCGTTGCTGAAGAATACTATATAATGTCCCAAAACAATGTAGACACCCTTTGAAGCCGTGCCGTTTACTGCAGATTGCTGATGAAGTTTGTCATGCCACGCATTCGTGAGGAGTTAAGAAATAAAGAAGACGTTTATTTCCAGCAAGATGGTGTACCTGCCCACTACCATCGTGATATGAGGGCCTATCCTGATTAAATTTTGCCCAACAAATTAATCGGACGCAGACGTAGCATTGAATGCCCCCACGGCCCCCAAACCTCCCGCTAGTGGACTTTTTTTATGTAGATTCATTGAACATAAAGTGTATGCCACAACACCGGCAACGGCTAATGAATTGAAAGCCGCAATTGAACGAATATGCGCCCAAATACCAAAATAAATTATTCGTCATGTTTGAGATTCCTCGTTAGCGGTACTGTATGGACCAGAACTGGCATTAGAGTATTTGCGATAATTTAAAAAAAAAGTCTAACTTCCTTCATTTGAAGTTTTTATCTTAGATAAACCTTAATAAATAGTGAATTTATAATAATTCAACGTGTGTATATATTTTTTTGGGACTCTCTATATACGAACAAAAAAAAACTATTTTTTTACATGAAGAGTTATATTATATTTCATGTTCGTTATATACAGTACATTCTGGTGTGCTTATGGCAATGTGGCGATCTCTTCCAACAAACCAGAAAAATGTTAAAAATATCTTAATAAAACACTAGACTAGAATCCTACTGAAAAAAACTAGACTAGAAAATCTGTATTCCGTTGAGACTTGAATCTGTGACTTTCGGGTTTGAAGACAGTCGTCTTAACAATTAGGTCACAGAGGTCAAGGATTAAGGCATGCTTATTTGATCTTTATAATAAACTGAAAAGTTTGTTTTGGTTGGGATTATTTTGCATACATTACAGTAAGTGGTCGCTTACCGTGATCCCGTTTATTGCGATGTTCGCATTACCATTAACCTTTTGGAACACATTCAATAGAAATCACGATAAAATCTGTATAATCGAGATTTTATAAAAAACTAGTCATGAGATATTCAAACTTTATCAGACCAGAATTGATTATTTTTAGTTAGACTAGTTCTCACCTTCATCTTTAAAAAAATCAAGCCCGTTTACATTTGGGAGCAAATAATTTATTTGTCATTTATCGATGGTGTCCATTTTCAATTCATAGAACTCCATTTTCAATCAAGAAAATTAAAATTAAGCACTTCAATAGTTCTAATTTTTTTATTTATTCAAACGGTGACGACAGCTGGTTCGTTATAACGCGCCATGTAATATTTTATTTGTATATTTCTTTTTGTACCGATTATATATTAGTTAGTAACTTATTTTACATACTCCGTGGCCTAGTTGGTAAAACCCTTGTCTCGCAATCCGATGGTTGCGGGTTCAATTCCCATAGGAACAAGGATTTCAGTCTGGTTTTCTTTAAGGCATATTTAAAATATATCTGATTGGTTGGAAGATTCTATTATTTTCGACCTTTTATTAAATGCAAGTCTAGCCTGATGTATACGGCTGTCGACCTCGCTCGAAGGTCGAAAATAATAGAATCAAATAATATAGACCTAAAACTGAGAATACTCCTCATCAAGACCTATGTATGGAGTATCTTGATGTACGGCTGCGAGACATGGTGCCTATCCGAAAGAGATAGACGAAGACTAGAGGCTTTTGAGATGTGGTCCTATAGAAGACTATTAGGAATTTCCTGGAGAGACCGCATCACAAATGAAGAGGTTCTCCAACGAATCGAAGGAGGAAGGCACCTGCTCAGGATCCTGTCCGAAAGGCGTGCAAGATGGATCGGTCATATAATACGACAAGAGGGCCTCTTGCATGCCATAATGGAGGGTATGACCGAGGGGACAAACTCTAGGGGACGCTCACGCCGAGAGTACCTGGAGGACCTGTTGGTGGACGTGCGCTGCTCAACATATACAGATTTAAAAAGAGCCGCACAGGACAGGGGGGAATGGAGGAGAAGAGTTGAAATTGCTGCAAACCAGTCTTAGGACTGCAACCACGGAGGAGGAGGTTGGAAGATATTGCCATATGGCAATAAGCCCGCCAGGTTGTACTGTATATGATACAACTTAAGTGTAATACAATACAATACGATACGATACAAGTACATACGTATTTACCAAAACAAATAAAGTTTAGTTATAATTTAAATATGTTCTTATTTTTATGAATAAAAATGTTCGTTTTATTACTTCTGATGCATTTTTTAAGTTTTTACTGTTTATTAAATCAATGTATAAAATAGAATACTTATGTACTGATATTAGGTTGTCCTGTAAGGAGTTTCTTATTTCTCGAATATGTTGTTATAGTTCGGAAAATCTAGGATGAGTCGTATGACAGCTCACAAATTTGCCCCAATACAACCTTGTAACGATGTTCAGTAATTTTAATTATTTTATCAACTTTAATATAAGCCTCGATTCTAATAAATAGCAAGTTATTTAGGTAAATAAATACATTACATAAAACTAACAATAATGACATATTAATACATCTTGTCACAAATTAGCAAAAATGTGGCAGTTTGTTAAAATCAAATTATATTTGGTGACGTTTGTCAAAAGTCACTACGTTAATCTGCATTGGCTAGGGATGGGGTATTCGATAATTGGATTTTCTTTTTTTTTTATATATATTATAAATCGTAATTAGTATTAATCCATAGTGGATTAATACTATTTAAAGATATTTGGTCTATTTAAAGACACATACAATACATTAGAAAGTCAGTTTAATTAAAATTAGGAATTAAAACGTCAGTTTAGAGAAAAACAATTGTTCGATTTATAAAAAAACTATTCGATTCGTAAAAAAAAACTATTTTACCCCATCCCTTTGTGACATGACGTTTTAAACGTCGCACGGTTCATCCTAGACTTTCTGAAGTATAGGTTAACATTTTCCGATAACTTTAGGATAACTTCATTCCAAACGCGCTGAATATATATTAATATGAAATATAACAGTTAAGCGCATTTTTTGACATTATTTGAGCAGATTTTTTTTTTCATTTTGAATATGAAACATAATTAGTCGCTTTTTTGGTAGTTAGGAAAAATACGATAAACAAACAAAAAAGAAGTGTATGGTGACGATGCAGTAAGCGATCGGCCGTGTTTGTCAAAAGTGGTTTAAAAAATTCCATAATGATGATACGACACACGAAGATAGTTTTCGCTATAGAAGGTCGATTACCACTAATGACATCCAAATCAAGGCTTTGATCGAGAATAACCAGAGTACTACGACACGAGAGATTGCTGATATACCGAACAAATCAAGGCTTTGATCGAGAATAACCAGAGTACTACGACACGAGAGATTGCTGATATACCGAACAAATCAAGGCTTTGATCGAGAATAACCAGAGTACTACGACACGAGAGATTGCTGATATACCGAACAAATCAAGGCTTTGATCGAGAATAACCTGAGTACTACGACACGAGAGATTGCTGATATACCGAACAAATCGAAAACCACCATCCACGAACATTGTGTGCTTTTGAATTTGACCTAAAAATACGAAATTACTTTCTAGACTACCTTTTAGATATTTTACAGCACCAGTACAAAGACTGTAAAGTAGGTGAATGGCTGCCGTTCAATCCTCAGAGATTCCAGTTTGCTTCTTGCGTTTTAGATGAAAAGCAGGGGGAAGAGATTTCTCTTTGTCAGGTAGAAGTTTGTTAAAATAAAAACACAGTATTCCATCAGATGAGAATATATTTTTTCCGTTTTTCGTTCCTTATGTTTAGCCCATCGCTTATCGTAAGTTCCTTGATTCGACCGGGTATGCCGTCACGGCTTGCAAGCGCCACGCATACCACGCGCTTTCCGCGCGTAGAGGGTGTCCGATCATTTATAGTGATTATTTGCGAAGGCCACGCATAAGGCATATTTTATTACAATATGTGCAAATATATAGTCATAAGCAATTGTAAAACACAGATGATACATAACAATACAATAATATACAATAATCATTTCACAACCAATTTTACAAAATAAATTTCCTCATTTCGGTGACACATACGTTCGGTACACATAGATAACCAGATTTATCGTGACTGTTAAAAAAATCAATCTCTGATTGTTCAATCGGCAAGCGAACACCTTCTGTATATAGTACGTTTTATAGTCAGATTTAAATAAAATAATGATTGTACTAATTTTGCTACGAGAAAATCTGGTCAGTTGAACTAAATTGCGTAGCTTCTTCCGAAGGTCGGGCGTTTTATAAAGAGCGGCTCGTAATGGGGCACTTCTTCCGATGCGCGGGGACATTATGCGGGAAACAAGCTCTGGGACAGGAAACTGGAGAGGATATATCTGTCTTTGTGGGGGACAGATATGAAAGGGACAGAGAAGTTTTCGCAAAGGAAGGAATCGTGCTAGTTTCCTGTTTAAACTGCATTTTTTACTGAAGTTTCAAAATATCGTAAAATAATAAAAAATAAATTAAATATGTAAATGGTGCTGCTAAGATGGAAGTACTTTAATACCAACTTTGGTGTATTGCAGTGAAACGTAGACATGGAAAAAGAGTAAAGGAATTTGTACCAATATGACAGAATACGAACGAAGTGCTTAGGGATGAGTGTGAACTTAAGGCTGATATGTTGAGTAAGATGAAAAAGAGCAATCTGAGATGGTTTTGACATGTATAACGAATGAATAAAGTAAGACAAACGAATATACTCGTATATTGCGAATGTGAGTGGAATGCGTGGTAGAGGAGGAACTAGGAAAGAAGGATGAATAGCGTGTAGCGATAGGAAACCAACTTAATGGGATACTCAAACATATGTGTACATACTTAAACCGAACAGTGCCAAGATGATAGTCCACAACATTATTTTGGTGCCAACTTTGATGTATGAAGTGAGATGTGTACGTGGAAGAAGACTTTACAGAGCTGAATAAATTATTTGTATAAGCAGGTGTATGGATGTAAAAGAGACAAAAGATGAATGTCGAAATACGCAAGTCTGGCGTTCTGTCCTCTCTGCCTACTCAAACAAGGAACCGATGTCATGATAAGTATGTAATTATAACTAAAAGCGGTTGTGTTAAGTAGGGTGTAAAAGCGAACTGATCGGTGACGAAAGATTGACTAAACTAATTTATAATACAAGCATGAATAGGAATCGTGGAAGAATACAAGTGGAAGTATGGCTGGACAAAGTGAATGAATTTTTAAAAGAAGGATATTTAAGGATCAAGAGAAAGCACTGAGTGAGAAGATATTTAAATGTAAAGAGGCGTAATAGGTGTTAAGAAAGTTTGGCGCTATGCCCTCTGCCTACCTCAATAGGGTATTTGCATGATGGTATATATGTGACGTTTTTGCCTTCACGTATAATACGGTGATCAATATTTAATATTGTGGTATTTGTGAGTGGTAGTGCGAACGCGACAACTTCCATTACCTATTTAGTAAGTCGCTTGTCTTCCAAGTGGATTGGATACTCGTTGTAACACGATATTTTAACAAGGATCAAGTCTGGGTTCACTTAAGCTCTCTCAAGAATTCTCTCTGGTTAGTTGGAATGATTGTCACATGGCTATGATCCCGCCAAGTTGTAATATATACAATGAAAGTGCGATAAAAAAAATCGCGGCGTTTGAGAGAATTAGAACACGCTAGCGGCATTGTGCCGAGCGACTGCATTTTGGTGATTAATAAAATTAAATAATATGATACTTGGCACCGATGAGCGTTAGATTGGAAAATGACTTATGTATATAAGGGCTCTAGATATAAGTCTATCCCTTTTAAACCATGGTTTAATGTAATAAGAATGAGTAAGATGAAAGTGTCTGTCATACGTCGTTTGCGGACGGGTCATGGCGTGATGGCTAGTCACCTTTACAGAATGGGTATTGTGGATAATCACGGCTGCGAGTATGGTCTGGATGATGAAACTATAGACCATGTCTTTTGGTTGTCCTTTGCGAGATAGGTTCGATTTACTACTAGCCATATCTTGACCGCGTCAAATGAATGTTGTGTTTCTTCTTTCTTCATAGAACTTTCCACTCATAAATCGATTGTTAAATTGTGAAAGCTTATCCAGTTAGAACTTTAAATTGTCTAGAATTGGTATTTTTTTATATTAGTGTTTTTTATATTTAATTATATAGTTTTTATTTATTTTACACATGACAAGAAATGTACATAATTTACGAAAAAACAACAGGTAATTTAATTTGAACACACAATTTTAATGGATCTGAGTTTGTATAGTGACTTTAATTAGGTGGCACAAATCATCCTAGTTTGTGTGGATTGTCTATTTATAAAAAATATATACGCGTATGTAAAGACTTGAATATATAAAGGATGTCCCAATAAGAGCGCCGGATTTAGTTTGCTGGTTTGAGTTTTTGGGTCAGTTGGATCTTGTAGGCGTGCAGATATTTCGCGAGAATTCGCAGTAAGGTGATTCTTGAAACGTCTAATTCTTGTGAACGATGACGAATTGATGTCCTCTTACATTATATAGTGAGGATATTTCAGAAATCCAACATAGTTTCAGTACATCATCAATTTGTGGACCAATACAACATCGCATTGTGGACCAGTGTATTGTGTTAATTGATGGCACAAACTACCCCTTAATGTGTTATGGAATATATACTCGCCAGTTATTGCTTAGTTTACGACGCTTTTGAAGAGCCATTAAAGAGAATTAGCACATATTGGGCGGATGAATATATTATCCTTATGTATGTACAAGAACTATTATCATGTCAAACATTTCCTTCATTTCATTACATAACTTTTGATCTTCCTCATTCTATTACGGTCTCTACAAAGTTTCTAAACAAAGATAAATACGATTGTAATTTCGACCCCTTAGTTCTGTTAACTGTTCTATATTGCGCATTCTATTCCATTTAGTACCTTCAATATAATTTTAAACCACATCTGATATATTTTTAAACCACAATATAAAATTCTGAATTCTAGTAAATTATATTTCATTGTTTTTTTTATTTCACGGTATAAGGTTCTGAGCCAACATCCTTTTTATATGAAACCATGGTTTAATATAATAAGAATGAATAAGATGGAGGTGTCTGTCATGTGTAATTTGCGGGCGGGCCACTGCGTGGTGGCTAGTCACCTTTACAGAATGAGTATTGCGGATAATCCCGGCTACAAGTGTGGCCTGGTATAGACCAAACTATAGACCATATCTTTACCGCGTCTAATGAATGTTGCGTTTATTCTTTCTTCGAGTAACTTTTCCATATATAGATCGATTGTTAAATTTTTGAAGCTTAATAACTGATTAAGTTTCAACTGGAAACTTTGAATTATCTAGAATCGTCATTTTTTTATTTTGTTTTAAGGTATTGACTCATATAATTGCATAGGGCGTTTAATTTTGTAGCACAAATCATTCTAGTTTGGGTGGATTGCCTATTTAAAAAAAAAAGTCTCTAAGCCTTTTGAACCCAGGCCTGTTGTTTACAAAAGTGCATGGCCGTGCGAAGAGATGTATGACCACGCGGTAACCCACTTTTCAAAATGGGTACCAGTAGAAATAGCACCCCTAACCTCTGACTTTTAAGACTGTCGTCTTATCAACAAGGTCATGGAGATAACGTCAAAATATTTCAATATCATCAAAAATGGGTTCCAACGGGATTGAACCCATAACCCCGAAGTGCAAGATCCATTTTATCAACTAGGCTACGGAGACAACATCACAATATTTCAAGTCACCATTTCAAAGAATTATTTCAGTTAAAAAAACAATATTATAAAAAAAACTGTATTATATGTCTTTTGAGATTTTCGAAAAAACATGCTATCGCTTTATATGGTATAATCTTTCTATAAGACGGAATTGAAATATGACATACACTTTAAGATTATTAAAAATAAAAATGGTATCTACTCGTAGGAAATTTAGATTATGTTTACTTATAGTTTTAATATAGAAATTAAATAAGTCTTTAGATCTTAAGTAATAAATATGTGTAAGGATAAAGCCTTTGTCAAATGTGTGAATCATAAACTAATTTATCAAATAAATAAATAAAAGTGAAAGAAAATAAAAAATACATTAATGTTTTATTTTCTAGCTTTATATTAGGTCCTTACATATGAAATTGGCGTTTTGTTTGGGAGGAACATAAAGTTGATTTTTTTTTAATATAATATATTTATTTAATCAAAGTATGTACCATTGCTATCTATGCACTTTTGCCATCTCATAGGTAGTTCATCGATCCCTTTACTAAAAAAACCATTCGGACGGGAATCAATAAAATCTTTGAAGTCGGTTTGGACTGCCCCATCGGAGTTGAATTTTTTCCCTTGCAAGAAGTTATCCAAATTTCGAAAAAAATAGTAATCTGTTGGGGCAAGGTCCGGAGAGTACGGTGGATGTCTTAGACATTCCAATTGAAGCTCTTCTAATTTGGTAGCCGTCTGTTGTGCAGTGTGTGGTCTAGCGTTATCATGAAGCAGCAGTGGCCTAGAGCGATTAACCAGCCTCGGTTGTTTAGCAGCTAGCTTTTCCATCATGGTTTGCAGTTGCTGACAATAGACATCTGCCGTAATCGTCTGGCCAGATTTAAGAAAGCTGTAGTGAACGACACCAGCACTAGTCCACCAAACGCTCACAAGTAACTTTTTTGGAGTCAATTTTCGCTTGGGGCATGGTTTGGCTGGTTCGGCAGGGTTCAGCCATTGCGATGAGCGCTTCCGATTATCATACAGGATCCACTTTTCATCACAGGTAATGATTCGATTCAAAATCCCTTCATTATTGTGCCGGTTGAGTAATGCAACGCAGCAGTCAACGCGCGTTTGTTGATTTGCTTCACTCAATTCGTGAGGTACCCACCTTTCAAGCTTTTTCACCTTCCCAATTTGCTTCAAGTGGATTAAAACAGTTTTATCACTAACACCGCAGCCTGCAGCTAACTCGGACGTGGTTTGCGATGGATCCGCTTCCACAATAGCCTTCAATTCTTCATTATCAACTTTGGTCTCCGGCCGTCCACGGGGCTTCTTCTGCAGGTCGAAATTTCCAGAACGAAAACGTTGGAACCAAAAACGCACTGTGTTTTCTTTTGCGGCACCGTCGCCATACACATCATTAATCCTTCGAGCCGTTTCTGCAGCACTGGTGCCACGGTGGAACTCGTACTCGTAAATAACGCGATATTTCAAGTTTTCCATTTTGTAAACTGAGTGACGCAAAGAAAAAAACAATTGAGGAAAAAACAAATGAATTATAATTTTCGAAACACAAATACTTGAGTAAATAGCTGTATAAATTTTAATTTGGAATTCCTAACCAAAGAGAAGATATTTGAGATCAAAGTTGCCAGTACGGCAAAACGCCAATTTCATATGTAAGGACCTAATATTCTCACACATAACATACGAGTACTAGGCAAATCAAGGAACATGTATTTTATATTTTAATTAAATTGAAAATATGTATTTGGTGCGTTGAATCTTTTTTGTATGTATAACGACTAAATATTAGTTATGAATTTCAAGCATATAACATAATTTTAGTTAAATCATTCATGATTCAGTATTTGAAGGTGCAGTAATTGACGATGATGTAATAGTACAAAATTTCAGTTCATTATATCTGTAAATGTTGTAGCATATTATATATTGCGTAGTTTTTGCAATATTATGGTATGAAATTTCAGCGCAGAATTTTGTAGTATTATTACACTGTAATATGTTCAATTGTGTACCATTTCAGTTAATTACCACTAAACGTTAAATAAATTTTACACGTCCCACTTTAGTTTTTCAGTACATCATTTTCGTTAATAATTTCATTAAATTTACAGCTATATATTTCCATATATATTTTTAAATTGGTCTGGTCTTTAATTGAAAAAACTTGTAAGGGATAAATATTTCAGGACATTCCTTAGAGATAACACAAAAGGTTATTACTTAATTTTAGTTCAATGTTTCAGAATAAAAATGTATCGTTTCTTTTAAGTTAGACCTGCGATCTGTTATCATCAGGACTGTCTCTCTTTAGATGTTGACTTCCAGCTTTCATTGAATCTTTTAGGAGATTCCGTTGGGTTATGACAGCTGGCGGATATTTCATTAATGTCGTATAGCAGACTCTTGTATTATTAGTAGTTATGTACTATAGAATAAAGACTGCAGTTGGATATATAAGAATGATTATAGAATCTGACAATATAATACGATAATCTTAATTTTATATGTAAGAAAAACATTTTGTAAGGATTGCGTAATCAGATGAATATTTCAGGATATAATTTTGTAAGGATTGCGTAATCAGATTAATATTTCAGGATATAATTTCAGGAATTCATTTCAGTTCAGCTTTACAGGATAACATAATTATAAAATCTTTCAGGACAAAACATTTCATTATTATCAGTATTTTTTTTTCATTTCGTAGATTGTTTAATATTTCAGTTTTTTAACAGCAAATTTATGACGTATATTTTCAGAATCTTAATTATTCAGAACAATGTTTCAGGAAGATGTAAGGACAAACGCATTTAAGAGAGAACTTTCTATATAATGTTTAACTATACTTTTTTAAAACTTGCTTTTAGTTGAATATTTTAGGATAAAGTTTAGGGAAAATGTTTATTTATTGAAAGAATAATATTACTTTAAAAATAATTTCAGTATAATAAAGATACAATGAAAGGCAAGTATTGAAAAAAAAATGTGGATAGTTACTAAGCTTTTTGAAAAATATATTAAGGTATATCAATTTTTTTCTAGTTTCCTGAAAAAAACAGCCTGCGTTAGTGAAATGTCTTATATAGTACTTTTTAAAAATATATTCATTCATGTAACCATTCGTATTAAAAGGGATTGAAATCAAGGATAGATTTACATTTTAGTGTGATAAATACAGAAAATGAACTTAGCTCACAATAAATTGAGAAAATTATTTATATTAAATAAAAAAAAATATTCGTTCGACTATATCAAACCATTTCGCGAGAGTGATGAGTAGATAAATATATTTTCTTGTATAGTTTATACACGAAATTCAACTTAAAAATTGTTTTCAGTTGATTTCGAATAATATTTTGTCAAAAATTTCCACTGAAAATGACGTAACAACAAGGTTTTCCCTCATAATCATGAAAAATTCTACGAAATACAAAGTTATACAAATACCTGTAAATAAAGTAAAACAAATAAACAAGTATAGTATAACTCTTCAAATAAAAAGTATTTGCACGTGATTGTGGCAGGAAAAAATAACATTTTAAAAATGAAAAAATACATAACTTGGAAACAAGAAATTTCACTCGTCAACAAATAATACGAAGAAATATAAGAATTTTCGAAGGAACTGCTGAAATGACATGCAAATATAATATCAACTACGCAAAAAAGACTACGCAAGGTAAAAGTTACTTACATTTTGAACCGTCACGTTACTGTCACTTTGCCGTTGCGAAAAGTCTTTTTAAACAAAATAATTCATCACTGAAATCTGTTTTGGATCAAAATTTTAAATAGTTAACGTATCCTTCACAGTCTTGAGGAAACTTATAACATTCCAACCCACCAGGCAGATCATGAATACATAATGCAACACACCCAAAAATACTTTGCGGAAGAACCGCCTTCAAATCGATAAACCAAAGAAAAATAAAGTGAAATACAACTTTTAAGGGTTTAAGTAACACTAGAAATGTATCGAAATGTCTACTGAATTGCATACAATGAATGGTGATCCACTTTGAAATTGAATAATTTACTATTCTACCTTTTAAAATTAA
Source organism: Odontocerum albicorne (assembly GCA_949825065.1). Lineage (NCBI taxonomy): Eukaryota > Metazoa > Arthropoda > Insecta > Trichoptera > Odontoceridae > Odontocerum > Odontocerum albicorne. The sequence continues at coordinate 22,992,748 of OX463860.1, read as the reverse complement.
CAATAAAACAGCTGTCGGTGAACAACAAATTCAAAACAATACTATCTAAGAGGGCAACCACGTGTGTTAAACGATTGTTTTATGAGAAATTAATCGAATCGTACTCACAATATGTTTGAAGACATTTCAATTGAATCGAATCGCTTCACAGGGGATAACTATGGGCGTATATAAATGTAATTTGTATTCAACAACATCCGAATGCAAGCGTTGGATGTCTACAAAATATACACAACGATATTGTATATGCGATCAGCTGAAACGTCAAAATTTCATGAAATTTTCTCAGCAAGCTACTGCCATCTGTGTGTCTTCATGACGAACTACATAAAATGCGGATTTTTCTTTTTACATCCAATCATTTAAAATTATTTGAGTATATATTTTATAAATTTGAAATCTTATCAAAAAAATCAAACCGGAATATTAAATATAAAATAGTTTTTTTAATACTTTTCATTCAAACTTGAATAACTTTTATGAAATGGATCTATCGTAGTATGGAAAAAAATGTATAAGCTATAAATACGAGTATTTCTAACATGTATTTTTAAAAAAATAAATACTCATTTCCTTTTTACTCATTTTTCTAGTATTTTTGCCGTTAACCCATCAATAGTGTTTTCGCCATTATACATATTATATTGTATATACACATGCAACCATAACTAAACATGAAATAAAAGCATTTAAAATTTTAACACTTAAAAACAAAAATAATATTATAAATTATTTGCACGTTCCGACACGAAACAATGATTTTTTTAAATTTAATTTTATATCGAATCTCATTCACTTATTGCCATCTTTGGGCGGAAATAAAAATTATTTTATAATTTGTCTTCCAATAAATAAATGGGGTGAGTTTTCTTCTTGTAACACTTCCGTTATATACAGTACACCCTGATAAGCTTATTCTTGAATACTGAATAAAATTTACTACTCGTATTTATATTTTGTTTCTTAATATGAATGAAAGATAATCGATACTTTACAAAAGACAATTAAGCTTAATCCCTCGGCTGTCAATAAAGTTTACTCCTTTGGTTGTCAATTTAACTAACTCCCTCGGCTATTAATCATATGAATCCTACGGTCGTCAATTTAGCAAACTTCCTCGGTCATCCATTCAGCTGATTTCCTCGGCCGTCGATTTAGCTAGCTCCCTCGGCCGTCAATTTAGCTAGCTCCCTCGGCAGTCAATTTAGCTAGCTCCCTCAATCATCAATTCAACTAGCTCCCTTGACTGTCAATTTAACTAACTCCCTCGACCGTCAATTTAGCTAGCTCCCTCGGCCATCAATTTAGCAAGCTCCCTCGGCCGTCAATTTACCAAGCTCCCTCGACCGTCAATTTAGCTAGCTCCCTCGGCCATCAATTTAGCAAGCTCCCTCGGCCGTCAATTTAGCAAGCTCCCTCGGCCGTCAATTTAGCAAGCTCCTTCGGTCATCAATTTAACTGGCTACCTTGACCGTCTATTTAGCTAGCTCCCTCGGCCGTCAATTTAGCTAGCTCCCTCGGCCGACATTTTAGCTAATTCTTTCTGCAATCAGTTTGATGTAATGCCTTAGACATTATTCAAAAAGTGTTTTTTTGAAATTTGTGTACATACGTGTATGCATTATTTAGGGAGTCTTTATTTTGCTAATCGATCATTTGATCTCAGCAGTTGCTATGATTTTTTCAGTAAATTTGAGCAATTTAACACGGTTTTGAACGTTTTTTTTGGTTTTCTCTGATTTAAATTTTAAAATTAGCACAAAAACTATAGAAATACAGGAGAAAATAAAACGAAATAAATTGATTTGTAAATTTTCTTTATTTTTTCTACTTGACAAGAATTCTATACTTTTTTTGTAAAACACCATTCCGAGGACTTCCATTTTTAGCACATTGTTTTTTAAAGTTTTGAACAAAAATATAATTAGTAAATCATAAAAAGAAACAAAAATAAATTTATTTTATATCTAAAAGTCACTTTATATTATTTTGTAAAATCTTACATTTATAATATTCTAATAAAATGTAAAAACTAGGACATCATTCATTTTTAAGGAAAACTTTATTTTTGAATTTTTCTTTGATGTATTTTAAACATCGTTTCGTTATAAATATTTATTTTATAACAACATAATATAGTTTTTTTTAATTAAATCGTCATTTGAAACTGTAACAATCGTTGCACGATGAAACCGAATACAGAAATGTCTCCATTTACGTGGTCTCCATTTAAGAGAATTTTTTTTACTCTTAACACAGTTTATTTTATTTTAAATTAGAAGAATGGAAAATAATAATCAGGAGATACTGTAGATATATTATTTATGCCATCAACATCGACATTTGAAACAGCGACAACTGTAAGAGTGACAGCACTAACAAAGCAAATTGTAAGTTCTGTAATTAATTTTTTTTCATGCAAATATATCCCAGATCTCATCAAAACGTGTTTTTTTTATAAGTTATTAGTAACTTCTCATACGAGTACGAGTATAGTATATACCTGTTTAAAGAAAATACGAATGTTTTTTTAGTTAAATAAGAATGTAACAGAAGAATAGAGTAAGAATACAAATATGTAAATGATCACATATTTTATATATCATTTAATAGCTTTATTTACGCGATTTTCTTCTACGCGCTTTTTTTCTGGATCTAATAACCTACGTAAATGGAGGGATCATACTTTTTCCATCTAATTAATATCCCGTTTCATAAACTGTCTAATGACAGGGATTTCATACTGGTCAAATAATACGAGCATAATTTTCTTCTTTACATGAATTGAGTTCAGCTGAAAACAATATTTATTACGCCTTGTTTTCCTCAAAGATCCTGCGACGGACTGGCCATTAATATAAGCCCAGGAAATTCCTTTTTGAAGTCAAATTCTTCGCACACCCGCCTTCGCGTTAATTTTAAATTAGACAGTTATTTTAATATTTCGCCACTAAAATGTTTGTTAAGTCATCATTATTAATCTTGCTCAATAAATATCTTTCGCAAGACATCATGAATGATTCGAGATGTGATTGAGTTAAGGAATTTCGTTATCCTTTTAGGAGATATTTTTACTTGGAAAAAAACCTCCCGCAGGATACCTGTGTTGACGTAAGGGGTAACAAATATTTATAAGCTATAGCAGTACTTATAGGTCAACGAATGCTTGTTAAATTTCTGCAGAATATAAAAATTACACGACGTGCAGCTTTTATATTTATGATTCTAGTCAAGTTTCAGCACAATCGTAGGTACTCCCAATATTAGCATGAATTTCCACATCAAGTGTACATCTAGTATTTCTCAATTTTTGTCTGTGTGATTATTCACTGCCCATGGAAGACTGAGCAAGCAACGTGTCTTCAATTTCATTTACGATTTATTTTAAATTTAAGTTGTACAGTGAATATTTCGACTCATTTGCACATCGGGAAATTTCTGGTAGTCCGCCGCCCCAGTCCGCTACTGCAGTAATCCCCGGTTTGAAATATCTAACTAAGCTCTAATTATTTCACATGAGTTAATTGTTGAAGGTTTTTCGAAGAGGATAAGCTAAAAAGAAAATATAAAAGCAGTTATGTGATTTTAAATGTTCAATAACAATCTCTCTCCACAATCTATTTATTTTACAATATAAGTTTATTTAACATCGAAAAGCACACCAAATAGTTATACTAAAGGTTAATATAAAAAAATAATCAAAGTCACTATTTACTCTTACGAAAATGAAAAAAATCGTTAATCAAGATTGCAAACATATTGTATAATAATTTGGAAAATATTGGTGTGAGGATTTCCAAGAAGATATGGAAAATTGTCAAGTTTGTTGGATTTTGAACACATAACTCCTACATATAATTAGCAATACCATGTGTCGCATTATTATGTTTTCCTTATATACTCGTATGTATACGAGTATGTATAACGGTATCTTGTAAAATAAACAAAAAAAAAGTAATTTGTTTAGTATATTCCACTTCATATAACGATATACACATATTAATGTCAAGGTTTTCACCTCGATACGCCTTGTTTGTGCTCCCCTGATGATAAAGTGATAACCTTGAAACCGGTAGGGTTATACCGTTATATAAAGTGGAATAAAATAGACTGAACCAATTACAATATCTTTAAACCACCAATGACTTAACTATAAATAGTGTATGTAAAAAATATTGTGAGTTAAATTTTGATGTTAAAAAAGTACGTTTTTGTTTCCAAAATGTGTTATTTCACTTCAAGAAACTGTTATCCCAAAATGTTGAATTTTTTATTCTTCGAACCCAAGTTATTTTGATAAAAAGTCCCATATAACTGGTTTGAACACCACTGTATTTACTGTATTGTATTATACTTTCATTGTATGCAGTACAACCTGGCGGGGTTTATTACCACGTGGCAATCTCTTCCAACGAATAAAAAAAAACAGTAGACAAGCCCTAAATGAAAACCAGACTGGTATCCATTTAAAAAATCTGGGGACAAATTGGAATCAAACTGGTAATTCCCTGGTTAAGAGATATACACCTTACTAAACCTCAGAGGTACATGTGATGAAAAGTGTTGAAACATTCACTGAAACTTGATTAAAAAATTTAAAAAATGTTTGAATTAATTAAAAATATATCAACTTTCCATTCTTTGTTTTCGTATTTTTTAAATTTTAAATCTTACTTGAATAAATCACTGAGAACTTACAACTATTTTAAATATTGGAAGAAAATCAACTATTAAAAGTTTAATTGATTATTGTGACGCTACTCTGCTTTATTTATTATTTTTAATAACAAATTGGCACTGACTTTGGCACTTAATTTTAGTGACTATATGAATAGATTATGACAGTGGTTTTCAAATTTTATCGTGTCACGCCACCCTAAGCGCATTAAGATTGTTTCCACAACGTCCTGAAAAAATCACAAATCAGTGGGATAGGTGAGTGTGGTGTTATATACAGATTATCAAATCTTGGACTCAAACTTGGCTTAGTTATGTATCTTCATTTCATGTGCCACGTTTAATGTTGAGCGATATTTGGTTTTTATTACGGCTACCACCGAATATCTTACTTCGCAAAGGTAAGTCACGGAAATGGAACCAGGGTTTGCTTAAGAACTCCATAAAGAATGTTCATCTTCTATGAATACCCAAACCGCAACCAGTTCCATTAAAAAAAACAACATTGTTTTTATGTACTATCCGCAAGGTAGCTTAATCAGTCTCTCTTCCTTTACATTTCGAATATCCCACGGCATCTCTGGAAATTAATCGTGGTGCCTCAGGGCACCGAGATGCACACTTTGAAAACCTCTAGGTTATGAGAGGATATTTGAAGAAAATTTCAGATGACACGACAAATATTGTATAATATAGTTGTATTTTACTGGACTTATTTACACTGTTGTATGATATTATCTATAATTGGTTTGGATAATACCCATGTATATTAAACTAATCGAAAATCCCTAATTAGAAAATATTTTATCTTCACTGAAAAGTTATGAAATTCATCAACTGAAAAGATGAAATATGTCAGTCATTTAAATATGGTGAAAGAGTTAAGAAGGATATCGAACGACGTGAAGCGATATGAAATAAAATCGATGGGGCACTAAAATATGTATATTTGAACCGGACAGTATCAAAATCTGTTAAGATGATAGTCCACAGAAGAATTTTGGTTCCAACTTTGTTTTATGGGGGTGAAACGTAGACCTGGACAAAATACTGAGAGGAGTCGAATAAATACTACAGAAATGCATGCTTTAAGACGAAACATGAAATGATAACATATGATAGAATACACAGCTGACGGCTACGCTATCAACTTATATAGCGGGCGAACCGCTGGGTTTAGATACCAGAGATCTGATTGAATACACGTCTTGTGTTATTTATATTTTTTAAATATAATTGTATATATTTAAAAGTACCCAGCTTTCTTTTGAAAATTCCTAGCACCACAACACACAAGATCCAAAACTAATTACTTTGCATTGATACTTATTTGGCAGCTAGAAGTTGAAGCTACTACGAGTATTCACTAAAACAATTGATCATTGAAAAAATAGTTCATAAGATGAAACAATACATAGTATAAAAATCTCCTACAGTAAGAAACCCACTACGCAAGACAGGACACAAGCTCATATATTGAGACGATCATGCATGAAGAAGTTTAATATTACGAAAACATGTATTTTTCTTTTCAGTCCCATCTACTACCGAAGATAAGCGGTCAAAGCATTTTTTAGCTTTGGGAATTGCAGCTATGAACTAGGTTGTCGTGCTTTTTTTCCGTGCCACTCGCGAAGGTCTTCTAAGTCAATAAATTATTCCTACCAAGTCTGTTTTCTAACTTTCTTATATTATCAACAGATGAATTAACTTTTTCAAGTCTCATGATGTGACTTAAGTATTCAACTGCCTTCATTTAGTTTTTTTGTTTTCGTGCAGTCTTCACACACAATATGTCCTCTACAACCAGGCCACAGCGTCTGGCGTTGTACAGCTCCTGCATATATTTAGAAAACACATATAGTGTGCAACTGTTTACAATGTGGTCCATGGTCTGGATCTCCCCGCAATCATGGATCCTCTGTTAGGTCTCACTTGTGTCTAATACGCAGTACGGTCTGTTCCGCATCTGATTCTATCAGAGTGGACCACCCCTTCCATGGTTATGAAAACTCAGACAATTCCAGCTTCGGGTCACCCACAAGATGCCTGTTTTTTTATATCAAACTCCGTTAAACGAGACGGCCTATTATTTACTTGCTCTATAGCAATGATTCTCAACAGAGCGTTGCTTTGTTCATAGTTGTTATGGAATGGTAGGACATTCAAAAGGGTTGTTATAGTATTCATTAATCCCAGTAATAAAACTATACCAGTTTGACAGAATAGCTCACTTGTTTCACAAGTGTAAACAATGTCATAAAATTGTGCATAATAAATGTATGATTGTTATTTATGTCTATGGCATGGTATTTTTATGGAACGAAAATTAATCAATGAAACGTTTGAAATAAACCCTGAGATTTCATAATAAATAAAACGAACTTTTAGTATTATCGAAAAAGTTTTTTTCTTTCTCCGCTTGCAGGAACAAAAAGTATTTAAGGTTATACCATCACTTTGAATTATTCTAAAATTTACAAATGTGCGTGGCTCAAAAAAGATTGAGAGCCCTGCAATAGAATTTTCCAGATTGGTAGACGGAAGGGGAGAGGGAGGGGTTGTAATTCCCTTATTTCCGTAATAACAGGTAGTTGCTTGATTTGCGACATCCTTTTCACTATTTAATGATCCTTTTTTTATGATGAGCAGTAAATATTTTTATCGAATCGTCTTAAGACTTATTCACAAAATAAAAACAATTATTCATATGCGTCGTGACCTCAACGCTGAGGAACACGAACCACACTAAAATTATTGTAAGTTACGTAGATTATTCTCCAGTGGTCTCGGCATTTCACTTTCTGAAGAGCCTGGGACAAAAGCAGTTCCATAATACCATTGACTTGGTCACTCCGGCGTATAGGTGTTCTACTTCTGCTCCTGTAACTCTCCATATTGCCAGTGATTAAGGATGTCTCCATACCCTTCTTGCGTGAAATGTGACCGAAGAACTGAAGAATGCGACGAGTGCATAATCTTGAAAGTCTCTCTAAGATGTTTAGTTCTCCAAAATAAAGACATTTGTTTTTTGTTCCGTCCTTTAAATATCCAGCAATCGTCTCAAACACGACATCTCGACAACCTAATATTTCTGTGCGCTTTACTACCCAAGTTTCTGAAGTAAGCAGAAATATTGAGAAAATTATAGTTTTAACAAGACGTACTTTGCCTCCTCGAGCGATGTGTCTGTTTCTCTAGTTAACTATTCTGTCCTCGACATAGCACATATCGGCATGCGTATTCTTTCGCTCCTCGAGCGATGTGTCTGTTTCTCTAGTTAACTCTCCTATCCTCGACGTAGCACATATCGGCATGAGTCTTTCGCTCCTCGAGCGACGTGACTGATTATCTAGTTAACTATTCTATTCTCGGCATAGCACATATCGACATGCGTATTCTTTTATCGATTTTGGTTCTATATCCATCGATATCAGCAATTTTAGATCCAAGATAAAAAAAATCAAGTACAATCTCTAAATCTTATTAAGGATTAAAAATAATTAACAGAGTGAAAAAAACCTTTACAATACAATTATTTTACAACAAAAAAGTTAGACGCACTCTATATATAGTTTTGGAGGTGTATGCTTCGTATCCCATGAACTGCAAGGCGCACCAACATATCTTTATCCAAGAACTGGAGATTACCGAAAGGCTTTCGACAACATGCAGAAAAAGAACCCTTACATTCTAAGGACATGTTGTCAGAAATAATAATGAAATTATGGAAGAGCTAGTAATCACGGGGAGAGTTAAGGCGAGCAAGATGAAGGTTTCTTATGAGATGGACGGACCAAATAAAGTAGTTAACAAGATTCTCTTTAAGCGCTGAATTCAACACGGCCCATGAACGAGAGGAATGAAGACAGGTGGTGCACCAAGTTCCAGACATAGCAAAGAGGATCACCACGCTCAGAATTGAGCACGCGATGAAGAAGAAGACACAAAAAAATACCCCAATGCTTTACTAATTAAAATTGACTTTTCCTGCACAAAACTCAAGTCTAGTACATATTTCTTGAATCAACATTTGGTATTAGCTTGGATGGTTATCTGTCCTCTCTGAAAGGTTGTGAAGTCAGTGCCCTGACACATCTTCCACGCGGCCATCTTCTCAGCAGACAGGGGATGCCAGGATCCGAAGGTACAGGCCGTGTCCTGCTCAGCATCGTAGTAGTGACAGCGTCTTGATATGCGACTGGAGGGCAGATACTCCACCACGTCTATGGATGAACAACGATGGAGAAGCACTGCTATCCCTGTAGAAAGAAAAGACACATTCGTTTTAATCCACAATACACTATACGGACATCTTATTTGCAAAACTCTTCCATAATACGATCCCATAGGGTGACGTATTATGAGACAATTTTCGCCGTTGCTGTTCCTAGTGCGCGGAATGGTATATATTTAAGTGTTAGAGATGTGGGTGGTGTATGCAGCTATAGGCAGCACATGTAGACAACCCTTTTGGGAGGTATTATCAAAATGTATGATGTTATATACTCGTATATAAACGACACTCCACCTAAAGCCGAATATGTTACTAAAGGGTCTTTCAAATTAAGCGGTTTTTTTAATTCTTAGATAAAACACAGATGGCGTCGTGAATTTGCTTGGCTCTTGTGACATTTGAGAAGTATAATGTACGACATTATAAAAATGGAGTGGTATACAATACAACAACGCGTTCAAATTGAGAATTATTTTATGTATTGTAATCTCCGGAAACGGTGATGTCAATTGGCCAACAAGATCATGTGATCTGACACCGTCGGACAATTTTTTCTGGGATCACGTGAAAAGCCAGTTCTATAAGAATGACCCCCAACCAACTCCTGTGCTGAAGGACGAAATTATTCGCGTTATTGGTGTGTTAGAACCGCAATTATGGCAAAATGTCATCGAAAATTTTGACAAAAGAGTGGATATCTGTGGAGCTGCAAGAGGTGGACATTTGGCGGAAATTGTTTTTTGTGTTTAAATGTCATACATTATACTCCATTGACCAATAAAAAGTTTTTTGAAATCAAAACCAATTATGTGTTTTATTCAAGAATTTAAAAAAACCGCTCAATTTGAAAGATCTTTTAAAACTTGACAGAAAATCTACTAGGTACAGTTTCATTATATTATATTGTAGTTCGTCTTCTCTTAAAAACAATTTTTCCTCGATTTTCTTACTGAGGAGATCTGTCAGACAGGGATATGCCGTGATTGTGTGTATGCATGATGATCTCCGTGGCATAGTTAATAAGACGCTTGACTTCGATCCGGGAGTATCGGGTTCAATTCTCGATGGTACCTAAAAGAAAGGGCTGCAATCCGGTAAAAGCGTCCGTCCAGTAACAATACTTGGACATGCCAAGTACGTGCGCTAGTGTTTTGTTTTTTGCGTGCTGCGAGTTCCGTGACAACTCCGATGGTTCTAAACGCGAAGACTCGATTGTTTGGGTCGAAAACAATATCGTTTCCTGGCCACGGTCTTTACTATGTCCGAATTACCAATCCAGACATGTTAAAGGGTACTTCATGAAAGAAGAAGAATACACAATACACTCCTCTGCATTTTCTTTAAAATCGATCTGCCTAGAAAGATGAAAGACGGCCTTCATAGCCTAATTGATAAGACGTTTGTTTCCCAAACCGGAGGTTGTGGGTTCGATTCCTGTGGGAACCCAATTTAAGAAAAAGGATTGCAGTCTGGTTTTCATTTAAGGCCTCTTTGACATTTTTTTTTTGGGTTGGAAGATATTTTCATACGGCAATAAGCCCGCCAGGTTGTACTGTATACAACGAAATTACAATACAATACAAATATGCGGGTGACATTGAATCGTGTACAAACCGGGCATGGTAAATGTGCTCAAATACAGTATCCATGGAGGTTAAGAAAATAACCAAATGCAGGCAAATTTGACCTTAATTTCCCTTTTTTATAGAGAAATGCAGTTGTCTCTCCTTCATCCAACTGTCTCGAAGAACGAATTAGGTGCCCTTACTGTGCAAGCGTAAACTATTAAAAAAAATTAATATAGTCATATCATACTTTGTTAAAATTATCCCTTAGGAAAGCCTCTTTGGGTAAATAAATAGAAAAGAAGATGTTGGGATAGACACATAACATTTTATTATTTTCCGGTGATACATTTTTACAATTTTTATATAAAACAAAAGTTCAATTTTGAATGGATTTTCGCCAGTGATATAGAAATTGAGGACAAAAACTTTGTTACTTTCAAATTCAGTTTTCATAGCGTTAAGAACGCCTTATTTTTTTTTTATAATAGGCAACCCATTCAAACTAAGTTTATTTGTGCCACCAAATTAAAGGCATTATGCAATTATATGAATTAATATAATAAATCCTAATTCAAAAAAATATAATTGTAGACAATTTAAAGTTTCAGCAGATTTTTGAATTTGAAAAATTAAATTACGAGTATATACTTTTTAAGCATATTTTTGTAATAACAAAATACTTAACGCGTCAATCACTTTGGAACCTGCGCGACCAATGACGTCGCGATCGCCGCCATATTTTTTTATCTCGACTTAACAAAACACAACGATTTTTTTTTGTAGATTGATATAAATTAAAAGTAAATTAACCTTGTTTTTATAATAAGCCATCCACTCAAACTAGAATGATTTGTGTCACCAAATTAAAGTCACTGTGCAATTATATGAGTCGATATAATAAAACTTATTAAAAAAAAAACAATTTAAGATAATTTAAAGGTTTAAACCATGAAACTTAAAAAAATTAACGATCTGTAAGGGGAATAGTTCCACGAAGAAAGAAGAAACGCGACATTTATTGGACGCTGTAAAGATATGGATTTTAGTAAATCAAATCTATTTCGCAAAGGACAACCAAAAAATACATGGTCAAAACCAGTGTTCCCCAACCGGTGGTCCGCGGCCCGGTGCGGGGCCGCAGAGACTTTCCGCCGGGCCGCAAACAGTATGTCAAATTTCAAGAAATTCGCCATGCAAAAATATTAAATATAGGATTTATTCGCTTGCACGTTGACTTGTATTTTTACTAATTGTTAAATAAATATAATTGGTATGATAATGCGACACGATGGTCGCTGGTTTTCTCAGAATGGACAGTCATAAATCTTCTCAGATACACTTAGGGAGAACGGAAATATTTGCTCTTGGATAGTGAACTCGGATGCAAAACCCTACCTAAATATATTTCCAAGAATATCATAATATATAATTGTTTTCATTTTGGAATGGAATGGTGAGAGTAACAGTACATACATGTAAAATAATGTCAGAGACAGCACTGCAGCCAAGAATATCCAATATATTAGCAAAGATGCAACAGCAGGTTTCGCATTAGTTTGTTGAAAAAACCCCATTGTTTTTGTTAAATTTTAATTGTATCAGACAATGTTACAATTAAAATTGTTTAACTGTTATATGTATATTTGTTAATTATAGTTACATATGTCCATCTGTCACAACATAAGATTAAAAAAATATTAAATAAAAAAAACATTTTTATTTCAGTATTAGTGGTCCGCGAAAATTTTTTCCATTTTTTACCGGTCCACAGGTCTAAAAAGGTTGGGGAACACTGGTCTAAACTGCCCTCATAAGCAAAAACGCAGCTAATGGTAAAACTTAAGTTTTGAGAAAACTGTACTTTCATGTTTTTCATTGCTGCTTAAAAATGTCGTGATTCATAAACAAAAAAGCAGTAAAATGTGATTCATAAGCAAAAACGCAGCATAGGCACTTGCTGTCTTTTTGCTTATGAATCACATTTTACTACTTGTTTGCTTAGAAAAACCTAGCATTTTGTAAAATTAAAGAAGACATTATGTCGATTTTTGTATTGAAATAAATGGTTTTCTGTATTTTTTTATGTATTATGGTTCAGAATTTGATATGGAATATTGCCTTATACTTAGTTACATTTCAGATTTTTTGCCGTTAGCTGCGTTTTTGCTTATGAGGGCAGTATATCAGACGTGGGCAAATGCGACTCCGAGATCCGCATGCGGCTCTTCGTTGGGTTAAGTGCGGCTTCCAATGTCTCTTATAAAAATATAGATACTTTCTTTCCCCATTATACTTGTGTTTTCGCGATTTTGCTTTCTAAATGTTGTAAGTGACAAGATGCGCATGTATGAATGGAACTGTCAAAGACGCAAATATTGGTGTATACGTGTGTGCTGTGATTTCAATGTGTAGGGTGCGCGCGCATCTCCTGGCTCTTTATGTGCGCAAACCACGCAAACCGTATTCTGCGCTATTTTTATATATTCTTATATGTGTATTTTTTAAACTTTATATAGCAATTAAAATTTCTGTAGAATATGTAATAAATTTAAATTAGTGTATTTAATACTACGTGAGAACTTGACTATGGTATAGCTCTTTATATATCATATATGAAAATCCAGAATGTGGCTCTTGTTGACCTCATGTATGCCCACCCCTGTTCTATAGTTTCATTATCCAGACCACACCCGCAGCCGGGATTCTCCACAATACCCATTAATTTGTTTATGATAAAAATATTAGCATGGACTTAGGGACACATTTGGCAAGGCAGAAATGGAGTAAATGGCGAACAGAAACAGCAAATCATATCATATTCTTTAGATAAAAGAATCTCTGGAAATAGGAACGATTGAAACCATCCTTGTATTTTCTTCTTCCTCAGTATTTTTTCAGTCTACATTTGAATATTTTTATATTATAAAAATATTGTTGAATTCATATATTTCCTCATGGTATCTCTTCTATTTTGGACAATTTCACTGCATTATATATCCCGCCAGGGAGGGCAAGTTCGAGACACTTTATAATGTCACAATGTTTGCCTCTGCAAAGATAGAGTTGATACCAGAAACATACGAATTTATTTAATAAATTACTTAACCTTTTGACATTACCAAGAAATAAAAATGAAAGAGAAAAGGGTGTTACTCAGTAAAATGAAAATAGTCGTAAATATCAGAAGGAGTAAAAGGTGATGGGTCATCCCCGTAATGTACGAATCCTTTGTGCGGGAATGGACAAAGGGCGAAGTTTGGGGCAATTAATCTAAGTTAGCCCTTTGACAGACATAACAAATACTTGGAGCGGATACACTTAATTATGATGTACGCACCATTGTTTGCTAAGGGTATTTTCTACTCCGGAAAATTAATCTTCTCTAATTTTTCTTTGAAAATATATTTTTTTGACGTAAAACTAAATTCCCTGTATTGATTTACACAGCAATCTTGAAAACTGAAAATTATGTACCTGGGGGAATGAAAGTGTTGAAACGTATAGTAGAGAATTTCAAAATGCTGGGGCACCGCGGGATATATGAACATTTTGGAAATTATTAATTAATACTTATTTATGAGTAATAAATTTGAAATATTTTGTTATATTTATTAACGACTTTGTAATGCCGAAGAACACTCTTAATGAGCGAAAGACAAAAGAAAACAAGATAGATAGAAAAATTATTCTTGGCAATCTAATATTTATTATTTAACACTTCATTGTAAATACAATCAGTCGGGTTCATTGACAGGAGACAATCTCTTCCAACCAACACGGCACAAGTAAATAAAGCAAGTTACACTGTCGCAAAAAATATTCAAAAGAATATTCATATTTATGTAATTTTTGGACATAAACATATTAAAGTATAAGTGAGATTTCATCAATCAAAGGAAAGGGAAAGGATGATGGACCGAAAATAAAAATAAGGAATGAAATCTTACTGACTAGAAATTTAAAGTTTTTTCAGTCACTTCTTAAAGCATGCCAAGGATGGAGCGAGTCTAACATTGGTGTGTAGCTGGTTCCAGAGTCTCACTGCATGGATAGTAAAGGACGACGTAAAAAAAAAGAGCGATGAACTTGGAAGTCCAATAAACAATCTCAGTCTGAGGGCAGCGCAAGCCCATGATCGGAAAGAGGGTGAAAATTTTCGACGAGATAAGAGGGGGTGACGGGACGTTAATGATATTATACAATAGAGATAGTATGGGAAGTTGGCGTCTATTTCTTAAGTTCAATCAGTTCAGCGCCTTCTGGTATGAACTGATATAATCGTACTTTCTCAGGTTAAAAATAAATCTTAGACAAACATTTTAAACATGCTGCTTGTCTAGCTGTTCCTCCGTTATAACAAATTTCCGTATAGTCCAAAATCGGAAGTAAAATGTTTTAAAAACAAAATGTGTCAATATGGTCGAGTTTTGAATATCAGTAAAGGGTGAATATCTTTAATTTAAAAATCAGCAAATCTGATTCCGTTTGCCGCGACTTGCAATAAAAAACATGGTCGCGATAAAACTAAAGTGATTGTAATTAATATCAAATATCGCTCAAAACTAACCATAGAACAGGAAATAAGGGTAGCTGTGGCTGGTGTGGTTCCAAAATTTGAGATTCTGTGTGGTGAACAACAGGCCCACTAATTGGTATGTTTATTATAGGGTGTCGTGAAAAATCTTTATACACTAAGCTCACCGTGAAATGAAAAAGTGTGAATGCTGCTATATATATGCAGTAAAGATGAGAGTAAATCATTGTTTGATAGGAAACCACCTTTATTTTTTTATTTTTTTTTAAACGGCACGTAATTGTCATTTACATATCACCGTGAAATGAAAAAGTGTGAATGCTGCTATATGCAGTAAAGATGAGAGTAAACCATTGTCTGATAGGAAACCACCTTTATTTTTTTATTTTTTTTAAACGGCACGTAATTGTCATTTGCATATCACAGTATCAATTAAAATAAACTAATAATTTAAGATACCTACATATAATTTTCTAAATATGACGCATGAAACTATTAATGTGCAGTAGAATAGAGAAAGTAAAATATGACGCATGAAACTATTAATGTAGAGTAAAACAGAGAAAGTAAAATATGACGCATGGAACTATTAATGTACAGTAGAACAGAGAAAGTAAAATATGACGCATAAAACTATTAATGTACAATATAACAGAGAAAGTTAAATATGACGCATGAAATTATTAATGTACAGTAGAACAGAGAAAGTAAAGTATTGTAATTTCAAACATAATTAATTAAATTCAATCAACAATACAATTCTTGGGTAAGAAAAAATGTTGCTCAAGGGCAACAAGATAAATACATTTTAAAAGGCACGCTTATACACCTCAACATACATTTATTCTTCCTTCTTTTTAGCACATTAAAAATATATTTTATAAAAATTAAAAAAAAAACATCTAAATAATATGAAAAACCTTAGCTGAAAAAAATATCAATGATTTGGTAAAATGAAAGGATAATTTTTTGTTAGCTCATTAATGAAAATTTCTATAGTTCGGAAATTCTAGGATGAGTCCTGTGACAGCTCACAAATTTGCCCCAATACCATTTGCCCAAAAATAAAAAATAATATGAAAAACCTTAGCTGAAAAAAATATCAATGATTTGGTAAAATGAAAGGATAATTTTTTGTTAGCTCATTTCAAAAGTTCTATAGTTCGGAATTTCTAGGATGAGTCCTGTGACAGCTCACAAATTTGCCCCAATACAACCTTATGTAATGTATTTACCTAAATAACTTGCTATTTATTATAATTGAGGCTTATATTAAAGTTGATACAATAATTAAAATTACTGAACATCGTTACAAGGTTGTATTGGGGCAAATTTGTGAGCTGTCACAGGACTCCTCCTAGAATTTCCGAACTATACACATTGACACTTTAAAATTTGGATGTATTAAATCTGAAACAAGAAAAAAAAAACTTTAAGTATCTCTATGTATAAATTTTTAAATCTAATATAATAAAAAAAGATACAAGAAATTAATTTTAAAAGACATATGCAAATATACGGGGCGCTTCTTATCTTATCCCAGTCATTCCCAAAGTGGGCGCTACCGCCCCCTTAGGGGCGGTTTAAGCTTCATGGGAGGCAATATAAGGCAAGAAGCTGGAAGGATAGTAGTAGGCTGGTGAAAGGGGGTATATAATACAAGTAGATTCCTCCGTCAAATAAAGTACGACTTACGTGGCCTAGTTGGTAAGACGCTTGTCTCCCAACCCAGAGGTTGCGGGTTCGATTCGCGTTGAAAACCTTGATTTTTTAAAAAGGATTCCAGTCTGGTTTTTACTTAAGACCTCTTAACACCCTAGTTTACTGGGGATACGACAAATGAAAGGCAACAAACCCAGATCCATTAAAATTGTATGTCCAAATCAAATTACCTGTTGTTTTTTCGCAAATTGTGTATATTTCTTGTCATGTGTAATAATAAATAAATAAAATCTCTCTGGTTGGTTGGTAGCTATTACCTACATAGCAACACGCTCGCCAGTTTGTACTGTATACAAAGAAAGTGTAATACAATACAAAGTCGTGTGTCAGAAAAGTTTATTTTATAGTAGAGTTATTTGAAGTTAAACTATTTGCCGTTTTCTTATTAGAATTCTATTAATTTACTTAAATAGTTGAAACACAACAACTGGCTTGTGGGAGGGGGCTGATGAAATGTAATGGTCGAAAAAGGGGCGGTAGTCCGAAAAAGTTTGGTAAACACTTTCTTAGCAGATTGAAATAATTGAAAAGCTCGATTCACCAATTCAACGATTTATATTCAATTCAACATTTTTCTCAAATTGATTGCTTTAAAACCTTAAAATAATAAACAAACACACATCATATCATATATAGTATTAGATGAGAATTAATTAAACTTTCAACATAATTCGGCACATTGAACGAAACTTCAGAACAGGAAACTAGTGAGAGGAAATCTGAACGAATATTTCACAAAAGGAATGAGAAAATGAGGGCTGAAAATGTTTATAACCCCTTAGGCTGAATACTTTTGAAGAGGGTTACATTTTAATGTATAAAATATAACAATATTCGTAATATTATATTATGGTTGTGTATTCCCAATCCAGCCCTGAGCCTTCTGAGCCCTGACCTGGTGTGTGGCTTGTATTATATGTGTTAGGTAGTATGTATATAGATACTTTTGTATAATATTAATAATAAGGATTTATACAGTGCTGTTTAAAGCGCAATCTTCTCAGAACTCCTGATTCGAAGATCAATCAGTTAAAATTTTAAATTCTCTAGAGTTGTTTTTTTTTAATTAGTGCTATTAGATTGACTCCTATAATTACAAAGTGACTTTAATTTGGTGCCACAAATAATCCCAGTGTGGGTAAATGGTCTATTATAAAAAAAAAATTGAATTTATTTTTAATTTTATAAATAAAAAAATATCTTTGTATTTTATTAAGTAGAAATGGTCTATAAAATTTTAAAAAATATGGCGGCGATCGTGACGTCATTGGTCGGGACAGTTCCAAAGTGAATGATGCAAAAATATTTAGAGCGCACACTATCGTCGAGTGCCACCGTTAGGGAGTTTTAAACCAACCTGTGACTATAAGCCTATCTATAGTATGTTCTCCTTGTGCGAAAAAATACAGAAAAACAGAACAATGTGAAAAGTAGGTATGCATTCCAGAAAGCTGAGATTTTAAGTTCTTCTGAAATGGCGGCATTCACTCCACCCATGAAACACACAACGTACTTTGTTACACATCCGAATTCGTAATTCGGGAATATTGCAAAGCATGACCAGGAAACAGCATTATCTTCAACCCCATCAATCTGCATTCGGGTCAGGAACCACTGAAGAAGGCGCAGAACTTTTTGTTCGTAATCGAGCGTACAGCACAATACAATCGCACGAGAAGAGACAACAACATTATTAAATGTCTAAGAAGAACGTCAGGTAACAATATTCAGTGAATATTGTTACCTGACGTTCTCCGCGGTCTAGTTGATAAGATATATATTTTTACAGCCCAGGGGGTTGCGGGTTTAATACCCGTTAGAACCCAGATTTATAAAAAATGGTTTCCAGTTAAGTTTTTACTTAAAATCTCAGTAATATATATTTGCTTGATTTTAATAAATTCCCACGAGGCAATAAACACGCTAGGTATAACAATATAATACACTGCAATTATTTTACGAGACCGCGATCCTTCTTTATTTTACGAGGCTGCGATCCTTCTTTATTTTACGAGACTGCGATCCTTCTTTATTTTACGAAACTGCGATCCTTCTTTATTTCATTTCACGTACCATCGGGAATCGAGCCCGAAATCAAGCAAGCAAGCAACATAGTTCTAAGATTTATATTCAAAATAATATTAAAGTGTAACCCACGTGTTTCGTCTTTTTATGTCAGTGATTTCAGGGATTACCTTTTCCACTGTTGTGTCATCTGGGTGTGGAGTGTTTATCTATGTATACTTTGAGGAAGTATTTGATTAGTTGTCTTCATTTTATGTTGTTTATGGGTACCTGTAAATCGAGCCCGAAAGCCCCAGGTTAAAGTCAAATGTATTACCAACTTAGCCAAGGAAATTGTCATTATGATTTATTTATTTAACATTTTTATTGCAATTACTATCTGACGGGCTTATTGCCAGGCGACAATATCTTCCAACCAATCAGACAAAAGTAAATTAAGCAAGTTACATGGTCGCAAAAAAACATTCAAATGACTATCCATCCCCACGAAATCCATAAGCACATATGTACGTGAGCATATGCCCAAAGACCCCACAAAGACGGACAATTAACCAAAAATTCCTTTTCATGTAAAGTGAGATATCACCAATCAAAGGAAAAGGAAGGGATGGTGGTGAGGAAAGGAAAAAAAATCAGGAATGAAACACGTTATATTAGTGACAAGAAATTTAGTTTTTTTTTAAAGTCGCTTCTTAAAGCACGCCAAGGACGAAGCGAGTTTAACATTGGTTTGTAACTGATTCCAGATTATTAACAACAATGAAAGATAAAACTAAACGAAAAACTTGGATTCGTTTGGAAACGAAAAACTTAGCCAACTGACTAGTCGTCTCTGTTGTAAAACAAACCTTGAATGTTACAATTGTTTGAACTTTGCTGAAGAAGTTTCTTTCGAAGAGTTTACTGTAGTGCTCCGGTCGTTAGGAAGAGATCAGGGTGTATCATTGTTAGAGGGTAACTCAGCTGGGGGTTGTTTATAATAAGATTGTTATTGCTTTGTGTTGTATTAATTATAATTATAAGAAACTCGCGCTTAAGCGGGCCCGCCGGGAATTGAATAAACAATGCTCGTTGAATTTCAGAAAATGTTTCAAGAGAATGAATACATAATACTATAACGTCATTTTTTTTCTGCCAGGGTAGGCAGAGAGAACGGAGTGTCAGACTTTTATATCGCGATACACATATCTCGCCTCCTCCTATAATACATCCATATACACGTATTTCTCTGACTTACATTTCCTTCTTTCAAGATATCATTTAATCCAAACATACTTTTCCTACCATGTCTTACACTTACATTAGAAATTCATATCTGTTTTGTTACTATTTCTTAATTCTTTCGTTTTACGTGGATGGCGTGTGCAGCTTTAGGAAGAACCTAAAAATAACCCTTTTTGGGAGATCTTATCAAAATGTATTATTATATTTAAACACTACAAACAGCTAAAGCAGAATGGATTACTATCACATATCGGAAGATCTACAATTTTTTCTTTGTAGTTCGTCTTCCCGTGGTACGTTTTCTGCAGTTTTCTTACTAAACATGTTTTTCTGAACATATGCAGATACGGGGAAGTACTTAATCGAATGGCCGCAGCCACTATCTTCCTATCCTTACTCTGAACTTAAATTTACTTATTTTTTTAATCCGTCAATAATAGTGGGTTCGAATCCCGAGTTAGAGCACCCTTTAGGAGAATCCGCTCTCTGAACGTCGCTATATTAATTGTTTATTTATTATATTACTTATTGCTACATAGAAATCTCTTCTAACTCACCTGAAAGGTGTTTCAAAGGCCTTAAAAGAAAACAAGATCTTAATCCTTTAGAAATGGGTACAACGGGAATTGAACCCATAATCTCTGGGTAGGAAGACATGTGTCTTATCAACTAGGCCACACACAGTAGTATGATGCCCTGCAATACATTTGAACTGATGACGCCGATATGTTGAAGAGCGTGACCGGTAGGCAACATTATCTTCGGTCCCATTGATGGAGCCTTCAAGTTTAAAGAAGGAGTAGGCACGGAACTGGGTGGGGATGGTGGAACTTGGGCTGAAAAACATCTGGTGTCCTCGCGGCTAGGCTCACCATATATTGGTGGGGTGTATCTCGGCCGGCGGGACGTTATGAGCTGAACCCAGGCCTTTTAGCTTCTCTCTTAAATGTATTTTCTGCTATTTATCTTGATATATATGAGAATGTGTGATTCTACTCGTAGAATGTAACATATTTAAATATATACATACTATGTTGCTAACAATAAACCTATATATTTAATTCGCTGTTTGTCAGCATATTGTCAATACAGCCACACATGGAAAGGTAACAGCACTTGGGTACTCGCGATGATCTTAACAGTCTAATTGGTAAGAGACACTTGTTTTCAAAGTCATTTTTTTAAGAAAGGATTCCAGTCTGGTTTTCAATTGAGGCTTATTTGACACTTTTCTAGTTGCTTGGAAGAGATCGACACATGACAATAAATCCACAAGATTATATGTACTGTATAAAATGAAAGTGTAATACAATACAAAAATAATTTTGCAAATAGCTACTAGACGAGCTCTTGAACCACACAGGAACATTTTCGTGTACCGTTAGAAATCGAACCCGACACGTGCCTTAACCAACTAAATCACGAAAGTTGGAAATTAATATATTTTCTTTATAAAACAATATAAAAAGAACTCACCCAAGAATCCTGAAGATGGCGGATTCCTCAGAATTCTGAAAGGAGTATTATTCTGAAGAAAGTCCCAAAGATCCCACAATGTTTTTGGATGTAACATATGGAAGTCTGCAAAGGGATTCCTCCTCATAAACCTTTTGTACTGAGAGAACATATCGAAGTCTGGCTTCTTATACCAGTCTTCCAGAGATGAAGAGTAGTTACTAGGATCCCAGGCCAGGATGGAAATGTTTCTAAAGAGTGCTGCTGCCTGGAAGCGGTATTTCTTGTCTGTCATCACCTTGGAGTTAATGATTCTTATTGTGGTCTTCCTTCCAACGTCCTGTTCGAAGTCTTGTGTTGGTGCGTGATTGAATCTCATCACCAAGTCGTGACTATCTGTTAATAAAAAAAATAAGTCTTAATAGAAAAATTATAAGAACGTTATTTTTGTCACAAAATCAGTTTGAATATTTGAACGTGTAAGAGGAGATAACCTCCGTGGACTTGTTGGTAATACGTTTGTCTCCCAGCCCAGATATTGTGGGTTCCATTTCCGTTGGAACCAGATTTAAAAAAAAAAGGATTTCAGTCTGGTTTTCACCTAAGGGCTCTTTAAAAACTTTCTGGTTGGTTAGAAGAGATTGCCAAATGGCAATTAACCCGCAAGGTTGTACTGTATACAAGGAAAGTGTAATACAATACAATATAATGTAGCGAATATTTGTGTAGACTAGGGAGCCTATAGACCCACTGTATTTTGACGTGATAAACTAGATTTGCGTTGAGTCCCGGTCCCATATATTCACCTCTGCCAAAAATGGTACATTACTGGTATCTAGCGAATATTTTTATAAACAATTCAACCTTCAAACGATAGTTGAATTGTTTATAAAATGAGCCTGATTTATAAATCTTGATTTCTAGCATGGACAGTAAATAGTCTTGACAGTAAAAATATTCATGAAATCTGATGCCACGTCAGAAACGTGCAATAAAGTGTCAGATCTTGAAGATTTTGACATCTCATAATTAGTTCTAACAACTCATTAAGTTAGTCAGATTTTTTGACAAACGATTAGACTAATAATTAACAATTGGTTAAAAGCATAAACATTTTTTTAATGTTCATTCGTTGTCAGAAAAATACAGCAAAAATCTACTTTGCTGGGATTACGACAAATGACCGGCAACAAACCCATATAATTTGATTGTCCACTTAATATTATGACAAATGACAGGCAACAAACCCACATAATTTGAGTGTCCACTTAATATTACGACAAATGACAGGCAACACACCCATATAATTTGTGTCCACTTAATATTACGACAAATGATTATTACCGATTTTTTTATTCCTTGTTTATTTGTGTATTATGTACACTTGTCATGTAAATAAATTGAAAAAATTCTTGACGGCATCATACAGTTGTTCTGCTTCCTTCTACACTCAAGAAACAAATAGGATTTGTTCTTGAGTGTATAGAAGGAAGATCTTACAATGCGATCGGAAGTCAGTCATACATACGAGTACATATCATACGAGTACATATCATACGAGTACATATCATAGGAGTGCATATCATACATATTATACGAGTACATATCATAGGAGTGCATATCATACATATCATACGAGTACATATCATACGAGTACATATCATACGAGTACATATCATATATACGAGTACATATCATATATACGAGTACATATCATCAAAATCTTCTAATATTTGTATTTCTATGATAATTTTACATTATTTCTAAATAAAATGCACTTATTCCAGCCATGATTTCTTAGATCTACACCTTAACGCAAACCTTGTACTTCCAATTAAAAATATGTTGAAATAATAATAATAATAAAAGGACAATTTATATAGTGCCGCTTAGAGAGCAAACACTCTTCAAGGGTGCTCTACGTCAGGATTCTACCCATCTATAAATTTTGATAAGACCTCCCAAAGGATTATCTTTAAGTGTTTCCTAAAACTGTACACGCCACCCACACCACTGGCACTAGGAGGCAGACCATTCCA
Source organism: Odontocerum albicorne (assembly GCA_949825065.1). Lineage (NCBI taxonomy): Eukaryota > Metazoa > Arthropoda > Insecta > Trichoptera > Odontoceridae > Odontocerum > Odontocerum albicorne. The sequence goes on along the minus strand of OX463860.1, from coordinate 22,969,267 downwards.
CACCACCGGACCAGCAACGACAAAAGTTCTATCATAATACCCCACCATATTGGATTAATTTGGAACAACCAATTTATTAGATGAAAAAGAAATCGACCATAAAGTTCTACTTCTCTCCAAAGGAACATCCAAAAGACACATGTGACCAGACTGGGACTTTTTAAACATCATCAAAGATTGTATCCAACACCACTACTGGTAACCAACTGAACAACGCAGGTCATCATGCACACATCGTTGCTTTTATAGTTGAAATAATATTTTCAGAAACTAAACTTACCAATGAAGTCACCAAGTTTTGAGCCATACAACGAACCAGCACTGGAGACTATAACACAACTTTCAAAGTGTCGATTTCTCAACAAAGGCTTCTTTGGAATCCTATTACCAAAACCCATGGAAGAAAATGGTTTGTCAGTTCCAAGTATTGTCCTTATATTAACATTTTTCAATTCGCAAAGAGCGGTCTTCCTATCTTTGGAGTTAAACTTCGCGAATCCTTCTCCTTTAGGGACAGGCTTAAATTCATACGTCACATTATAACGATTATTCGTCTTTGCTCTCTTTTCGTCATTTCTCATTCTTCTATCGAATTCTTGAAACAATAGTTTCTTATATCTTTGAAGTCTTGCCAGACAATCCAACGATCTAACATCTCCATTGCAAGTATATTTTTTAGTATCAAATTCAACGAATGGTGTCTCCAAATTAAACCTGGGTTGTGCTTCATTTTTATTTTCTAAAAATTGAGTTTTAATATTTCCTAATTCTCGTGTAACGATACTTTTTATTTTCGCAGGTTTCGCTGTAGGAAATGAATATTTTGAAGTGGGGGACAGCCCATTTTGTATTGTCTTCAAAAATTGAATTTTAATATTTAACCCGTTAAAGAATGAATTTGTATTATTTTTATTCACCTCATTTTTACTATTTCCTATCACATTTTTCTTGACGATTCTCTTTAAACTATCATTTTGAATCAGCTTATTGCTTTTTGATTTAGAATTTATATTTGTTACATTTATACCGTAATAAATAATGTCAGGCGTTTTCGGATATTCGTGTTTTGGCGGAGTTTGAGATATAAATCGATCACTTTCTAAATGAATCCAATATTTGGACCAAATTAAATACAAATATCCGCACATACCGAAGCATATTAAGTTTATAAAAATCCAAACGCTCAACGCCGCTGATTTCATTTTGTCTAATAATTATGTAGAAAAATAAATTTCCAGTATATTACACACTAAAACAACCTGAGTTTAAAACACTAAATAATCACTATATGTATAATTTTTATTATTATATATATTCAAATTCTACTTATTAAATTCAAGTTTTATAGCAAAATGTTATATCACAAACGTTACAGTAATAGTCAAAAAATCTCACTACTTTATTTAAAATGTAAATTTGTGCGTATTTAACTTATTATTCAATAATAATTCGTAATTTATAGTCAATTTTGGCAAAGAAGATTGGGATAATGAAATGTCAAACGTTAGCGCCTGCGCTAAAATTAGCACGCAACCTCCATTACACAGGCGCAGAGTAGTCCTAAGATACTGCTAAATAAGGCGGTAAAAAAAAAGTTTACTTGTCGCTAATCGAAGGAAACGGTTGATAAAATTACCCCGGATTTTTTTTACCTCACTAGTTTAGATATGTCGAAAAATTGCATAGCTTTTATCCAGTGTTACATACTATGTTATATGTTCATTATATTATATTACATTACATATTATATGTTCTTCGAAGCTATTTTTGTGTTAATGTTTTGCGTAAAAGATGGCTGATTATTTGACGGCGTTAACTTTATCTTCAATGTAAAGAAAACTTTGAACGATTAAAAAGCATTCTTGATTTTTAAAATAGAAAGTTTAACAACAGAGAACTAAACGAAAGTGGTTGAACTTCATTTCGCAAATCAAGAGTCAATTAAACAAACACACAACGCATATCGCCGTCATTTTACTAATAAAGATTGTCCTGCACGATTGACGATTAGGAGATTAATTACATATTTTCGACTGCAGGCACTAGAAGTCAATTTGCATCGAATCAGAAGATTACACATTATTCGCACTAATGAGAATATTGAAATGATACGAGAGTGTTGCTAATGATTAAACGAGTTTAACCAGACGAGTTTAACTCGAGATGCTTTATTGTAAGGAATCTTACAAAACGTTTTGCACCTTTTCCCGTACAAAAGTAAGTTGATGCAATCATTGAAGCCACACGATCCACAACTACGCCTTGAAAACAAATATTGAAGCGCAACTTATATCACCTTGTATTATATGTAAAATAAATAATTTTGGTATTACAATTTGATGTAATAAATAGTTCTTGAATCAGTCGGCTGCGATTCGTTAATGTAACATATGTATTCCATGTATAACAAGATTATTTTGTTTTTTCATCTAAAATTTATAAACAATTGAATATTTTTTATTGTACATTTTAATTTTTCATGAAATATTTCAATAGATATCAAAAAAGTGTATTTTACGACAAATAAAGATTTCGACTACTTTAGATTTTTTAAGTATTCCAATATGTGTATACCAATATTAAAATTTTGCAATTCCACAATCAAAATCTATATCAATATACGAGGATGGATCAAATATAAACGAGACTTGTTTTAGAGTGCGTAATTTTAAACGGAGCGCGCGACCGCCTCGAGGAATGTTGGCTGGGGATATCAGGAGTAGGGAGAGCAGCCTCGGCAGATTCCGTCATTAGTATGGCATACGATGTCTGAGAAAGAGGTGCACCCGTCGATTGCGCAACGCATAATTATCAAGTTTCTCACTCGTGAGGACGTCGAACCGGCCAAAGTTCTGCGGAAACTGACGGCACAGTCACAGTACGGGAATCAAACATTGCTAAATGCTCTATGTGTTTGCCTGGCATAAGGAGTTCATGAAAGGCCGTGAAGGGGTTGAAAACGGGAGCCATGATCGTCGCCCACGGATGCATTACCGATCAGAACATTAACGCCATTCATGATCTTCTGGAAGGCGACCGACATTTGACGATTTCCGAAATTTGTTCTGAGATAGGAATAAGTTATGGGAGCACTCAATCCATATTCACAAATGACCTTGGATTCCGTAAAGTGTCTGTTCGATAGGTCCCACGTCTTTTGACTGCAGAACAAAAGTTGGCACGTTTGCACGTCTGTGAGCGGCTCTTGGCGCAGTTTGCACAAGAAGGGAACGCATTTTTGAGTCACATCATTACCTGTGATGAAACTTGGATACACCACTACACGCCCGAGTCGAAACAAGCTCGCATGGAGGGGAGAAAAAAGGATGAGACAACCCCCGTGAAAGCCAAGACTTGGTTTTGGGCTGGTATGGTGCTTGCGACCGTTTTTTGGAACCGGCGTGGCATTTCGCACATGATTTTTTGCACGATCGTCGCACCATCAATGCGGCATATTATTGCGAGCTTTTGAGTGAAGTCAATCTTGTTTATTGATGCAAAAGACGTAACCAACCGATACAAGAAGTGATTCTTCTCCATGACAAAGCAAGGCCCCATACTGCAGTTGTAACATGCGAACAATTTGAGGAAATGAGTTGGACATGACTGGAACATCCTCCCTATAGTCCTGATCTATTGCCTTGCGACTTTCATCTCTTTGGGTCACTGAAAGAAGCTCTGGGAGGCCAACGATTCAACCACGACGATGAAGTAGAGGAGTTTGTGTGCAATTGGCTGCTGACACTACCCATTTCTTTTTACGATGATGGGATAAAAAAAACTACGGATCCGCTGGTAAAAATGAATTTCTAAAGCAGGAGATTATGTAGAAAACTTATATCTACTTGGTCTTTTTCTTTCTAACAATAAAAAAATTAAAACCAAATAGTCTCGTTTATATTTGATCCACCCTCATATATATTTCTATGATAAAATATGTAGACATAAATGTTTTTTACTTAAATTTGTTTTAACATTAATTTGAATTTTATTTATATTTAAATGTAATCCTTTAATGTACATCATATAACAAATATATCTTATTTTGATTATTTCATGTACTACGTGAAAAATAATTAGTATTAAAATTTCAAATGTTTTTTTTATTATATAACACCAAATAACACTTTAAAAACTGCCAAAAAATAAGAAAGAAGAAGAAATCAACTGTCAGATAGCAGGTGTCAAAATATTTTTATTCTATCAAAATAGCGTTCACAGACATTACATAAAATGGCCGATGTGTAACAAAGAAAAATAAAAAATGGCCGAACCAATTAAAACGCCTAAAAAGTAGCGTCGAAAAATGGTATGCGCAGTAGAGAAACCCGCGAGATTTAAATTTCACACACAATCTTTCCGATAGACGGTAATAATTGCCGTAGTTAAGTTTTATTGCCATCAATAAATGGCATTAGTATACATACTCATATACATGTTATATATAATATACGACATACAGTAAGGATATGAACTCATTAAAAAAACATACTAAAGAACAAAATCCGTTTGAAATATTTTCTTTCTCTCGCTCAATATTTCATTGCACAAAAATTCAAAGCTTATGTAAATGTTGTATTTTTTTAATCTTTTATCATGAATAATATTTTTCCTCAGAGCATATAATTATTATAATCATCAATTTATTTAATTACTTTAAGTGTAAAAGCGTTAATTTGCATACCCTTCATTACAGGCATAACATATATGGTAATTGTTTTTTGCATCTTTCACAGCTCGTTCCCTCAATGTTTCCAAACAATTCTAAGATTCCTTTCAAAATTTTATTATAATATGCGTCTGTTACAATTATCCATAATCCGTTAATTCCATACTGTATATTATTTTTCGATAATAATTAATTTAATGTATCAAATGTATATTATTCTGAGATTCAATAACATGAACTGTGAATTTAACTTGCATTCAAAATCTTACTGTAAAAAACTGCGTTTCTTATACTGTGCTTCCCATAATATACATTTTTATGAACTTGCCAATTATTTTGCCTAAGGTTTATGCTAAATCTTGCAATTATGTTACTCAATACTGAGTATTACGACCCAATTTGAAGAATCCTCTCTGTCCATTTGTATATTCTGCATTTTCCAGAGCAGCTGTAAAGTGACATGTTTTTAAAAAGGTCCAGAACCCCTGCTCTTGGAAGAGGATAATAATAACAATTCAATTACAATAATTAAGATCCATGATTCTTCAATGTTATTCAAACAATAATGCGTGACTACAATAATATGTGTGACTTTAATAGTATAGTAGGACATCTGACAGTTAAACAGAAATCTTATTAATTTATCTTTGTCTATGAGTAGCATAATCTACGATTATTTGTTATTTTTTTCGTTCTATTGTAATATTAAAAAATAGATAGGTAGGTACTTGAAGGAAAAAACTGAACCGGGGACAAAAATAAGCTGGGACACAAATCTCGTTTCGGGGACAAATGGTCACCTTACTGTAAATGATAATCCTGTTGCGACCCTTATTTGATCAGTTATAAACATCAGAGATATACAACTTTTAAGTGATGTACTTAACCTAAAAAAATACATTCTTCAAACCAAACTCATATTATCTAAATCTCAAGAGACAAGAAAGATGATTAAAAACCGTTTTTCTCAGTAATATTAATGAATAAAATAATCCAGGGTTGTGGAGTCAGCAAAAAAAAACCACTCCATCTCCGATTCCAGAAATTTTAAATGTTTGTCTCCAGCTCCAATTATAGTACGAGTACATATCAGGGGGGGTGGGGGGCATACATGAGGTCAACGAGAGCCACATTCTGGATTTTCATATATATAAAGACCCACACCATAGTCACGTTCTCACGTAGCATTAAATACACAAATTCAAATTTATAGCATATTCTAAACAAATCTTAATTGCTATATAAAGTATAAAAAATACACATAAAAAATTTATGAGAAAGAAATCACAAAATAATTAGTTCAAAATTTATTTAATAAAAATAAAATATAATAAAATAAAAAATATATTTATCACTTTTAGCTAAATCTCTCAAATTTGGTGTAAAATTTGTTACAGCCGTTCGCAGCAATTCTGTCAAATGCTCATTTGTTAGCTGCGAATGATGTTTTGATTTTACAAACATCGTTTTTTTTTCGGTTTGATTTTACAATTTTACAAACGGTTTGCGTGGTTTGCGCACATAAAGAGGCAGGAGATGCGCGCGCACCCTACACATTGAAATCACAGCACACACGTATCATATACACCAATACTTGCGTCTTTGATACTTAAAACATTTAGAAAGGAAAATCTCGAAAATACAAGTATAACGGGGAAAGAAAGTATCTATATTTTTATAAGAGACATTGGGAGCCGCATTTACTCAAGTCTGGTATATACATATATTGCTAACCATATGTTATACTTAATTACAAGGCGTAACTACTTAAATGAAGTTTTTCAGAAATAATATTTACGGGGATTCCTCATCATACTTGTACTACACGTTGTTTGTACTAAACAGTAGGTACATAATTCATAATTTAATAATGTAATTTATGTAGCCAATAAGTTAAAAAAAAAGTCGGAGTCGAATTTAGAATAGCATCTCTCGACTCCGACTTTGACTCCGACCCTACAAAAAAATCAACCGAATTCACGACTTCACAACCCTGAAATAACCTAATCCTTATGTAAATGGATCGAAGGGATTTGACATTTATTTTTTCAGACAACTGAGTTCGAACAAAATGTTTGACACATTTTTTTAATAACCTTGAAGACATTTTAACTATTGAGAACGTTTCTTATAGATTTCGAACAATTTAATAAATTATAAATGTTAACAATTCAGTTTCGGATCATGTCCCGGAACTGTATATTGGTACACTCGATCTAATTAATAATATTATAGTATTTTTGCATTTCGACTCTGGAATCATTACTTGACACTGGCGTATACTTTCACATATAAGAGTTCACGGTCATTATTCAAGAGGAAGAAGAAGAATACACTACAATACAAAAATCACAGCAATTAACAAAAAAATACATGATACAAGCAACTTATTTTACACCAAAATAAATAAATTATTGCCGTATAATATTTTTAAAGATAAACATTGTAATTTTTTAAACTTGAATTTATAAAACAACGAACGAGTAGACGAAAACTGGTTGAAACGAATGAAACAGTTTAAGATGAAAACATTTTCATATGTAAAAAAAATCAAATTCAAATTTTTGATAAAATTTCAAAATAGTAATGGCAAAAAGTTTGTTAAACGTCAAAGAGAATTCTGAGAGAATTTATAAAAATGCCCAGAGATAATAGAGAGTCAATTATTTTTTATGGTGGATACTAATCAAAAAGATCATACAAATGTATGTAGAGACTTGCGCGTCGAAAAATCGTGTGCGCAGTAAGACTAACAATTTAATTTCGCCTAGTGATTGTCTGAATGCGTTGATCGTGTATGTATTATTATCGGTATTTTTCTCGCACAATTTTTTTAATTTAATGTTTGAAAAATGTTTTATAACAAAAGAATTCTTTTCAGTTGTTTCCACACAACGTACAAAAGTTTTATCCTTTCAAGACGTCTTGTAAATACCGATTTTAACGTTAATCCAGAAATTATTAAATTTTGTGCCGAAACATTTGGTAGGTTATAATTTTCGTTTAAAGGATTCTCTGTAATGATTTTAACTAATTCACTATTTTGATATTGGTTATGTGATTTTCCTTCAGTAATTATTTACCGATAAAAAGTTTTTTCTTTATAAAACAAAATGAACCATATACAATTGTCAAATTACATCTAAGGATTTGTGAAAAGAAAACGTAACTGCAGGCATATTTTTTGTTCTTGATAACTAAGGTGACCAGATTTCAGTTTATGTAAACCCTGAGATTGTTCGTGAGTAAAAAATAAATTTTTACAATGCGAAATATAAGATGTTAAAAACAAAAACACAAGCAAATAAAAACATTTATTTTTGCTCTTTTCTGTTAATGTTTGAACAAATTACTTTTCTTTCAATGAAGTAGTTTAAGAACAAAGTATAATATTCAGTAAAATTGGTTAAAAATAGCTTTCACGTAGAAAAATAGCTTTCACATAGAAAAAAATATAAATAAATACATATCACGCTGGGTCTCTTGCGGGGTAGGCTGAAAGAACAGTTCTCCAAACTTTTCTATCCAAGAACACAGCTTTTGCCTTCTCCACATTCATACATCTCATCATGCACAATCTTCTATTATTCATACTTCTCACTTTACCTTCTTTCAAAATCTGGTTCATTTGGTCCAGCCACGTTTTTCTTGGTCTACCTCTCACGCACACCTTGCAATTCTGACTTCTATACTCTCTTAGTCAGTCTTTCATCATTCATTCTTTCCACATGTCCAAACTATCTTAAAGCTCCTCTCTTCATCTTACTTAAAACATAATTTTATCTGTGCATTAATTTCTGATGTCTTCATTCTGCCTTCTTTCAAATATTGACACGCCACCACAAATTTTCCTTAGTGCGTGCATCTCCACAGCATTAATCTTACTCTCCTTCTGCCAAGTCCAAGTTTCACTTCCATACATCAAGGTGGGCACCAACACACTATTATAACACATCGATCAATAAGTCCCGGGACTAACCAACAGATGGCGCCTCAAATAACAAATCCATACCATTCTCAGTTAGTACCAACCTTTAGAAGTTACGTATAAAACTTTCATGACATTCCGAGATTGTGTCATTGAGTTACAGTGGTTTTAGTGATGCTACTTTTGCTATTTTCAAAACAATGGAAAAAAACGAATTTCGTGTGTTGATAAAACATTGCTTTTTAATGGGAAAAAATACCGTTTGAACTCAGTTATGGCTTGAAAAGTGTTATCCGGGCTCTGCTCTGTCGAAAACAACCATTTGTCGGTGGTATGCTGATTTCAAACACGGTCGTACAGACACAAATGATGCTGAACGCTCTGGTCGTCCAAATGAGGCTGTTACACCAGAAAATATTTAAAAAAAACTCAAAATCATGATGGAAAATCGCAAAGTAAAGTTGCGTGAGATAGCTGACATCCTGAAAATATCATTTGGTAGTGTTTACACTATTTTGCATGAACATTTGGTCATGAAAAAGCTTTTTTCGAAATGGGTACCGCGTTTGCTCACAATGGAACAAAAACAACAACGCATCGATGATTCAGAGCGCTGTTTGGCACTGTTTACGCAAAATAAACAGGAGTTTTTGCGTCGGTATGTGACAATGGATGAAACTTGGATCCTACACTATACTCCGGAATCAAATCGGCAGTCAGCTGAGTGGAGAGTAGCCGGTGAAAGTCGTCCGAAGCAACCAAAAACTCGACAGTCGGCCGGGAAGGTTATAGCCTCCGTATTTTGGGATGCGCATGGTATAATATTCATCGATCACCTTGAACAGTGAAAAACCATCAATAGCGAATATTACATAGCGTTATTGGAGCATTTGAAGGCAGAAATTGCGAAAAAAACGGCCGCATATGAAGAAGAAAAAAGTTCTCTTTCATCAGGACAATGCACCGTGTCACAAGTCGATGGTAACGATGGCCAAATTGCTTCCGCACCCACCATATTCTCCAGATTTGGCCCCCAGGGACTATTGGCTGTTCGCAGACCTCAAAAAGATGCTCCATGGAAAGAGATTTGGCTCCAATGAAGAAGTGATTGCCGAAACTAACGCCTATTTTGAAACCAAAGATAAATCGTTTTACACGGCTGACATAGAAAAGTTAGGAAAGCGTTGGAATGAATATATCGCTCTTGAAGGAGACTATGTTGATGAATAAAAAAACGTTTACATATCAATTTTATGTTTTTTTCCAAATTGTGTTGGTATACATTCTTTTGATTTCACTTACTTTATTGATTTATAATTTTGTTTCTTTAGCTGCTATGGAATTTCTGTTTTATTGGCATTTGAGGGAGTTAGCCGCCAAGTTTGATTTATACTGACTCATATGTATTGCAATTTCAGATATACCTCAGTATCGTGTTAAATCAATGATGCTTCTGTATCCTAAATTGCAGCAAATCCAATCGGACGACATAAAAAGGATGATAAATGTTTGCAATAAATTAGGAATTTCAAAGGAAGAATTTGTGAAATACCCTAAAATATTGAATCTTCATCCTAAAACTGTTGAGAATAGATTAAAGGTTTTACACGAGTGTGGATGTAGCAAAATCAATTTTCAAATTCTTTCCAAGTAAGTACTACTGAAGATTTCTCAATTCGAAGATTTAAGAACAGAAAGAGGTGACAAACTATGTGGTCTAGTTTATAGAGTGCTTGACTTTCAACCATTTGTATTATTGGGTGTACAAATTAGTTCGGTCCGGTTTTTTGTGTTCAAAAATGCATTTATTTCTAAACAAAATGAATGAATAGATCAATTAAAGTATTGTCCATCGCTGGCTACTACTTTTTCCGATCTCTCAGGCAATTTTCGAATTCCATCTCGAAAAAATGACTCGTCTTTTGAGGCGATCCAAGTTTGGAGCCAATTTTCAGTTTCTACGAAAGAAGTGAACCGGTGACCTGCCAAATCGTGCTGCATCCTTCGAATCAACCAATAATCAGAAGGAGCAATGTCTGGGGAATACGGTGGGTGCGGTAAAACATCCCATTTGAGCGTTTTCAAATATTTTTTTATGACTATTGCGACATGAGGCCGAGCGTTGTCATGAAGAAGAATAACTTTATCATGTCTTTGCTCGTATTCCGGCCGTTTTTCTCGCAATGCACGGCTCAAACAAATTAATTGTAGCCGATACCGATCGCCCGTAATGGAATCGCCAGGTTTCAGCACGTTATAGTAAACAACACCCCTTTGGTCCCACCAGATACAGAGCATGATCTTCGAACCATGTAAGTTCAGTTTTGGTGTTGATGTTGAGGTCGATGGCAACAATTGACCGGGCTTAGCGTAGTATTTTTTCTTCTTGGGGTTGTCGTAGAATATCCACTTCTCATCTCCAGTTACAATCCGATGCAAAAAACCTTTTCTTTGTTGCCTTTGAATCAGCTGCTCGCAAGTGAAAAATTGCCTTTCAACGTCTCTCGGTTTCAGTTCATAAGGCACCCTATTTCCTTGTTTTTTCATCATTCCCATGGCTCTCAATCGTACGGAAACGGCTTGTTGAGTCACTCCCAATGATTCTGCAAGCTCCTCTTGCGTTTGACTCTGATCTTCTTCGAGTAATGCCTCTAATTCTTTGTCCTCGAATTTTTTTGGCTGTCCAGAGCAAGGCTTGTCTTCGACGCTGAAATCTCCATCCTCGAAACGTCAAAACCATTCCCTACATGATTTAACAGTTGGAGCAGCGTCACCATAAACTTCGACAAGCATTCGATGGGCTTCAGCTGCACTTTTCTTCCAATTAAAGCAGAAAATTAAAACCTCCCGCAAATGCTGCTTGGTTAACACAAAATTCGACATTTTCAACACTGTATAAAACAAGGTTTTTGCATGAAACTCAAAGAGATATAAACTGAATATTATTGGCAGATGTCTAACCTCTCTGAAACCGCCAAAATCGGCTGTCACTATGACCCATTCATAACAGCCAGAGCCATCTTTTGGAAACGGACCGAACTAATTTGTACTCCCAATATATTGTTTCGTATTAGATTCCCTATGGAAGTTAAAAGAGAGGGTCACACTGTTTTTTTACATAATAACTTAATTTTATGATTGGCTGGAACAAACTCCTACATGGCAATACTCTTATGATAATAATTAATTCAAATTACAGTACCGATGTGCTTGAGAAAGTAAGACAACTGAAATATAACTGGGCAGGTCATTTTGGACCAAAATAATATAGTAGGGCATTAATTATCCGTGGTGATTAGGGAACTTAAGCCCGGATAATTGAAAAACACAGTTAATCCAAAATAAGTTTTTATTGAGTTCAACATTTTAAGAGTTAAAATGCTAGATAAATTTTGTCACGCAAGATGAGTACACAAACAAGCTTTCTCAATGTTTAACAGATACAACTGCTTAACACCAGTATCATACTGCGGCATTTACATTGGGAAGTCTCAGATGCACATATTTTCGTGTCAGTGTGGATGCAGGGAAACACCGCCAACTTACTAGCCTTAGTAAATTGGGATAATGTAAACCATAGATTATATAACAGCTTAAATCCTTGCGTAGTACTTTTCAAAATGTGAATGTTCGTTAAAATTTAAAAAAAAATTTTTTCATGACAAAAAAATTGTATTGCAGAAGACCATGGACAATTGAGGCCCGGATAATCGGCGCTCTGCTGTATTTGTGTGATAATCCAGAACTGGATACAGAAATTTAAAAAACCAAAGCTGTGTAACATAACCTCATTGGAGACCTAAACGGTTAGCATCCATGCTAAAAAAGCGTGCACCCCAGTTTCGATTCCTGACTTTCAGATTGATTTTATTGCTAGGTCATTTATCATCTGAATTTAAATGTTTCTGTATCTTATTATTAATTATATAGTGATATTAAGCAATATAATAAATAGTGCTGTATAAAAAACTTTGCTTAACGAAATGCAAATTAAACCTACCAATCGTCTTGGAGGTTTGATCTCCTTGCCATTAAAACGTTAGGTTTGATCTGTCAAGACTGAATGCTTGCTGAAGTGCAACAGGTTCCACAAAATAAATCAATACATGCACAGGCATCTTCCATTCACCGAATGGGTGACAATCATACTCGATCACGAGGGATAGCCTATCTTAGGTGGGTTACCTAATGTTTAGCACATTTATATAGAAATTTCAAATGTTTTTTAACTTAATTTTATCTATTACTAAGAATCTTTCTAATCTGTGGTGATTAAATAGGGTTGTTTTTCAGATTTCTTTTTATTATGAGAAAGTACTCTGTTTCTACATTGAAGAAGATGTCACTTCTTCCTGAAGATTGTCAAGTATGGGATAATTTGATGAATTCTTTTAAACTATGGCCAGATATTCAATATGAACTAAATAAGGAACGACCTGTTGTTGGTCCTGAAACCACATTATGTGAGTGAATACATTTTTTATTTGATCTTCTTTTTATGTTTTCTTAGATAGTTAAATCATAGAGGATTACTCAGGCTAAGGCAAAACTCTTTTGTTCTATACATAGGAGCTGTTTGATAATTGCAGATCATCTGCAAATATAGAACAGCTAGAAAGTCTCCTACTGGTAACATACTTACTCATCTTGATCCTTATCCTTGAGTTTCGAAGGGCGAAGATTCACCTCTGATGAAGAAGTGAAGACAGCGGTGCATTCGTGGCTCGTAGCTCAGCCTAAAACATTTTTTAATGAGGGAATACGAAAGCTTATTAACATATAGACAAAGTGTATTGAAAAGCAAGGAGATTATCTCGAAAAATTATGTATTTGTGTTTTCTAAAAGTTGTTTAAGATACATTCTGCAGCCAGAGTGCGGATGATTTTTTACTCACCCTCGTATATATTAGCTATGAAATTACATTGTATATTATATATAGCTACATTGTATGTAATATATATTAGCTATGAAACATGTTTTTAAAATCAGCATTATGTATTATTTTATTAAATTTTGACTTTAATACGATAATATTAACCCTGAGAGATCGGCGCACTGCTATAGCAGTGGAAGAAATTTGTTCTACCCTTGTATTCTAAATGAATATCATTCATTTAGAATACAAGGGTACATATTCTAAAATATATTTATGTTGTAAAAATATTTGTTTTTTGTTTTTTTGTCGTTTAAAATAAATATTTATCACGAACGTCCGAATCGTAAATATATCTCAGCACTAGATAGACAATTATATTTTTTTCTCGTAGCGCTCTCAGGGTTAATGACTTTGGTACTATAATACGGAATGTGGAATAATCAAAGATCGGATTATCGAGATTACACCGTAAAGGACACATAATTTATTTTGTCAATAAATAAATATTACATTTTTTCAGCTGATATACGAATGGAGGTTCTCAGAAAATTCCTTTATTTAAATCTTGGTATGTCTGATGAGGACTTTCATAAAATAATCAAAACATATAAATCAATTAGACACAAACCATTGAATAATATAAGTAAAGTTCTACATATTCTCAACTCGGATATTAAACTTAGTAAAGATAAGATTTTGTCAAACGGCTTTGTATTTTCGTTGGATCCAGAAAATATAACTAATATGATAGACAAAGTCATAGAACTTGGAGGAGTAGATATGAAGACAATTATTATGAAATATCCAGTCCTCATGAAGTCTCCATATCAAGGAATACTCAAAATGAAAAATTATTTCAAGGTATCTATTTTTTTTATATTATCTTTTTCAGATGTTGTATTAAAAACAATTTTAACTATTTACTTATGTAGTGTTTCACTCCCATACATCAATTTTGATACTTAATACTTTGTTGTGGACCATAATTTTAGCAGATCTTGATGTTTATTTATTTTATTTGTTTCACGACACAACAATGTCTTTTACATAACATGAATGAATGAATACGTGCCCATAACCTATAATTAGTATAATATAAGGTACAATACAAAATGGGTGATCAGGGTACCTGACTTTGGTGCCACCGGAGATAACTAACTATATAAGTCAATCCGTGATAGTCTTATCCAGTTGCATAAAGGATAAGGAGCTTCAGTACCTGCAACTTGTCTGCATTGTCTTTCTCTGTTGGTTCTCTGATGACTAGCAATAGTTCCACGCCATTTAGCTCTATCCGCTGCTGTTTGCTCCCAGTTGTGTTGAGCAATAATGTTTTTAAGCGTCTCATGTAGTACATTCTTATATTTCTTGCGCTAACAACCGTGCCGTGCCTCCTTTTGCCCTCTGGCAGCTCGACAAAGAGGACATTTCTTGGGAGTCTGTTATTGTTATAGAAAAATTAATTGAAATACTTAAAATTATTTATATAAGTACATAAAATTTATCTTAAAATAACATGAAGATACAATAACAATAATGGTTTGAGTTGTAACAATGGTTCAAGAATTTAGTGCAGAAATTGTAGTAAAAATAAATAGTTATAACTCTAAGATATAGTCAACTATGCCTATAAATTAGAAATTTAAGTGATCCAAAGCAAATAATTTAGAGGATAAACATTCAACTGTTATATTGACTATTTATTTATTTTTCAAATATGTGCATTTATTGCTGATGTATTGGGTGTTAACATAAGTTGTGTTCGTTTTTTTCCAATTTAAAAATGAGCACCAAAAGTGAAACAAAATGGTAAACGTCATTCGAAAGAAAATTTTCTACTCTACAAGATATTGTGTTTGCTTTTACGTTACATATATTATTTTATTTGATTACAAGCCTTCAAAATGGAATGTCAAGTAGACGAAAGTGAGCATTTTCGATACCACCTTCTGTTCGCGTTCAATCAAGGGAATAAAGCTGCCAAAGCTGCTCGAATTATTTGCGAAGTGTACGGTGAAGATGCTATGAATGAAAGGACAGCTCGTCGATGGTTTTTGCGTTTCAAAGACGGTAATTTTGATATCGACATGTCCGCATTATCACAATATCGACATGTCCACATTATCAATTTGGATATGTTGAGGGAAACCATAAACATGAATGAAATAAATGATAATTTGGAAAGTAAAAAAGTATTCAAAAACTTACTTAACCTAATATATGACTGAATTTCTGGCTGCTTTTTGTAATACAGTGGAACCTAGGTTCTGAAACATTTCTCATCTCGAACAATTTGGTTCTCGAATATAGTTTTAATTCGGTTCTCGAACATATATTTTCAATGGCAATGCCATTCTCACTTCAGAAAAAATTCAAACACAGACAAAATCAAACCTCATTGGACAGGTTTTTAGTGCGACAGAAAAGAAATAGAACCCCAGAAGGACAGTCACTTGACATTTTTATGCAAGGTGACTCCCTTTCCAAACAATAATATGTCTCTTCTCCACCTTCCACTTAAACAATCAGCTCTCCATCAGTACAGATAAAGTGCAGTTGAATTTTCGTTTATTAAATCTATTTATTGTATTGCTGCACTGTGTATTTTTGGAGGTCTGGAATAAATTAATCCAATTTAAATTACTTCTTATGAGAAAAATTGATTCAGTTATCTTACAGCCGTAACGAATTTAGTTCGAAAACTGAGGTTCCAATGTATTGTATTTCATTTTTATTGTATATAGTGCAACCTGGTGAGTTTTTTTTTGACATATGGCAAACTCTTCCAACTATCCAGAAAACTGTAAAAGAGGCAGACCAGTTAGGAATTCCTTTTAAAAAAATTAAATTGTAACGGGAATCAAACTGAAAGACATGTGCCTAACCAACTAGACCATGGAGGTCAACTTATTGGTCTTTTTATTAGAATTTTCTGACCCAATGGAATTTACCATTCCACGTCATTATGATGTAATAATCTAGTCACATTACCGGTCGACTTGTAATTCATTATTGGCCTGTTGGTTTTAAGCAAGCATTCAAACATTATTCCACTCGTATATATTTTGTGGTACTTGGTGGCATTTCATTCTCATTTTTCTTTCTCAGGAACAAGGCATAAGTGATGAAGAACAGAGAAAGTCTATGACAGTATTTACTCTATCTGTTGAAACTGTCATGGAGAGAATAAATTTACTGAAAAATATCAACCAATTTAAAGGATTCGAAAATCATCATAGGGTATGTATTTAGTTGTACTTTAGAATTACTTTATCTTTTATAATCAACTATTAAAGTGGGAAGAGTAATAAAAGCACTCACTAACATTCAAATACATACATATATATCCAGACACACATACATAGACATACTCAAAAATGCATCAGTATAGTGAGGTGACCATAGTTGTACAATAATCATGACATACTTTGTATATCCATTTATTACTACTGTCATAAAACAATTTATCTTATATCTTATGACAGCATGTCAAATATGACAACCTCTGTGGCCAAGTTGGTAAGACGTTTTATTTGACTCATTCTTGAAATAATGAGCATCTTCTGTTACAAGTGGCCCACACACACAATGTGTTTTTTCCATCCAGCTCACAGCATCTGGTGTCAGTCTGTGTAGCTCCTGCATGCCTCCAGGTAACGCATACAGTGGGCAAGTGTCAATGATTCAAGATCAGGATTCCCCCTCACTCACAAATAGGTGACTGCTAGCACTCATTTGTGCATATTATATATAGTACAGTTCACTCGCATCTGGTCCTATTCAGAGTACACCAATTCTTCCGAGGCTGGAAAACCGAGACAATCCCATTGTTGCCCACAAGATGCTTGTTTTTTACATCATGCTCTATCCAATGAGACTCCCATTTATCGGCCTAATGAGATCATTTTATTTTGTATCACTAGTGTTCACTGATGTTCACTTGAAGTCACTCATTGTGTACATATAACAGAAGTGCTCTAGATCTAAATTAAAATTTCCATTACATATGATTATTACAAAAGACTTGCTTTTTAAGTAAGGTGTGTTTTGAAATTACCACGGATTTAAACTTGTAAGCGGGATCGTGCATGCGTAGTATATTTTTATGATTCAGTAGCTTGCTGTGGGCCATTTTGCTGCTGTCAGATTCATGTTTGATGAGTGCAATAGTAAACATTTCTGCCAACTGTAAGGTTCTTGCTATGATCCGGTTTTTGTTTGTAAAAAAACAATAGTGCTGCTAAAATTCACAGGCAATTTTAAGGGCCAAATGTTAGGAGTGAAAGTAAGGTTAAGCAGTGATGTAGTTTGTTTTGACAAGGGCCAAGGAATATTCATGACGAAGAGCATAGTTGACACGAGATCAGGGCTATAGAGAGGATGGTCAAAACATTTAAAGAAATGGCTTGCATCACAGTTGTTTAAATATGATGATAAACCGAAGAATGATTGTATCGGACGTGTGCCGTCACCCGTGTGTGTGGGTATGTGATATGAAAAGGACACTGTGTGTAGATCTGTATTATTAAACTTGTATGTTATAATTCATTCTATATGTTTGCTATATTGTATATGTAAATCTGCTATAGAACTATATGTAAAATGTATGTTTGTTGGAGTCCGATTGCGCTCTTGACCGCACAGGGAAAATGTGCTGGCAGCCGAGGCATCGAGACTAAGGCCAGGGTCAGTCAGGCTAAGCGGCGCCCCGCGCCATGAAAATGGTTGTATTTTGCGGGTAACGGGCGCTTGCTATGACCAATTGACCATTAATATAGAGGGCCCCCCAGTTTGGAAATCACTTCTCATTGTGTTTCTCACTTCTTCGTCATTAAATATTCTCAGTAATACCGACTTTACCGTGTTTTTACTCGAGACCCGCTACCCTACATCGACTGCCTGAGAGGAATCTCTCCCTGCTCTTCTGCTGGATCTTCGATACGGAATTCGCTACTTCGATTCTCGGAGCGCTACGCGGCGACCAACCACCTATCTACAGTCTTTGTATCTGTCCGGTACAATGATGTTGAGCAATGTTTTGATATACTTTTTTGATAGTGAAGTAATGAAACTGGTGACGCAATGTAAAAAATTTATGGAAGTCAATAGTAACTATGCGGAAATAAATGTAAATGTATAAATCTCTTTTTGCTATTACATAATAAATCATTTTTATCTTTCATGGTTTTTTCTTATTTCAAAATGAACCTTACAAGTCTCATATGCATTTGTATAAACGACGCCCCTAGGCAGTTCACAACTTGTGCCCCTCCCCTCCCTTGATGACCTTGGCTGATGATGTATTTCACACCACACAAACCACTACAGCTAACATCTAACTTTCTTCTCCACAAATGAATATACTTGTACAATATCAATCAAGTCCATATTCACTGTTTATTTTTTAAATATTTTTATAACATATTTATAAATGTTTGAGCACGCTTTTTGAATTGGCGCCCCTAGGCAAATGCCTGGGAGCGCCTCTGCTTATATGTAAAGGGTCTTTCAAATTGAGTGGTTTTTTTAATTCAATTTTTTTTTATTCAATTGAAATAAATTGAATAATTTGAATAAATAAGAATTTGAATAAAATAAATAAGAATTTGAATAAAACACATAATTTGCTTTGATTTCAAAAAACTTTTTATTGGTCATTGAATTATAATGTATGACATTTAAACACAATAAACAATATTTGCCAAATGTCCACCTCTTGTAGCTCCACAGATGTCCACTCTTTTGTCAAAATTTTCGATGACATTTTGGCATAATTGCGGTTCTAACTCACCAATAACGCGAATAATTTTGTTCTTCAGCGCAGGAATTGATTGGGGGCTATTTTTATAGACCTGGCTTTTCACGTAACCTCAGAGAAAATAGTCCAACGGTGTCAGATCACATGATCTTGGTGTCCAATTAACATAATCGTTTCCGGAGATTACAATACATAAACTAATTCAACAATTTGAACGTGTTGTTGTATTGTATACGACTCCATTTTTATAAATGCCATACATTACACTTCTCAAATGTCACAAGACCCAGGCAAGTTCGCGACGCCATCTGTGTTTTATCCAAGAATTAAAAAAAACACTCAATTTGAAAGACCCGTTACAATAGAATACAGATTTCAACTATTTTAATTTTATTTTCAGATACTTAATCTAATTTATTATAATACAAAACTACCAGATAGACTGAAATTACTTGAAAATAATAACAAAAGATGTATTAGTTTACATAAATTAACATCTAATCAAAAGGAGTTTGACAGGTAAGGAATGTCTTTCGTATCCTATAAATTGAATGAGTATTAACTTCATACTAGTTAAATCTTAATTGCTTTTGATAATTACAGTGAGATCAAAGCATTTGCTCAAACCAGATGATATCAAAATCTAATAAAATTATTGTTGACAACAGTGTATTATTACATATGTATGTTTTCTCTCTTCTACATATTACATTCAGAATCCACTCTCTCTCTCTCTTTGAATAATGGATGTGAACTCCTATATATGAAGGAGTATACGCCAGTGTCAAGTGATGAGCAGAATCCACTCGAGACTCTCAAATATTTAATTCATTTGTTTTTCTTTACGGAACACATCTACATTGTTTATATATACGAGGAAAATTAATGTATGGAATTTTTATTTACGGAAAACTTTTCAGGATTGTATGGCATTTGTAAAGGGAGTTATAGATGTATGTATTGTATTTTATAGAGAAATTTAAAAAAAATATTTGAACAAATGTAACAAAACCAAATTAATTGCCCTAAAATAGATATCAATCCCAATATATACTTAAACTAGGAAAACTCTTATAAGTAAGTTGCAATATCAGAATTGTGACTAGGAAAACAATTTTTTTTTTGCTATTGTGACAAATATGGACAGAGTTAATATTGAGTTAGCTTTGAGTTGGACACTTTTCAAATAGTTGACAACCTCCGTGTACCCTAGTTGATCTTACACATAGGCATTGTAATATTGTATTACACTTTTTATTGTATACAGTACAATTTGACAGATTTATTGCCTTCCAACAAACTAAATATTTCTTAAGTAAAACCCTGACTGGAACTCTTTAAAAAAAAAACATAATTGAACCCATAATCTTCGGATCGGATGACAGATGTCTTACCAACTAGTCCATAGAAGATTTGATTCTTGAATGAACTTAATAAAGAAGGTTCCTGTCTAAAATTATAACTCCTTCATATGTTGGATATTCTGAAACATTAGGCAAAATTTGAATAATTTTTTTTACAAAATGCTTAATTAGAAAGTAAAGTATGTATTTTGTAACTTTTATTTTATTTCTCACAGATTTGCCGCTAAATTTGGAGATAAAACTAAAGGATCAGACATTGTCACAGCATTGAATCATATATTTTCACCCACATTTTCTAAAAAACAACTTCGATCAAACATCTTGAAACACCGGTTCTGGACAACTGTCCCTCTGCCCTCCATCATGGGAGTTGTCGATTATTTGCAACCGACATTCAGCACAGAAGATATGTTTCATAATTGCCAGTTGTTTTTATACCCTTTGTAAGTTAATTTTTTAAATTTGTAAACTTGAAATATATCTATAGTCTTTAGTCAATTTCTGATGATTCAAAATGAACATGTATCAAATGTTTTATTATTTTTCACAAAGGTGTACACATATATTAGTGAAAATTTAAATCTAATATTTATTTATTTATTAACAAAATAAATTATATTATTTATAGTTAAGGCATTAACGTTGTGTAGGTTTAAAGACATTGTAATTTATTTTATCAATGTTTATTCCACTTTTTTGTAACGGTATAACCCTACCGGTTTCAAGGCTTTCACCTCATCTTCAGGGGAGCACAAACAAGATTTGTTTGTGCTCCGCTGAAGACGAGGTGAAAGCCTTCAAACTGGTAGGGTTATACCGTTACAAAAAAGGGGAATAAACAGTGTTTGATGAAATAAAAAAAAATAAATAAATTATGTTAAAGTGTCTTATAACATACATAAAACAGTAACAATAGAAAAACAAAATATAACATATTAATATCTTTCAAAACAATACTTACAGTATATATCTTTCAAAATATGATCAATTTCTATTGTAAAGTACAACACGGAAGGTAAAAAAGTGTAATTTATTTAATTTATGGAGCACCTCTGTAACGTAGATAGTAAGATGCATAAATTGCTATTGCCACATTTGTATTACAAAAGGTTTCCGTGTAATTTATTTAATTTATGGAGCACCTCTGTAACGTAGATAGTAAGATGCATAAATTGCTATTGCCACATTTGTATTACAAAAGGTTTCCGTGTAATTTATTTAATTTATGGAGCACCTCTGTAACGTAGATAGTAAGATGCATAAATTGCTATTGCCACATTTGTATTACAAAAGGTTTCCGTGTAATTTATTTAATTTATGGAGCACCTCTGTAATGTAGATAGTAAAATGCATAAATTGCTATTGCCACATTTGTATTATAAAAGGTTTCGTGTGATTTATTTAATTTATGGAGCACCTCTGTAACGTAGATAGTAAGATGCATAAATTCCACCTGAGAGTTCTTAGTTCAGTTTCTGACGGTACCTGAAATAAAATTTAAAAAGAGGGTCCCAGTCTCGTAACAATATCCACAGTGTTGCTCATAGGACTGGACTTGACACTTGTTCGTGAGTTATCACCCCTGCACGGGCAGGCTAGTATTGCAAACAAGTTCGATGATGAACTTTGAGTTTCGTACCTACACTAGTGGTTCGATACATGCAGGCTCAATTAGTGGGACCGAAAACAGTATTGTCAACCGGCCACACTCAGTAGAGCGCCGATTATCCGTGGTAATTGGGGGACACTCGAGTCTGGATAGTTGAAAAACACAGTTAATCCATATTAATTTTTATTGAATTAAACGTTTTAAGAGTTGAAATGCTAGATAAATTTTTTTACCCAATATGAGTACATTTTTACCCAACAATTTTTCTCAATGTTTGACAAATACAACCGCTAAACACTGATATTATACCGCAGATATTACATCGGAAAGCCTCAGATCCACATATTTTCGCGTCAGTGGGGGGGGCGGGCGGGGAAACACTAACTAGAGCTAGTTAATTGATATAATGTAAACAATAGATTTTTTGATAGTTTAGCTCCTTATATTAAAAATTTGTAAAAAAATATTTTTCGGGATTATTAAAAAAAAGTATGCTTAAGAGGACCACGGTTAATCCAACTCACGGATAGTTGAGCTCCGGATAATCGACGCTCTACTGTATATTCAAATCAGTAGTATGAATATATTGAAAGGTACCATACGAATGAAAAAAAATTATGGAGCAATATATAATTTTAAATGTTATAAAATGTGAAGTATCACCTTTAAACATAGCAGAAATTTATCAAAGACTACAGATTTTTTTCATTCGTACGGTACCCTTTAACGTATTCAACTAACTACTAATTCATCACAAAAATTGCAGAGAACAAACGTTTGACTATTGATAAAATATTTTCACATTTAACAAACAATTTAAATTTTACCTAAACGGATGAGCTCATAATTAAAATAAGAGACTAGAAACTCACCAACTCATAAAAATAAAACAGTGGTGAATTCAAATGAAAAAAAAAAAGCATTTTGTTAAAAATTAATGAAGATTGAGTCCTTTAATCGCTTACACATAATTTCCTTTTGTTTTCAGAGACAGTATCAAGAAATATACAGAGCTCTTCTTAAGCAATCGTGAATGCGGTACTAATGAATCTCAAGATATCAGCAATTTTATCAAAATGATTGACCCAACTTTGTCACGGATTGATTTTACAAAAGTGACAAATTTTCACATCTTAAGCCTTGTATTGTACTTTTTGGAGAGAGATCATCACTTTACCGGTGACGGAGTATGGCCGAAATATAAAGTAGCCGAGACAAAATCATTAGTAGCATATTAATAGTGAAATTGTATCTAGAGTAAACAAATTAATTTTATTTAACTGAAGAAAATGTCTTTTACTAAACCTTTACACATGTATAAGAGTTATGAGGAATATAAAATGGCATATAGTAAAAGGAAACAAATTATATATATACTCAAACTGGACAGTAGAAATGCATGCACTGAAAATAATACATAGGTTGACAATTTATGACAATATAGAATTAAGTGACTATATAGGATGGATGTGAATTTAAGGCTGATGTATTGAGTAAAATGAACAAGAGCACGCTGAGATGGTTTAGATATCTCCATAAAATAAATGAATGAAGAAAGACTAACACATATATAGTGCAAGTAGAGAAAGATCAAAGAAAGTGTGATTGAATATTTTAAAAGAAGGAAATGTAGAAAGTTAGATAAATTGTAGTTGTATTTGATATGGATGTGTGTGGATATAGGAAAGTGTGGTACTCTTTCACCTCTGCCTACCCCGAAAGGAAAATGGCGTGATGGTTTGTATGGCGTGATGGTGTACTTCCTAAAGGTAAAATTCAATTTCAACATTTTTTAAATATTGGAAGAGCTCTCTCTCTCTTTGAATAATGGCCGTTTGGAAGAGCTAAAATATTGTCAATTGGCACAAACTATAATCTATGGTCAACACCTGTCAAAACATTCAGAAAGTTTCCAGTTTACTGTCACTGATATTTTGAAGCATTATTCAAAGAGAGAGAGAGATATTTTGAAGGATATGTCAGGGATTTTAAAAAGATTTCCTTTTCACAAAACATTAGATGTGACATATAATTCCACAAAGATAATTAATATAATAAAAAGACAAAAATATATTGTCAATCGAGAATTATCTGAGTTTTTGTGTCAAACTTTCGGTAAACTAACCTAAAAATACATTATTTGAATTCTATTTTTTTTTTCAAAATACATCTTTTCTCTTGTATTTCTATAACATCTTCTTGTTTATTTAGATATTTCAGAAAAGGAAACACATCGAATATTACGAAAAAATGCCCGTTTACGATCTGCAACGACACAACATATAAGTGAGGTTATTGAAACGTTAAAAGTATTTGATATTGATCAACAGTCAGTTATTGATAATCCCGCAGTGCTTATACCGCGACCGGCTTCCCTCAGAGAACACGGAAGAGTTTTGTTAGAATGTGGTTTTAGAAAAATCATACCTGAGTATCTTATAGCGTAAGTTTTTTATTTACATTCTGATAGTCATTTCGTTTTGACGACCTCCGTGGCCTAGTTGGTAAGATGCCTATGCCTATTAGTTGGAAGAGATTGTCACATGGCAATAATCCTCAAGGCTGTATACTGTATGCAAAGATAAAGTGTTATACATGATTCGCTCGGACGCTGCTATAGTTGCCAGATGTGATTTGTTTAATATTAGTGGGTATAAATCCCGGGTTAGAGCACCTTTTGAGGAGAGTTCGCTTATTAAATGGCGCTATATGAAATATTCCCCTTAAATATATCCAAACTGGTGATTGAAGCATATTGAAGAGCTTGGCCGGGAGACAACATTGTCATCGGCTCCATTAATCAAAGCTTCGAGACACTGGAGTAGGCATGGAACTCGCAGTTCATAATTACACGTGTGGGCAATACTAAACCACATGTAAAGTGACAACATTTGCTCACATCTAGAGCTTGTGAGTATTATTACTAGATGAATTTTTTTACCTGACTGGAACTCCTTATTTTTTATTTTTTCGGGTACCTATAGTCTTAAAGAGTTAAAATGTGTACGTCGATATCTTCCAACAAAGGAAATAAAAACTTATTAT
Source organism: Odontocerum albicorne (assembly GCA_949825065.1). Classification (NCBI taxonomy): domain Eukaryota; kingdom Metazoa; phylum Arthropoda; class Insecta; order Trichoptera; family Odontoceridae; genus Odontocerum; species Odontocerum albicorne. The sequence goes on along the minus strand of OX463860.1, from coordinate 22,944,017 downwards.
TTCATGTATTTTTTCGCATCAGGATTATTGTAACTCTATTTATTCTGGTTTATCTGATTCACGAATTTCTAGACTCCATTGTATCTTTCAGATGTCTCCATTATATATTTCGAATCTATGTCTGAAGGATGTGCCTTAGGAAAGAAGTAGAACTTTGAGGTCAATTTCTTTTTCATCTAATAAATTGGTTGTTCCAAATCAATCCAATAGGGTGGGGTATTATGATATGCTATTGCTGGTCCTGTGGTGTGAAATGGTCTGCCTCCTAGTGTAAGAGATATGGGTGGCGTATGCAACTTTAGGAAGCACTTTAAGGCAATCTTTTTTAGGAGGTCTTATCAGAATTTATAAGTGGGTTCAAATCCTGAGTTAGAGCACCCTTAACCCTTTCCGCTCCACCAAAAAAAATAAAAATGTTCCATCAGGTCCACAAAAGATTTATAGAATTACAGGGTAAAACAATACATCCAGGTTGTTTTTAATAAAACTATATTTATGTTCACAAGAAAAAAATGTCGAATGACATTCGACATAGGACCGGAAAGGGTTAAGGAGAGTTTGCTCTCTAAACGGCGCTATATAAATTATTATTATTACCAACGGGAATCGAATCCAATCCCTTTGATGGAAGTTAATTGTCTTACCAACTTAGTCACAGAGGTCATCAATGATATTAAAAGGACTTATCAAATATAGCTGTTTTGGAATTTAATATCACCTGAAATTTTTTAATTTATAAAATACAACTAATGGCACTAAATAAAAAGTCACTTTCTATAAGTGTATTTTGTAAAAAATTGTGCATTTTTACGTGAAATTCTTTTACTCATCAATCTCACAATTTATTTTTATAGATATTTTAAAATCATAAAGAAAAAAAAAGTTGTGGAATTGAAAAAAAACAACTTTTTACCTGAAAATTTGGATATCAAGCAGCAATTATCTCAATGCTTCCACCTTTGGACTCCTGCCATATATCCAGTGGACCTCCCAATTAGTGATGAAAATACATTGTGTAAGCTCACTTTATTTTCATTAATATTAAGTTTTTATAATATCCTTCCTTCATATTATCATACAGGTTGTGCAAAAGTTCAACAATTTACATGGAAGATTTCTTAGCGATTGTCAGATATTGCTTTGTTCTGTGAAGATGGACTTCATCCTTGGTAATAAATATTTGATGTTTAAAATTATCTTAAAAAAAACATCTTAAGTTAGTTATCCCACCTGGATGTTTAGATAGATATATAAAGAAGGTCAGTTATATGGTGCAAAATATGAGAGTTGTGTTTGCTCAGAGACATTTTATTTGGAACTGCAAAAATATTTAATGCTCTAAATGAGTAAATTGAAATGTCACTATACTTGATTGTGTTTGAGCAACACAACATATAATAGTTATGTGATCCATTATATTCCTTGAACCAGAAAATTTTTATGTTCACAAACTACACTTCAGGGGTATTCCGAACTAACATTAGTTCAAAATACCCCTAAAGATGAGTCGTATATGACTTGAAACTAGTTGGGTTAAATATATTTTTTGTTTATTAGTTTTTAAATCTAACATTATAAAATGCCTATACTCGCTTCACTCCGCTACATGATATAGGAGTACCATATGTTAAGCGGCAATAACTTTTTGCAGACCGGTGGTTGAACACCACTGATCTATACTATTTTTTTCCTTCAAACATCAGGAGAGATATTGGAAGTAGTGCTGCGAGATTCAATCAACTGGATGAACCCTGACATCCTTTGCATAATCACCAGCCTCTAAGTTAAAATCCAGGCACTAAAAGGAATCAGGAACTACCACCTACTATTGCTAGAATGAATGAGTAGAGAGGAACATCATGATGATCCCAGCACGGGGGATTTTGCCTGAAGGGGCAATACTACCTGGTTCTGAACTGCCCTAAAGGAAATCTCTTGACTGACTCGGAATAGGAATTGGGAGAACCAAGGACAACATATCAAAATGGGGAAAGTTATGTGTATCTGTGGGATGGAGCAGCCCATGCAAGACTTGCCGTAGTACCCAAATAGACCGGTATCTTGCACCGAGGAGGACTTGATTCCTGGAATGCTCAGTTTTGTTCAGGTGGCAGAATTCTGAGCGGAAATAGTTTAGTTCATTTGACCTGATAAGAAGATGAAGACTATTATTTTACCGGATTTCTAATTAATTGTTTAATCATGGCCATGCCTGTTAATTAAGCTGAAATTTGACCCAAAAAAATTGCATTCATTCAGGCTCATTATTTGATTTTTTGCAATCCAAATTTACAGCTGCCCTAATTTTATCAATACCCAAATTATGTTGTGTTAAAATCAATTTAGTTATAATTTTAATGCTTAAAATATTATTGTTTAATTATAGACAGGCAGCATAAATGTTGTTTATATCTAAATCAAATTTAACTTCCATATATTTATGAAGAAATTATTAACATTAGTTCACTCGTATTTTTTTTCAGTCGAGATGAGGATTCACATATTACAAAAATATTTAGAATTTAGATTAAATATGAAAAAAGACAGATTTGTGAAAGCAATCAAAACTTACAACAGATTTAGGCATAGGCCTTTAAAAGATATGGAAAGATCCATTACTTTAGCGCAAGAGGAATTGAAGATGTCTGATAGTAAGATCTGTTCCTGTCCGTACATTATATGTGCTGATCCTGAGAATACCCTTAAAATCCTTTACAAGGTGAAGAACTTGAATAGTATAGATGCACGAAAAGCTCTAAATATGGAAACAGTTATTATCAAAAAGGATTATAAAGAACTGATGAAGATTAAAGATTTACTGAAGGTAATATATTTTTATCAAAATTTAACTCGTATTCCATACAAAACCTCACTAACCGGCTTTTTGCACAAATTTTTTTGTGTTTTATAATAATTTTTTTATTTCGATATACAATTTCAATACAAAATTCTTTACTACATAAACAATGTTTGTGTCTTAATTGGTAGAATACTTGTCTTCCAACTGAAAAAGGTTTTAAAAAAAAAAGGAGTTACATTCCTGTTGAAAGAATTCACTAGCACTGATGTGGTTAAACTTTTTGAATATTATTACCTTTGCAATCGTAACAGCCGAATCCTGTTCATATACAATCTACAAGTGACATACGTACTTTGGTGGTTCTAAATCTGAAGGCATGCTTTATAGAGCTAAAAAAATTGTCTCCTAGCTATGCTTTTCAACATATCCGCATTATTAGCGCAGATATGAAGAAGAAAATGTCTTTCAAAAAAGGACTATACAACGCCTCAACATTTAATACCATAAACAATCTGTAGAATGCTTAAATTTTTAAGTCTCATCTTAAACGCTCATTCCATCAGGAATACCACAAAATGTCTTCATTTAGGTTGGTTCACACTTCATGTTAGGCTAAAACTGCAAATATTCTTATTATAATACATGTTTATTGTGTAAGATGGGTGTCTGATTCGTTGAGCCAGTAGAATTATTTTTTAGATATGTGATTTAATTAATATTTTTATTTTTTCAGAAATATAATTTGTCTGAATCATCTCACAGAACCTGCCTTTCATTATATCTATTGAGTCCGGGTGGTCTGGAAGCTAGATTAAAAGTAATCGAGACACTGCCTGAATGTCAAGTTTTATCAACAAATAGAAGAGTAAGTTATCTTAGAGCTGAAACACTGAATCACACTTGGCTTAAGTTTAACTCAACCCTTTGCACTCGAGAGCGCCAAAATGACGTAATTTTGATTGTATCACAAAACAACCACCACATTGACAACACAACAACAATGGTGGGCCGTGTTGTCTTCGTATTATTCGTGATAATATAATAATTTTTAGTGTTTACTGATAGATATTTGATTATATACATACCATCATGCCATTTTCCTGTCAGGACAGGGAGAGAGGACAGAGCATGAGATTTTCCTATCTCGACATATTCTTAGCCTGTTGTACATCCATACAACTTCTATGATTTCTCTGACTTTCTATGTTTCCTTCTTCCAAAATGTCATTCACTTGATTCAACTATATTTTCCTTGGTCTTCCTCTCACACGCCTTCCGCTCACATTTCCACTGTATATTTGTTTTGTAAGTTTGTGTTCATTAATTCGTTCCACATGCCCAAACCATCTCAGCATACTCTTCTTCATCTTACTTAACACATATCAGCCTTAACACGTTCACTGCGTATAAAATACTTAATGTCATACAGAGATGCTGGAAATTCGCAAATTTTTGAAAACCCATAACTTTGTAAAATCAAATTCTACTTTCTATTTAAACATCATATACAAGTGAATTCCGTCGTGTCTTCAAAACGCATGAAATCAGCGAGTAAAAATAAGTAAAAATCGGTCCCTAGACATAGATTGTGAAAACGCAGTCAAGTTGAAAAGATAGTGTTTCTTCCAATAATCATTCAAACGACTCAAACGAATTGTTCCTGTATGGAATAATATACCCAACCATAATTTGAAATCCTCAATTGTGATGTCTTTCCATTGACTTATACGACTTATATCACCTGATTGGGCTAGTATTTCGACTGCATACGCATTTGTTTAATTGATGATCAAGTTGTAAAGTCGTCATTTGCCATAAGGTGAAAATAATCAATTGGATGTTTGCTATTCATTTCCACCTGTATGCCGGCTGTTCCAGAAAATTGAATGGGCGTGGCTTGTTCTTTAGAATATGACCACTTAGGGGTTTTATTTGACGTCGCAATAGATTGCGAAAATATTTCATTTTCACTATCGTCTGATTCTAATTCCCATTCTGTGTTGTAGTCTTTTTCCATATCCAAGTTTCGCCTCCATACATCAAAAATATTTATTTTTAAAATCATTATTGCTTCAAGTGATCGACTGGTAACACTTAAAAGTGAAGTTGGCAAAATTAAATAAGTATTTCCTTTTCACTTTAATTTAAACATGAAATTCTGATTTTACTAACCTCATAATGCCTAATACAATGCAAATGTTATATGAATAGTTGTTATACTCGTTTACGGAATAATGACTAGAAAAAAAATCTGTTCATGTTCAGTACATAGGCAACCATCGTACATAATACACGTCAGCAACAACATGACATTTATTTCATTCAATACGTACAAATTGCTTTAGTTTAATATAATAAAACATAGTTCATTGAAAACACATGTAGAAAATATAATTCTAAAGGGAAAAAATATAAATTGATTCTCTCTATCTTTTTTTTTTAATATCTTGGATCCACGCTTAGTTGAATCTGAATGTTGAAACCACGGATACTGAAAGATGACTGTCTTCATAAAACTACAGTGGAACCTCGGTTTTCAAACGTTTCTCATCTTGAACAATTCGGTTCTCAAACATACATTTTCAATGACAATGCCCCATCCCACTTCAGGAAAAATTTTAAATGCAGGTATAGACAAACCTCATTGGATAGGTTTTTAGTGAGACAGAAAAGGAAAAGAACAACCACCTGACATTTTTATACAAAGTGACTCCTTTTCCAAACAATAATATCTCTCGACTTGCCCACCTGCCTCACTACCTTCCACTTACGTTATCAGCTCTCCTCAATACAGGTAAAGTGTAGTTAAATTTTCATTTATTTAATCTATTTATTGTGTTGCCGCCCTGTGTATTTTTGGAGGTCTGGAATGAATTAATCCAATCTATATTACTTCTTATAGGAAAAATTTATTTGATTTTCGAACCAATTGGTTTGGTTTTAGAACAGCCTTCTAAAACGGATTAAGTTCAGAAACTGAGGTTTCACTGTAATTGTAATTAAGTATAATTCTTTTTAATTGTTTGTTTTCAATTAATTTTAGTTTCCACTGCTGATAGCATACAAACGTAAGGTTTTGGAAAGAATTAAGAACCTTCGTGCATTTAACAAAAATTGTACCAGCCTTCAATCCCTTATTGGTGACAAAAAAGCTTTTGAAAGGTAAGACAATTCAAATTAAAGAACAACATTATTAGTGTATTCACAATTATTCCAAATTTTTTTTCTTCCGAAGATGACAGACTTAACTAGGTGCATTTTCATTATGATGGTGATGGTTCTGCTCTTTCATATCTTTTCCAGCTTTGACATTGTATTTTTCGCCATTGTAGTTCTCATTTTCACTTCAGCATCGCATCATCCATTGTTCATAATACTGGAGCCTAAGTAAATAAAATCAGTTACCACTTCTAGACCAGATTCACATTATTTGATGACAGTTTGATAATGCGGTCTTTTATAATCAACTTAGTTTTTGACCTATTGATTGCCAAGCTCAGGAGCTTGCTCTTGTGTTCTATATTTTGAAGGAGCGTGGCTATTTTTCTGATACAATAACATTGTGTCATCTGTATATCTCAGATTTAAGAGCTTTTTTCCACCAACAGCAATCCCGCCGTCCCAGTCTTCAAGTGCTCTCCTCTCAATATATTCTCAATACAGATCAAACTGATTGGAAGGGAGAATTGCACACTTGATGTACACCTTTTTGCATTTAAAACTGTTTGGAATAGATGTTGATTTTGACTGTCACAAAACTATTTTGGTACAGTTATCACATCGATCAATAAGTCCCGGGACTTACCAACAGATGGCGCCTCTAATAACAAATCCATAACATTCTCAGTTAGTACCAACCTTTAGAAGTTACATGTCAAACTTTCATGACATTCCGACATTGTGTCATTGAGTTACAGTGGTTTTAGTGACGCTACTTTTACTATTTTCAAAACAATGGAAAAAACGAATTTCGTGTGTTGATAAAACATTGCTTTTTAATGGGAAAAAATACCGTTCAAACTCAGCGATGGCTTGAAAAGTGCTATCCAGGCTCTGCTCCATGGAAAAACAACCATTTGTCGGTGTGCTGATTTCAAACGCGGTCGTACAGACACAAATGATGCTGAACGCTCTGCTCGTCCAAATGAGGCTGTTACACCAGAAAACATAAAAAAACCCTCAAAATCGTGATGGAAAATTGCAAAGTAAAGTTGCGTGAGATAGCTGGCATCCTGAAGATAAGATTTGGTAAAGTTTACACTATTTTACATGAATATTTGGTCATGAAAAAGCTTTTTTCAAAATGGGTGCCGCGTCTGCTCACAATGGAACAGAAACAACAACGCTGTGATGATTCAGAGCGCTGTTTGGCACTGTTAACGTGAAATAAACATGAGTTTTTGCGTCGGTATGTGACAATAGATGAAACTTGGATCCACCACTATACTCCGGAATCAAATCTGCAGTCAGCTGAGTGGAGAGCAGCTGGTGAATGTCATCCGAAGCGACCAAAAACTCAACAGTCGGCCGGGAAGGTTATGGAGTCCGTATTTTGGGATGCGCGTGGTATAATATTCATCGATCACCTTGATAATGAAAAAACCATCAATAACGAATATCACATAGCGTTATTGGAGCGTTTGAAGGCAGAAATTGCAAAAAAACGGCCCCATATGAAGAAGAAAAAAGTTCTCTTTCATCAGGACAATACACCGTGTCACAAGTCGATAGTAACGATGACCAAATTGCATGAGTTGAACTTCGAATTGCTTCCGCACCCACCGTATTCTCCAGATTTGGCCCCCAGCGACTATTGGTTGTTCGCAGACATCAACAAGGTGTTCCAGGGAAAGAGATTTGGCTCCAATGAAGAAGTGATTTGCCGAAACTAACGCTTATTTTGAAACCAAAGATAAATCGTTTTACATGTCTGGCATAGAAAAGTTAGGAAAGCGTTGGAATGAATGTATCGCTCTTGAAGGAGACTATGTTGATGAATAAAGAAGAATTTTGGCAAACAAATGTTGTTTTAGTAGTTAGTCCCGGGACTTATTGATCGATGTGTTACCTAATAAAGTTCACAAAGTGCGCTGGTACTCCCATATCTTGAAGTATGTGCCACAGTTTCTCCCATTTTACACAATCAAATGCTCTTTTATAACCTATGAAGCATAAAACTGCTGGTATCTGAAATTCACGGCACTTTTCTTTTAACTGTTGGATTTGTTATCTCGCCCCTTTTCACTTAACAAATCCGGCCTATTGTTTTCTGTTATCTCTTCTGTATCTGCTAGCTAATATAAGACTTCAGACGGTTTTTAATGATACAAAGCAGTATTTTACTTGCTTGTGCTTTTTTGCAGTAAACTGGATCAATTTGGTGATGTAAGCGTTTCTAATGACATTTTACTAGCCGTATTTAATCACCTTCAATGTTCTGAGAGCAGTATCACCAGCAAAAATAAACTTAAGAATTATTTATCTCGGCATCTTTATTGGAGAAATGTTCCTGTCGTCAGTATAGCTCAGACCATATCTATGCTCGAAGAAAGATTCCGCCATAATGATATTCTAGATAATTGTCATCTGGTTTTATATTCTCAGTAAGTATATACAGTTTATTGATTTTCATAAATACATAGTAATTTCAAAATATATATTTTCTCTTTAGTTGGGAAATTCTTTTAGTTGGGATTGGCCTAATGGCATTGGTAGGGTTTGTACGGTTATTAATTAAATCTGCTCTCACCTTTTCACTTTTATTTTAAGAAAATGGGCAAGTTTTTTTTACACTGCCATAACTTTAAAGAAATTATTCAACAGTTAATGTGTTAATTGAGTTTTCAGGCTTAAAGCCACTGAATTTGTGAAGGAACTACAGAGGTCAATCCGTGGCATACAAATGTAAATGGGAACGTATGCGGACAACTGTATGCAGATGAGTGATAGCGGAGAGTGAAGATGAATTACAGAGTTTGATAAGTAAATTGTATGTGAGATGCGAAGAGAAAGAGCTCAGAATGAATGTTGCAAAATCCAACATAGTTGTAATTTCGAACAGCCTCCTGAAACGGATTTAGTTCAAAAACAGAGGTTCCACTGTACTAGGTATTTATTGTTTTCAATTTTTTTCCAGGGAAACTATTCAAAACTATCTTTGGCCAATTTTAAAATTAAAAGAGTATAAAGAAAATCAACTGGTTAAAAATAATCAAAATGACATTTCCAACTCGCGGCCAAGGAACAAAATAATTGAAGAACCAAGAGAAATTTTTGATTTAATCCAAAGTGATTGTGCGAATCTCTTAAATGTAGATGTAACAAAGCTAAGTGACACACAAATCTTAAGCATCACTTTATATTTCATTGAGAAAAGTCATTCTTTTCTTGGAGGTGGTATTTGGGATAATGGAAGACAGTTGAATCGGAATAATGCGTGACATGTTTTTATTGGAAATATTTTTTTGTGTATACATTATCTTGTAACAAGGTATTTTTTACATAAACAACGACAAGACCACAACTGAGGGCCCATTTTAGTGAGAAAAAGGCAGTGGTGGGACTGACATTAAAATAGATCTGGGAAATTAGTCAAGACTGGACCCTTTTTGACGTCAAATACTTCACACATCCCCTCCTGTATAATTTTTGCATTCACTCTTTTTGTGGTGGTTATTAGCTGGTGCTACATTAATTCTCGATTCTAAGTATATCGTCGTGGTAACTGCAATAGGTTGTATTTTAAAAAAAATCACGTCGATGAGCAAATGGTTGTATGTCAACATAACATACAAAAAATACAACTTACAATAAAAAAACTAACGGTAGTATTAATCCGGAGTACAATCAATCATGATATTATTTAATTTATAAAAGCAGCCGAGAAGATGGGGGCAAATGGGAATGTTTTGTGTCTCTCCTGTAAAGTTTGATATATTTGACATCTGTCCTATTGCAGTTACCACGATGATATATTGTCTTTAAGCTGTTCCAAAATACACTTTAAAACCCTATAAAAGAAGTTTGGAGCTGCTAAATTGGGTGATCTTGGTATATGTTACCGAAATGTAAGATTTAACTATTAGAATAAAATAAATTTGCCTTATCTTATAGAAGCAAGCCTGGTCTACTGTTACGCAATTATGGGTGGGCTTTTCTAGTCTAGATTAATATTGCCAGTTTTTTGAGATAATTCTCCCAAATAGATATTGATTATGAATCTATCAAAGATTCTATATACAGTAATCTCTCCATTTACACGATTCTAGGCAACTACATATAAATAGAGCCATTAAATGCTGTGTAAAATTGATGATCTTTTACATATTTCCAGATATTCTATTCCTATTTAGTTACTTTTAAAAATATATATTTTTGTTAGCAAGTCTATATAAGTGGTTACATATAACTAATAAAACACACATTTGGTTGAGAGCTATATGTTTTATTTATATGAGGAAAAATATTACAAAACTTACATTTGCTGTACCTATGCATTCAAAATCAATCTTGCTGGAAGAATCTTCTACTGCTACTGTTGTCCCTCTTACAGTTAGAGCTGTTGTTTCAATTGTCAATATTGATGGCATATATAATTATCTAGAGGCTTGGCTGCTCTTTTCCATTCCTCTTCTTCCAAACAGAATAAACCATGTTAAAGTGTTTATGTAAATTGAGAGATTACTGTTTGTATAAAATGATAGAATTAAAATTGTAGCAAAGTAAATCTCAGTTTAATGATTTTTTTTCATAAAAATTTATTATTGTGCTATTGCTTAGTAGCTCACATGAATTATTTTAGGTCTTGGGGTAACATTTGTTACGTACTACCAGTGCTATAGAAATTGCTGGGTCTTTGTTTTTCAGATAATTGGTAAAATATTAAATATTTTTTTCAAAGGAATAAAACGCGCTGTTATAAAATATCTTTGTTTTATTTTTCTTTTGATCCCTATTTATAAAAAATAATCATAACACACTCTTGATACAAATCTTAACCTACAAAAGTACATTATTAAAGTATTTTTAGTACCAACTCGAATTCAGTGAGTACAAATATCTTACATTTAATTAAAAATTAAGAACATCTTTTATTTTATACAAATTTTTAAAAATATGTTGAAAATGCTTAAAAAAATTCTTAAATGATAATTCTGCAAAATATACCTGAGAACGATCGACTGAAACTCAAATATAAACTTTTATTTCAATGTTTAACATTAAATTATAATTTTTTAGATTGTTGACATCTTTAGTATATATTTGTTTATTTTAGAATTCTACAATTCTTTTTAGGCGTTAGGCTTTTTAGGCTGGATTCCCACTTAATTGCGGTTATATTGTAAGCTTACTAGCGCAAACTTAACGATTATTAAAAAGAAGCAAAAAGGCAGGCAGTATAATGATCTGATTTGACACATGAAAAAAAAATAGATGCAAGTCCTGTCCTGTCCTGTCATAATGTGGACAAGCTACAGTTCACATTCGCCCATATGCATATCTTGAGCTGGTGTGTATCCAGCTTTAATGGTTTTACAATCTTCAGAATTTGGAATTATTCAGTGACAGGTTTGGTTTAATGTTTCTAAAAAAATGAAATATTAATACAATGTAATTTCCATCTTTATAGAAAATCCTATCAAATAAGTTAAATCTGTTGCTGAATACAGATGACAAAGGACAAAAATAGTTACAGATCTATGTATTTTGAAAAATATAAATTTCATGTTTAATTATAATTAGGTACCAGATGTTTCATTACATACACTAGTATGCCATCTCCCTGTTTGAACAGGCACAGTGCCAAACTCTCCAATCACAATGTACTTCCTTCATCTCCTCCACATCCATATACATCTTTTTTTACACTTTATTCTTTCAAAATTCCATTCATTCGATTCTTTCAAATTTCCATTCATTTTTTTTTCAATATTTCATCACTCGTGGAAAGATGCTATCTATGGTGATCGTCTTCTTATTTATAACATCACTCCATATTTAGTAACACTTTGTCACACCACATATTCTTATCAGTGCACACATTATACAGTATTTATTCAATTATGTTGATTTATTACAGCTTATGTTAAATTATAAAAATAAATTGATTGACTTTTTACCAGATTTCATATTTACTTAAAATACAGTTAATATGAATCTGCGATGCAATTATGTTGATTGTCAACAATACGAAGACTTGAGATCTGTGTGGTTTTTTTTTGTATTCCTAAGTTAACAGTAAAGCTTAATTATTATGGCGTACATCAAATGGGTACAATTTTTGATTCAGATTTGCTGTCCATTAAATGGCCTGTAACATGAGCCTCGATATCTTCCCAAATACAGCCGTCTTATTTCTAAAATAGAAACATAAATACAGTACAAAATAAACAAAGCCAAAAACGTATGGGAATACTTGTACGTGTATATACATTTACTCTTGGTGCATATTTGAAAGGTAATTAAAATTATTGTACAACATTTATACTTATTAATGGCACTTAGTTTCTTTGAGCTTAGAACTACATTATATTGACACATTGGCTGGTTTCTTTGGTATCGAATATTTTTTTTATATTTTAAATTAATTTCCTAAGAGACCTCATTAAGTTGTATATTTCTTTTATATCACTAAAACCGAACACGCTTCTGACTATGATTGTAGGTGAATCTTTTTAACAGTTTGTAATATGAACTGCAGTCTGCTTACTTGGAGTACAAAATGATATAAAATACAAACTTAATTACCAATATCTGCTATAAAGATCCAGGGTGTAAAATGAACAGATGTGTGTGTACGAAGGATTCAATCCATATTTTTATTCAGTATAACATTAAGATAAACGTAAGATTACATATTATAAGGCTTGTAATTGTTTGGATAACTATCAGCAACCGAACCCTGGGCGGAAGGCAAGTGCTTCACCAACTAGAACACGGATGAAGGTCCATCATCATCAGTATATCCACTGATTAAATTAACCTTTTTAATGGTACGTGAATCAATTTAGGCTAAAACTATGTATTGTACTTTTTGGCAATTACCTTTGGTATTTTTTTATTATTATCAAGAAAACTTAAATATACTATGGCACTACTGAGTATCATTAAAATTTTTGAACTTATTTTAAAACTTTTCATGATTTAAAATAAAAATGTTTCATACAGTTGTATATTTTGAGAAACATTTTTTTTAATAATTTCAAGGGATAAATAACATGTACGGCAAACCGATAGCACAACTGAACATATTAATGCAAAAAAAATCCAGCTCATATTTTACATTTTCTAAGATATAAAATAATAAGTTTATTGATAGCAACATAGTATGTAAATATACACATATATCTTGAAATTACACACATATATATTAAAACAATGGAAAAGAAAGTACATTTCAGAGAGATAAGCTATCAAAAGGTCTGAACTCATGTAACATCCTCTCAGCCGAGATACACCCCCCACCAATAGAAGGGCAAGCTCATCCGCGAGGACAGTATATGTTTTTCAGCCCACACTCTTTATTTGAGGAACTATATTGCCGTTTTGTTTGAGTTCGTATGAATTTAAAAAATAGGATGAATTAAAGCAAATGCACATAATGGATTGAAGCATGTATGTTTGATATTTCAAATAAACATGTTTGATGGCTTAGATCCTTTTAATATATTAAATAAATTCAATTTTGCTGATTTAACTAATTGTTTTAAAATAACACAGTTTTTCTTACTTTTAACAAGTTTAACTATATTTTATCATTACAGATAATACATAAAATAATACTCTGGTTTAAAACCCTATTTACAAAATCCAGAATAATTGTCACAATATTACATATAGGGAAGTTCAGTTCTGATTTTGTTGTATTATTATTTTAAACTATATTTAAGGCACTATTCTAATATTCAAGCAGTTGTTTATGCGACCATTTTATCTCACTTATTAGTTTTTATTTAATTTTATGTTGAATCAATTACTGATTTTCATAAATAATACTGGTTAATGTTATTTTTTAAATGTTCAAATAAAAATTGATGGTAAACTACTTTCTGAATTGATTTTATATCGCTGTGCAAAGTGCATACATACTCTATTGTACAATATATTGTATTATAATAGATCATCTCAGGTTAGGCTATATTACAGAAGAGCATTTTAAGATTTTTTGTAAATTATGCGGAACAAATGAATAAAGACCAATAAAACAAATATTTAGCGCATGTGTGTGTAGAAGGCGTGAGAGAGGAAAACCATTGGATCAAGTGAATGATATATTGAAAGAAGAAAATATTGAGTCAGAGAAATCGTAGGAGTTGTATAAGAAGGTGTATTTATGTGGAAGAGGCGAAGGATGTGTCGAGATAGGAAAGTCTGGTGATCTGTCGGGGAGATTGCGTGATGGTGTATATGTAAATAACTGCAAAAATTTTTTTTTGTTTTTTTGAGACATAACCTCGAAAGCAAGTTATTTTTTCTATATAATGTCGAGAATATAGAGTTTTAATCCTTAAAGTGAGGTACCATTGCTTTTATTTTTGATCAGTTACTAGATGCACCATATTTAACCATATACACAAACTAATAATAAAACAATCAAGTTTATATATCCTTTTGTGATAATATTAGGTCCTTACATATGAAATTGGCGTTTTGTTTGGGAGGACATAAAGTTGATTTTTTTTTAATATAATATATTTATTTAATCAAAGTATGTACCATTGCTATCTATGCACTTTTGCCATCTCATAGGTAGTTCATCGATCCTTTTACTAAAAAAACCATTCGGACGGGAATCAATAAAATCTTTGAAGTCGGTTTGGACTGCCCCATCGGAGTTGAATTTTTTCCCTTGCAAGAAGTTATCCAAATTTCGAAAAAAAATAGTAATCTGTTGGAGCAAGGTCCGGAGAGTACGGTGGATGTCTTAGACATTCCAATTGAAGCTCTTCTAATTTGGTAGCCGTCTGTTGTGCAGTGTGTGGTCTAGCGTAATCATGAAGCAGCAGTGGCCTAGAGCGATTAACCAGCCTCGGTTGTTTAGCAGCTAGCTTTTCCATCATGGTTTGCAGTTGCTGACAATAGACATCTGCCGTAATCGTCTGGCCAGATTTAAGAAAGCTGTAGTGAACGACACCAGCACTAGTCCACCAAACGCTCACAAGTAACTTTTTTGGAGTCAATTTTCGCTTGGGGCATGGTTTGGCTGGTTCGGCAGGGTTCAGCCATTGCGATGAGCGCTTCCGATTATCATACAGGATCCACTTTTCATCACAGGTAATGATTCGATTCAAAATCCCTTCATTATTGTGCCGGTTGAGTAATGCAACGCAGCAGTCAACGCGCGTTTGTTGATTTGCTTCACTCAATTCGTGAGGTACCCACCTTTTAAGCTTTTTCACCTTCCCAATTTGCTTCAAGTAGATTAAAACAGTTTTATCACTAACACCGCAGCCTGCAGCTAACTCGGACGTGGTTTGCGATGGATCCGCTTCCACAATAGCCTTCAATTCTTCATTATCAACTTTGGTCTCCGGCCGTCCACGGGGCTTATTCCGCAGGTCGATATTTCCAGAACGAAAACGTTGGAACCAAAAACGCACTGTGCTTTCTTTTGCGGCACCGTCGCCATACACATCATTAATCCTTCGAGCCGTTTCTGCAGCACTGGTGCCACGGTGGAACTCGTACTCGTAAATAACACGATATTTCAAGTTTTCCATTTTGTAAACTGAGTGACGCAAAGAAAAAAAACAATTGAGGAAAAAACAAATGAATTATAATTTTCGAAACACAAATACTTGAGTAAATAGCTGTACAAATTTTAATTTGGAATTCCTAACCAAAGAGAAGATATTTGAGATCAAAGTTGCCAGTACGGCAAAACGCCAATTTCATATGTAAGGACCTAATATATACTTGATTATGGTGATTTAGAATCTGTGGAATTTTGGCACAAACTGAGATGATTTGTTTTGTATTACTTATACTTTGTAAGATAATATGTATTAATAATATTAGCACATTATATGATATATAATATATCCAAGTCTATTTATTTTGTGCTTATTAGTATTTTTTGTAGAAGTATGAAAACTTACCAAATAGCTATATTGTATTTTATTAGTTGAAATAGGCTTCTAGTTACAGCTTTGTTGCTCATATTAACTTCACTAAAAGTATCATTAATTATTTTCTGTAGTTTAACTACAAAAAAAGAATAGAAGTTTAATTATTTAAATCATTTACATCAGTTAGGATGTAAATGACTTCTACATTTCGTATGATCTCAACCACACATAAAATTAATATGAAAGTGAGATAAAATATTAACATTTAAATCTTTTTCAAACCTTATAAATATGATGACTCAATGTTATATACACATTTTAATTCATTTATTTAAAAAAATACTTTCAACACGGTTTTGAAGGCAAATTTGTATTTGACAAGTATCACAAGTTAAACCCTAGACCTAACATAACTAGCTTGCTATCAATACATTGTATTGAACATTCCAAGAGGGCATTTAGTGACTTCAAAACCTATATTTTAATCCAAGTCAAATATTAATAGTATGTACATTGTAATACACATAAACTGGCTCAAGTCGTATGAGATGGGCCCTTATTGTGCTTCATCATATTAATAGTATGTACATTGTAATACACATAAACTGGCTCAAGTCGTATGAGATGGGCCCTTATTGTGCTTCATCATATTAATTATAGTTTTATCATGACTGAAGTTGCATTCATAGCTGTCTGTATATTTATATTTAAGAAACTTTTTGCATTGAAGAATTTTGCCAAATTTATGGTGATATAAAAAAAATACAAATATATGAATACATATTTACATGAAAGTCAAATGAATTTGTTATACATAAGCAAAATAAATTCATATAAGGCACGTGGGAGAATGCATTTCACTTTTTTATACAACTTATTTGCGAAATATTAAAATAGTTTTTTTTTTAAATAATAATAAATTTTTTTTGTAAATATTTACAAAAAATACTTTAAAAATGTTTCTTTTTCAATATTATATACAAAAATTTGAATAAAAATATTTAAGGAATGTAAACGAGATTGATAACATCATTTTACACGAGAGTGTCAGAAATTATCCACAACATAGATATATTTTTTATTATGTCACGTGTATAGCACATTGGATTTATCCATTCTTAGTACAGTATTCCCTACTGTTTCTTCTCCACTCTCCTCTATAGGATGGAGGTGTGGAAACTGAACCTAGAAATATCACATAGGATCAGGGCTTTTGAGACGTTGATCTACAGATGTATCTTCAAGATTGTGTTTCGAATTGATAAATGCTTGCTCGTACTTATAAGGACCGAGAACTGCTTAAAACTTTCAAGATTTGTAAGTTGCCGTATCTTGATCACATAATGAAGGGCACTAGATACATTATTACACAACTAATCATCCGGGGAAAAATAAATGGCAAACTCTTGGCTTAAGAACTTTTGGAATTAATTTGGGTGCAGTTCTACTGAATGGTTCCGGGGCTGCAATAATAGAATAAAGGTTGACATGATAGTGGCCAACTTCAGGTGGCACCTCAATAAGAAGTACAGTATCAATTATATTGTGAACAACTTATAGGAAACATTTATTCTGATCTTTCTTGATTTCAATCATTTATGTGGAAACCAATTTAATACAAACTAAAGAAGTAGTTAAAATAATTTGTCTAATAAAAGATCTTATGATGATGTACAATATCATGTGAGACGAAATTTATTTAATATTGAAGAGGTTAATTTTTAAAAAATGCTTGTGGATTATTATTGGCTCTCTCTAAAATATAATTTTAAAATATATAATTTTTTTAAGGCAAGATTTTTGGCAAGCTTTTATAATTAAATATGTACAATATCCGCTTGTAAAACTAAAACCTACAGCCTACGTAACTCTTTTCCAAATATCCTTGGAGTGCAACCCTTAAGAATATTTCAGAAAAGAGTTTTTCAATTCAAAAAAGGGGGCAAAGTCACATATGTTTGGTTGACGTTTGACTCCATTTTGATAGCACCGTCCTTGCTAGAAATCTGAATCACATTTCCATGACTTCTACCAGGTGATCCCGTACACTCTCCATTCATGATGGAACCATCACTCTCATATTTAACAGGGCTCATTTGACCAGGGTATTTAGGAGAAAGATTGGCTACGTACTTATCTTCTGAGATGCACGTAACATACTTGTCATCTCCCATCGCATCGCCGTATTTGTCGTCGAGATGTGAGGCATACGAATCCATCTTTCCTGCTTCATCTCCTGACAGTGAGTTAACGTTGCTTCCTCCTAGATGTGTCGGAGAATGTGATACCATTATAGGATAATCTCTGACTCCTAGAGGGGGAGGACTATTAGTGGTAACTACCCCGTATTCAGAGAAATTGTGTCCTCTCATAGGAGTTGAGAACATTTGAGATTCGTGACTATTTAGCATTGTTGTATAAGATGAATAACCAGAAGAAGATGTGTTGAATCCACCGTAAGGACTTCCAGTAGGAGACATGAGTATGTGAGAAGTAGTTTCGTAAGGAGATTGGTAAGACCAGGTGTCTATAGGGGCAGTGGTGTTCATGACAGTGTTTTGAGAAAATCCACTGAGGTTGGAGTTGAGATTGGTAAAGCTGTTGGAAAGGGTGGTGGAACTGGGTGAATTAGAGCCGATATAGCCAGTCTTCCGTGGCGGTTCTCGTTTGCGCCATTTTGCTCGACGATTTTGGAACCAAACCTGAAAAAAAAAATTATTCAATTTCGATGATAGTTCTTAATATGTTGCCTTATTTTTGTTTATTACAGATTTTGCTGTTAAATGACTAAAGTTTTTAGAGTAGTCATTGATATCCATCATTTACATTTGTCTATTTTTCTGATACCATTTAGTGACCAAAGATCACTCCAAGGGTATCAGTGGCCAAGTAATGCAAAAAAAACATTTTTTTTATAATGTAAGTATATTATATATTTTTTTCTTTGTGTTAAAATTTTATGAAATCGTATTCTTTACATTTTTATTTAACGACAAAAAGATTTATTATTTAACGATAATATTATGTAAAGAAAATTAAAATTCTGGTTGAATAATATTGATGAGTCAATTCGATTTTAAAATACGTAATTAAAATAATATATGTGTACCTGAACTCGAGACTCGCTCAGGTTCAACTTGAGGGCCAATTCCTCTCGGGCAAACACATCCGGGTATGGCGCTCTCTCGAAAGCCCTCTCCAGCTCCTCTAGTTGGTATGCAGTGAATGTTGTTCTGAAAAAACAGAAAGAAAACTAAATTAGTTCGGATAAGATAGGAATCGAACCCGGGACGTCATGTCGTGTAGCAAGATCGCTAACAATCTAAATCGCTATGTCAACAACTGGAATGTCTACCCCATCATTCCGTCATAATGAAAATATACTACATATATCGAACCATCATAACATTTGCATATGGTTATTGATTCAAATTTGAAGATTATCTAGATTTTATTACCATATCGGAATATGCATCTAAAGTGGCGCGATCAAAGTTAACAACTGTTTATTGTTTGACAACCGTAATGAGGGGATCCCCCAGTTCGTCATCTGTTAGCCCCGGGATTCTAAAACTGCGGGGCGTTGGAAAATGATGTTTTATGAATATTGATTCATTTTGTTCAAACTTCGGTATATTTCAAACGAAACTATTGAGCGATGCTTGTCAAAAGAATAGTAGGTTTTAAAATATATCGTTTTTAGATATTTTTGATGGTTCAAAATACTTGGATAGCAGGATAAAAATGCCAGGATAGCAATGACTTCAGTAAAACCAGTTCGAGAACCATAACACAGGACAGCGGTGCGGTGCCTAGGCAAGCATATTATAGTTCGGAAATTCTAGGATGAGTCCTGTGACAGCTCACAAATTTGCCCCAATACAACCTTGTAACGAGGTTCAGTAATTTTGATTATTTTATCAACTTTAATATAAGCCTCAATTCTAATAAATAGAAAGTTATTTAGGTTACATAAAGTTGTATTGGGGCAAATTTGTCAGCTGTCACAGGACTCATCCTAGAATTTCCGAACTATAACAAGTCAGTAACAGATAATATATACGTTAGAACTGGTATACGCATGGCACGACAGTGCATTGTACGAGTATTATATATTTCATTTAAAAAAGTATAAATAAAAATAAATAAAGGGTAATTTCGTGTGCATATGGTTAATTTTTTATCATACTAGTTTCCAGCGTCCATGGCGTATTCTATACGACGGACCTAAGACCGCACATCTGTTGAGATGCTATCATGGGTGGACAGTTAATTGGAGACACCTGACACAAGGGTCAGGAGGAAACTTCCGGCCGAGTTTAGGTTCCGAACGTTACCTGTTCTGAGATAGGTAATTGAAGAAATATAATATAATATAATATAATATAACGCCACCTTACCACCTTACCACCTTACCACCTTACCACCTCACCGTATATGGACTCGTAATGAATACTAATTTAAAAACAGAATTTAGTCATGAAATATCTATTTAACTGACTTAATATTTTTACAAATATCGGATTGATTTATGTTTTGTCGATATTCAAATAAAGGTAAATTGCGCTTTGTGAATTGATTTTTTTTTGCATACATACGTCAATTTGTGAAAACCTTTCTGACGTTGAGAACCGTTTGTCCACATGGGTCGGGGTTAAGGGTTGCTCGCATAATTAGGGGCAGCACGCGTTTAATTTCACGCTCGATATCAGCCCACACCACAGCGCACATTCCGGCACATGGGCCCCTATATCCCTGCCCCAATCCCAAATTGGAGCATGCCGCGACATTGAATTACTCATCTCATGAATATCAGCCGTATTCAAATCACTTAATAACACACACTATTAATATCTACATGAACTTTTTTTAATCTTTAACACGTGCATTACTTATGAACTCATTTAGATCTGAGTGCGATTAAATCTGTTAATGTTTTTCTTTCATTTGCGAAAATCTGTAAATCTTTAATATTAATTGATTTACAATATATTGAGTGTGGTTATATCAAGGGTATGAAATTTCAGAAAAAGGAAGTGTGAGCAGTCGGAGGAATTGTATTGAATGTAAGTGAGGCGGAAGGTGCACGCCACGATAGAAAGTAGTGATATTTCGCTCAGGTCTAATACACCAAATATTTTTGCTGTGGAGAATCTGTCCGTAATCCAGGCATCGGAGACCATTGATGTTTCGATGAAAACACAAACAATGGTTAAATTTTCTTAATGTTTCTTTATAGAAAATATGTGCCCAAATAATAGCAAGGCCAGATAACTTCTTCAAATGGTTTTCCAGTTGGCCTACATTTTTCACTTTTTAATTTATCCCGTGCGTTTGGTCCCGTCTTCACGGGCACCAGACGGGCTGTTATTACGCTCGCAACGTCTTCTCTCTCTTTTGAAAATTTGCCTAAAGAGGAAGAAAGAAATACGCGAGGACACTACTAAATTTGCCCATAGAAGAACGTGGGGTGAAGCTCGCTCCATCTCTCAATGGGGATCCCCGTTGGTTTGAATGTACGGGGTGGTTAATATATTTACCATCATGTGCCACTTCCCATATCAGTGTTACTATCAACACATCTTGTCGTGATCTACTCGGCACCCTGCCCCCTTGACGCGCCAGCTAATGAGGCATAGGGGTAATTTTACCAACAATATTACCACTCCTGCAATTCGCCCACATTTCTCATGCCAGCATGCCGATTATTTATTGCTTTGTTTGTCATACTAACTAGTGCTGGATTTACGTTGCGTAATCCTGGGAACTATTTAAATAAATACCTACACATATTAAGATTTCCGCTCGAAAGCGATTTTCTATTGGAATGTTAACCTTATTCCTAAATCGTTGAAATATCCCGAGTTTGTCACATTCAAATTTGAAATAAATTGAGTGCGAAAAAGTTTTACAAATTTCTTTCCTTAAAAATTAACATTTATATCTTCAAGTTGATACAATTGATTACAATTTTATTAATTTTCCTTTACATATTAACTTTCCTACACAAACCAACCAGATATCTTGTTATATTCCCTAAAAACTGTCTATCAATAAAGTGTCGATTAATGACAGTGATGACTTGGCACATCTAATACAGTGAATAGGCGCTCTGTTCGCACTCGCATTGTTAAAACTATTAATTTCACATGCAACACAACAAAAGTGGAAGGATAAAAAGTGTCCCGAGGTAGACACGAGCATAAACATGTGATATTATAGGGGGCGCGTGCCGTCCACCATATGGTTGAGGGATGAATGGGAGACCCGTACCTACATGTAAATTGTATGGGGAGTTTTTATAAAAAAAAAATATTATTGAATGAGTATGTACCGTGAAGTGGGTCGTGACTTTGTAATATACACAGGTCGGTGGGTTTTTTTAAAAGTTTTTGGATATTCAGTTATCGCGCAGGATTTCAATACAAAAGGTCCCCAATACGAGACCTACGTTGAGGTACTCTGCTCTTGCATCAGAAAAAGTAGGACAGGCAGGGTTCACATATTTCCACACTCTTATATATCTAGATATATCATCTGTGTCTACACACTCCCTTTGCTTTCATCTACAATAATTCATGCATTTCCATCGTGCATAATTTAATTTTATTTGTAATTTTCTAGCTTTTCACGATGATAAGAAAGAGGAATTTAGAAAGAGTGTGGAAGAAAAAATGTATGGATAAGTTATGGATGAAGTATTGAAGAAGAATGGATGAGAATGATAAATATACTAGCGGGTACAGCAAATGGTGTCTGTGGCACGGCGAAAGTTGGATGTAAAATAAGAGATACATGGCGGGAAAAGGAAGTTAAAGATTGTTTGAAAGGGGAAAATAGATTACGGAGAATGTTTGTCGAAGCAACAAAAGGAAAAAGTGCTAAAGCAATGGAAATAAAGAGAGAGGACAAAGAATGGAAGATAAAGACAGACAAAAGATTGATGATGAAAAAAAAGAAACTTATACTCGTAGATGAAGAAGGCAACAAATTGAGTATGAATGCGTGGAGAAATATGAAAATATTTTGGAAGGAAGTGAGCAAGACGCATGGTAAAACGATACGGGAGGTATAAGTGAAATTAAAGATAATAATGAAAGGGTTTTGTCAGAAGAAGTAAGGGTTCGTTCAAGACGGAAGATCTTTTGAAAATTGTACGAGAGTGGTGATACTAATAGAGACGACTGTGAAACTGGTATAGCTGAAAATGGTGAGCTTTTGGAAAATCCAAATTAGACCAGTCTACAAGAAGTAAAAACGGTTCTTAAAGACATGAAAATAAGAAAAGCGTCCGGCTACGATGTATGGGGGCGAACGAATAATCGAGTGATTGAGACAGTTTTTTTAACAAATGTTGGGAATCTGACTAAACACCGAAATACTGGAGGAGTGCATTGATTGTTCCATTATACAAAGGTAAGGATGTAAGAATGGAGTGTGGAAGTTACAAATCCATTAGTTTGCTGAGCGTAGTAAATAAACTATGCGGAAAAATCCTGATAGAAAGAGTGAGAAGAAAGTGTAGGATGCTCAGGATGCATTTTTAAATGGAAGAAGATGCGTGGATCAGATTTTCTCTTTGCGTATGCTTGTGGAAAATGCAGGGCAAAAAATAAAAAAAGTATTTTGTGCATTTGTGAATTTGGACAAAAAAAAACAATTGACCGTGTGATAAGGGCAGACTGTGGAAAATATTTAATGAATATGATGTTGAACGTAAACTAATACGTTATATTGCGTCATTATACGTAGAAAGTAGAGCATTTAGTAAAGTGAATGGTGCCTTTACTGAATGGTTTCGAAAGGAGTAAAGCGAGGATGCGCCATGTCACCCTGGCTGTTCAATATTTATATAAATTCGTGTAAACTTGTATGAGAGATGTGAAGAAAAGATCTGAAAACGAATGTTGCTAAATCCAAATTAATGGTGATAGAAAAGTGTGAAAGGAAAAGTAAATGCGACATATGAGTGAAAATGAAATATTGCAGCAATGTCAGGAATTTTGTTATATGAGAATATACTATTCTCAGATTATGGTCGAGTTAAGAGTGATATTTAACGACGTGTAGCGATAGGAAACAAAGTCAATGGGTAACTAAAACATACATGCTCGAAGCGGACTATATCAAAATCTATTAAGATGATAGTCCACAATAGTATTTTGGTGTCAACTTTGATGTATGGGAGTGAAACTTGCACGTGGAAAAAGACTGAGATGAGCCAAATAAATGCTGTAGAAACGCGTACATTGGGAAGAATACGTGAAGTGATAATGTATGACAGAATATGGAATGAAGTGATAAGGGATGAATGTGAACTTAAGGCTGGTGTATTAAATAAGATGAATAAGAGCACGTTCAGATGGTTTGGGCATGTAAAACGAATAAATGAAGAAATACTAATAAAACAGATATAAAGTGCAAATGTGAGTGGAAGGTGTGTGAGAGAAATACCAAAGAAAGTATGGTTGGATCAAGTGAATGATATTCTAAAAGTAGAAAGTCACAGACATCGTAGCGGTTGTATGGATGTGGAAGAGGCTAAGGATGTGTGTCGAGCTAGGAATGTATGGTATTCTGTCCTCTGCCTACCCTGACAGGGAAATGGTGTAATGGTATGTATACATGTAACTTTACAAGTTCTCTCTCACTAGGGTAAATTGCATTAGAAAAAATAGAATACATTTTCTTAAGTTTATTTCGCAAGTTTTACAGCTATTTAACACGATCCAAAATTCGAATGTAATTTTCCAAATAATATATCGATACCGACCCCCAAATAGTGTCCTGCATTTTGTGTGCAATCAAAGCTGACAAATATATTAAATGCGTGGAATATAGCATCATGTCAAGCGGGTATTAGCCGTATTTTAACGAGTCTGTCAATTATTATCCGAGTTCTATGGGTGACCAAAACTAAAACAATACTCCACCAAAGAGAAAATAGAACATAAACACTATAATAATAATAATAATAATAATAATAAAAGGACAATTTATATAGTGCGTTTAGAGAGCAAACTCTCCTCAAGGGCGCTCTTACTCGGGATTCGAACCCACTATTTTTTACAAATTAAAAATGTTACAAAATAAATATGGGATATGAGAATATAAAGGGTGTGGAAATCTAGGAAAGAAAAGAAGAAGATAATCTGAGAATATTTTACTGAGGGAAATGTTAAAAATATGTGACAGCATGGACGAGGCGCGAACTATGTGCATGTTCTACTCATCACCTGACACTGGCGTATACTCCTTCATATATCATATACGAACTCACAGCCATTATTCTAGAAGTAGAAGATATGTTACCTATTTGGATATCCGTGTTTGTCCACTCGCGGGGAATCAATGGTTGACTATTGTTGCGTTTCAATTTATACATAGATAATATTTATATTCATAGTTCGCTAAACCTTTCGTATATTTCATTTGATCGGGAATAACTCGATTTTAAATAAACCGTGACCCTACAACAAATTCCACCATACTGAACCATTATTAAAGATGATAAGAGGGTCAATGGACGTATATTCAACTCATGAAACATGATACATTTTTGGGTTTATCAGAAAAATTTAAATAAACATACTTAATTCCATACGTCTAAAAATATTTTATACATAAATTTCACCTCAAATTTCTCATTGGATATATACCAATACGAAGTTATCACATCTGACTGTGTTTCTCTAAGCATTTCAAACCATATATAATGTGGGTTGGATATTTTTTTAAGTATGAACGTTAAATCGTTTTAAGTACAATACATACGAGTAATGAAATAATTCTACTAAATTCCTATATATTATATTTAATTACATCTTGCCAAAATTTCTGGCTATCTCTCGGGTGCACCCCCTTTTAACTTATCGATAGAGTGATGATAAATAAGGGTGTTTTTGTACACAATAACGATTGTAAAATTAATGATTTTGTAAAAAAAACATGACAGCAGAATATACAATATTATAATAGAACACTCGTTACAGGTAAGGGTCCAAATTAGCCTTGTGCCTGTTTTCTTCCAAATAGATTTTCAATATGATATACGAGTTCATAACGTCCGGCAAAAAATGTTATATTGTGTTTAAAAATATTTATTATAGCTATGCTAAGAACGCGCAATTTTGTTATTTTGGAGCTAAAATAACGAATACCTATTAATTTTTTTTACCAAATGTATATTATATTCCCAGGAACAAGTTAATATGCATACATACCATCACGCCATAACACTATTGGGGTAGGCAAAGATGGCAGAGTGCCATACTTTCAAGTTAAAGAGATACCAAATGTTGTACACATTATTTTAGCATAGAAGCTTGATGTTATGACAAACAATTAATCGTTTTATATCAATTTATAGATCATATTATTTTTTTTCCATGTATTTATGGTAGGTACATGTTGAGGATATTCATTTCGATTTAGTGACACTGAATACATTTCTTTAAAAATTTACCGTCTCGCATTATTTTGTATTATTTATCTAAATTAATCTAAATTTCATTTATAAAACGAAATACTCGTACATCGAAATAATTGTATTTTACGAAGTTAATATTGTACAATACTTCGACAATGAAGAGAGGAGATTTCATCATTTTAAAGATTTGTTACGAATTATCACCGCAGTTTAATAAATGACAGGTTTTCTTGTTCGATGAATTTAATAAAACTTTATTGAAATAAATATTTCAATATCAGCAATAAAAAATATTTTTCTTCGGAATATTGAAAAAAAATGCGAGTGGCCGTTACGTTATAGTTGTTACTTTGAAAACGCAAAACGAAAATAATATAGTTATAAATACAAGTTTTGTTAGAAAACTTTGGAACAGCTAATAATCAAATACCATATCTAGTTGGTTAACGAGGTAGTGTCGAGATTAAAAAAGTTCAACGCATAGGTATACTCACTCTGTAATTCGAATCAGTACCCAATGCGCCATAAACATTTTAATTATTCTGAATTCATGAATTACCTTGTCTTTTTTTTCTTTATCCCATTATTATCTCCTTTCTTCTTCGATTCAGACTTCTTGGAAGTGGTCATCGTGACAACTTCATTCCCGCTGGTCACCACGACTGGCTGAAGCATCAACCCATCGTCAGCTTTCCTCTTGCCCTGGTTACCATTAGGACTGTCCAAAGCGGGGTTGTGGAAGATGACATTCATGTCGTGCTGGCCCTGCATCCCCGAGTTCTGAATGGAGCTGTGGCACTGCTGCTCCGACATCTTACCATGGGGTGGACTTCCGCTCATGGGAGATACTCCGAGCATCATGTCCTGGTGATGGTGTTGCATTCCCAGCATCACTTGGATTGAATGCATGCTTCCTGAATTGGAATTTCTATCTTGATTATGGTGTAAACTTTTTCCTCCTAGCATTGCTCCTCCGTTGGCGTTTTGAAGACTTGTCATATTCTGATTAGGGAAATCTTGAAATATCTGATCGTCGAATCCGTTTGACTCCATTTCGATTTGTTTTAATTTTAACTTAAAAATTCTTGTCTCCGAATATTGACGTTGAATTTGCGATCGTTTAATTTAATTTTAGAATTTTGGTAAAAAAATCTATTAAATATTTTTTGTGTAAATTGTCGAACTTCATGAAAACACTAATCCAAATTCAGATCAATTTATTGTTATATTATTTTAAAAAAATGTAGACATAGTTCATAACTTTTTCAGTTTCGTTAACACTTTATTGACTTCAAGATGATTTTTATTTGAAATTATTATCTCGGTTCGGTTGTAATGTAAAATTCTTCACATATTTACATTTGTTTAGTAAAAATATTTTTCACTTATTACGTAAACTGATTTGATTGATATTCGATAGCAAACGATAGTTTCAGTCTTTCGTAGTAAATTATAACATTTGAGTTCGGAATCCGGATGCACTGATTGTCCTCACGTTGCAGATTTGCCTAATTGAAATTACGCATGCAGTTGCGGCGCGCTTATTCAATTAAACCGAGTTCATTAAACGGCACTAATCGACGATTATTGGTATCACCTTCGCCGTCCTTATAATTGAATCCGATCAATCAAAACTAATCAGCGGCAATTGGTCCAGATGATGATCGGCCGGGATAGATCCACATCCCCGCGAGAGATAAATAAAAAACCCGGTTGATTAGTGCAAATAACTTAACTGATGTTGATTAAATTTGTGGTTGATTGAGTAAAATTGCTATAACACCCTATCAGGGCCGTCGCTTAGACCCAATTTATTAACTTCAATATAAAACAATTTGGCTTCATTTAGTCCAACGCGAAGCGGACACACACACAGACCACGTCCAGAGTTCTACGCTAAATGCCTTTAATCAACGCTCAACTAACCAAATTCATTCTTTAGTTAGCCAATTTATATTTGAGGCGAGGGAGTAGCGCGGTTTCTCGCTCAGACAGGACGCAGCCAATGGAAGCGCGAGTGTGTCGGCCATGTTGGGGCCGCGTGGCAAGCGGTCATGGCGGAGTGCGGGAAAATGAGCGTTGCGCTTATTACGAGGGTGATCTTTTTCAAATCAAAGTTATTTCCGCTTACGGCGTTTTACGTTTGAGGTAAAGCGTTGGTACCCGGGCCAATGGGGACTGGGGGCGTTACAGGTGGATGCAACTCCCCCCGGTGCAGCAAGAGTTGCAGATGAGGGTGGTCGCGTGACCCGCGCCTCTGCCTACATCAGGGTCGAGAATGCGGGATGGGAAAATGATTTTTTTAGACACACTTCTATTTTCATTGTTTGTTGACTTGATGCTGTGTGAGCCTAGGGGCCATGGGACTTCAAATTGAGTGCTTATATGGTAAATGCATAGGAAGCGTGTCATCAGGTATTGTTTAATATCCGATGCTCCGTATTATTCCTTTCGGATTCTAAAAAAATATATCGATAATATCCAATGTAATTTCAATGAAGAATTTTCAGTCCATTAACTCATAATATATTCAAGAGTTCAGCTCTATTTTGTCTGTATACTTACTATTTAGGAAAACGCATTTATTTACCAGAAACAATAATTCTCGTACAAATAAATAAAGTTTTATAACAATAATTTAATCTCCTTTATCTAACTTACTTATTCTGTTTCTGGAACTCAAAAAAAGTGCTTACGCACTACTCTGTTCATTAACAATTTTAAAGCCTTTATTTCAATGATTGTATAATATATAAAGTTACAAATATATCTAAAACAAGACAGATGGTACAAAAATAAAACTTGTATTTACGAAACCGTCCTTGCGATTTTAAAAATGTATGTATTATAGAAATAAATTAGTATCTCGACAGTTGTGAGTATTTAAAATGGTGGGGAATTTAAATACGAACTGGAAAACATGTCCACATTACAAGTTTTTGATAGAATGTTTGCAAAGAAAATATTCTGTTGTATGAAGAGAGGGTTCGGTTAAGATACCCAGAGTATTTCAAATAGCTCAGCTTTATGAGAATACCAAAAGTGATACCGATAATGGTGACACTGATTTTTTGTGGAGTCGGAGTCGGGAGATGCTGTTCTAAAATCGACTAAGTACGCCTTTTTTTCATCTTTTAAAACTTATCGGCTACAAAAATAACATTTTAAAATTATGGACTTTGTGCCATCTAGTACAAATACCATGTACAATGATGAGAAATTCCCGTAGACATTATTTCTAGAAAACATATATTTAAGTAGTTACTTCACGCAATTAAGTATAACATATGGATAGCAATATATAATATGTACAAAGTGGAATAAACAGTGTTTGATAAAAATAAATTACAATATGTACTACTGGTATAATCGAATTCGGCGTGAAACGTTTAAAATATCTGAAATCGGAGTCAGATTTTTTTGCCAATACCACAACCCTGGGAAATACAGTAAATTTGTCACTACAAAAGATAACATATACTCGAACCAAACAATCATAAGACATGTTTATCTTTTTTGAACGAAAGCTGAAGGGCATCGAACAAGAAAGAATCGGGTATCATCAGTTTGCTTCAGATTAACATAAGAGGCTTTCTGAAGGTGGGGAGAATTCATAGTTTTTCATATCAACTGTAGTATCATTCGTACAATTGCAATAGTATTAACAGATCTCTTTCACATTTCTAATCTTACAACATAAATGCATTCAATATGAATATTGTTTACTTTACATAATTATCTGATTCACATTTTAATCAGTCTCAAATGAAAAGATAATCTAGAATACGGTTTTTTAAACTCGGTCCTCAAACCCTCGAAGAAATGAAACCTTTATCCAAAACAAATATAACTTTAAATTAAATACAGTATTCTTAAATTAAATACCACAAAAATGCAAAACAATGACATCATAGTATATTGGTAAGGCCATGACGTATCGAAGGACAACAAACATCCTTCGTCGTCGTCGTTGCTGTATCTCGTAGTCGAAGATCCCCTCACCATTCCACCGTCAATTCAGTTGGAAAATAAAGCTGTGCTGTGGAGTTAACGTAAATGAGCCGTTGCACACCAATATATGTTACTAAACAGCAACACCGCTGTACTGGATCCGATGGCGCACCATAAGTGAGACGATCGGAGCACACCAGCATGGGTTTTTTTAAAATAGATATGACCGAAGCTGTAAATATTTTTACCCTCCGAAAACTAGTCGGAAAAATGCCTGTGTCATAAGATGGGTGTAGCACAGCGCGGGGTTCGAACCGGCGATCTTCCATACGGAAGTCCACTGCTTTATCACGCAGTCATACACACCAACAACCTCTATAGCCTAATTGGAAAGACGTCTATCTACCTTTGGTCACTGGTCATCCTGGACTATAAAGTTCAATCGTTTGACTCCTGACTTTAAATCTGAATTAAATGGTGGCGTTGTGGATTTATTTACTTACATATTATAAGGGGTTCCTTGATGAATGTTTAAATAATTTGATGGTAAGGGGGTGGTAAATCCTTGATGTGAATTATTTTGGGGTGTTTATGAATGAGCTGGCCTATCTTCGAATCCGAAGATTACGAGTTAAATTCACGTTGGAAATCAGAATTTAAAAAAAACATTCTTATCTGGTTTTTACTTAGAGCCTTTTAACATCTTTGAGTTTGGTTGGAGAGATCGCCACATGGCAATAAGCTCACCAGTTTGTACTGGATACGGCGAAAGTGTAATAAAATAATAAACCTTGGTATAAAATATTTGAATAATCTTCTAGAAACCTTATTGAAGGAAAAATAATTTAAAAAATATAATGAATGTTTTTACAAAGCGTCTTGTCAATATAGGGAATCTCAAAAAATGTATACACATTTTTACACCGTTCTGTTTACTTGAACTTACTACAGGATTTCATCATACCACGCATTTGTGAGGGATTAAGGGAGGAGGAGTACTTTTATTTCAAGGAAGAAAATGCCATCCCGTTTTTATTCGGGAACCGAATTCACTATTATTGAAAGATTAAAAATAAGCTGAGTGTGAGGATAGAAAGATGAAGACTGCAGCCGTTAGATTGGGTGTCTGCATATATTAAAAAAAATACATTTGGTAAAAAAAACGCTCAAAACTTTCAAAGGGATCACGAACTACACAGAGAAACCTTTGTAAAACTTCCAATATGTGATAGTTCTCGTAAAACATTCGGATTTAGGTGGAGTGTAGTGTATATCTGTAGTGTACATATATAATCATACATTTTGTAAACACTGTCTTCAAGTGCTTCATAAAGGTGCACACGCCACTCATATCTCGAATGTTTGGAGGCAAACCATTCCACGCCACAGGAACAGCAACAGCAAAACCCTTGTCACAATACCCCGCCATATTGGATCGATTCCGAACAATCAATTTATTATGTGAAGATGAAAGACTTCTAAGTTGTCATCCTCACCGAAGCAACATTTCTCAGACACAGATCCGAAATATACAATGGAGACATCCCATTAAGGGACTTTAATACAAATAGACAAAGTTTGAAATCAACCGTTATAACATGAGTAACTTCCACACCACACAAAAGAACTGAGTTATTTTATTTGTGAAGTATTTTGCAATCTACACAATGAACTCTTGTTAGAAAAATGTAGAAATTTAAAAAGTCTTAATATGTATACAAATGTATTAAATGACGTAAATTTTGAAAAAAAAAACGAGTCAAAAAACTCGAACCGGACAGTATTGAAATCTGCCAAGATGATAGTCCGCAACAGTATTTTAGTACCAATGTTAATGTATAGGAATGAAACGTGGGCGTGGAACAAGACTGAAAAGAGACGAATAAATGCTATAGAAATGCGTGCGATTAAAATAATACGTGGGATGACATTTTATGTCAGGATACGGAATGAAATGATAAGAAATTAATTTGAACTTAAGGCGTATGTGTTGAGTAAGATGAAGAAGAGGACTTTGAGATGGTTTGGGCACATGTAACGAATGAATTAAGAAAGACTTACAAAACAAATAAACAGTGCAAATGTGAGTGGAAGGTGTGGTAAACGAAGACCAAGGGAAATGGTTGGATCAAGTGGCTGATATTTTGAAACAAGGAAATGTAAGAAGTAAGAAAAATCGTAGAAGCTGTGTGAGAAGATGTAGAGATGTGGAAGTGGTGAAATACGGATATCGAGATAAAATTTGGTGCTCTTTCCACTCTATTTACCCCAGTAGAGAAATTGTGCAATGATGTGTATGGTATGTATTAAATAACACAAAATATGCATGGATTAAATGGTTGTTTTAAGTAAGACGAAGAAAAGAGCTTTAAGATGGTTTTGACATTGGGAGAGAATGAATGATGAAATAAAGACTAAGCGAATATACAAATCAGAAGTGCAAGATGTGCGTGGAAGAAGTAGATCGAGGAAAACTTAGCTGTACCAAATGGACCAGATTTTCAAAGAAGGCGATGTAAAAAGTATGAATAATTGAAGATTGTTTAAGACGAGATGTATGAATATGGAGGAGGCAAAAGGTGTGTGCATGGATAGAAAAGTTTGGACATCTGTTATCTCTGCTTATCCTGCAAGAGACTACGGCGTGATATTTATTTTTTGCAAACCTATAATAATTTTAATATATCAACAAACTTCAACAAACTAAACTCATTTTAGAGAAAAATTATAAAATTCCATGTTACGATCTTTTAAAAAGCATCAAGCTTGCTTCAATCTATAAAATTGTTATCAAACTATTCAGTAAGTAAAAATAACGATTAATTATTTTTAATTGGACGCTGGAATGCAAAAATTCAAAACCACAAAACAGTATTTTAAAAATTATCTAATATGTCATATTAGATCACGCATTCATATAAATATTAAAATAAATAATATGTACTCTATGGAAAACATTTTCAAAATATGTCCAGTGAGGGTTGGATATTATTTTTTCATTTACTGTTTACATATTGAAGATATTTAAAGGCATTATTAACATTACATACAAACTTTACTCACCTTTGTCCGTTTCATAAAGATTAATTCTTATTTTATTCACAATAACACATTTTTAATATCACAATAAAAATCATCCATATTCGTGGCACATTTTACGATAAAATTTATATATTATAAATATTAGTTTATTTGATTTAGTTTGCATTTTTACACTGAAACAAAAACTTTATCACTGAATAAAAATAAAAAATACGCACAAAACAAAAGAAATCCGAACAAAAGAAAATAGTTTAGGTACCTAGTAACCATCGATACGCATTTAAAAATGGAATTAATAACGTTTTTTATTGAAATCGATAGAAACACAAATTATCTGAGAACTATATAATTCTATCTACGTTATTTGTAAAAATACATTTTTAAGCTGATTGATTTAAAAACAATTTTAGCCTTTTGTATGAATTAAATACTCGTTATTACCAAAAATGGTTAATTTGTTTTAAATATTCGTTTTAATTACATTTTAAAATGATTTTTAGCTTCTAAATTAAGAAAGTAATTGTATGGTCTGAATACAATATTATGTCACGATTTAAATATCATGGTGAAAAATAAGAAACAAAAAAATGTACAACTGTTTAATAATTGTTTTGACCTACGTGAACTATTTTTTGTACATTTTAGTTCACTGTTTTTCAATGTTTTCCTACATTATTCAGCAATTTATGTACATCAACTGATTAAATAGGCGTGATCCCAATTGAATCTAAAATATTTGAACACACAATTATTTTTATTTCAAAAATGTTTTATTTCTCACATAAAATTATTTTATTTTTTTATCGTATTTTTGCTGCCATTTTGATCACCTGCGAGTATTTCTTTCAACCACATCTAAGTTTCATTAGTAAAGTTATAAATAACTTAAGATTTACTCGCGATCAACTTTCGTTACAATTTAAACACAAATTGGTATATCCATATTATCTTAAGGTAATAAATTATCTTTACACTTTTTAGTTATCAATAGGTGCACTGTTCTATTTTCAAATTTCGCCCCGCCAATTTTTATTCGCGGTTTTCCCGCCGTCACGGTGAACTGTCAAAGCGTGTTCGAAGTACGAATGCAGGACAATAATACATCTAGCCATGGCCGGCGCAAACCTTAATTATAATCAACTGTAAACAGTGGGAATTATTATTAATAATAAAAAAGGAGTTTCGATTTACCAATAAATGGCTTAAGTGGTCGAATAATGTAGTTGTTGATTGCCGTTTGAAGCAACGAGCTAGATTGGCCCCGTATTGTGGGAGGCGCTTTTGGGCGAAGCAATTGGTCGGCTAAGGGGAGTTTCGTTTATTTGATACGGCTGTATGCAGTTTTAAAAGTAATTGAAAAAATGGTTAATGCCCTAGATTGATTGGAATCATGAACTAGATTCTAGCGAGACACACAGGTCCTTCGACAATTGCTTCCTGACAATACTTTTAAGGTTTAATTACAATTTTGTTAAATATTTTTAAGCAACTTTCATTTACAGTCTCTTTTAGGGATAAGACCAGAGGTCGGTATTTACAACTATCAAGATTAATTTTTGATCAAATAATGAAGCTGGTCCATTTGACTATATTAATTACAATTACTCAATTTATTTATGAGATTTTTTATATTATTTTATTCGAAATAGTTGTAAACGAGACGTGACTTAAAACATGTTTATTTTACACTGTGATTTTAAATATTAATTATTTATTTATTGTGACATGCAAAATATACAAATAGTTTTTGAAGTGAAACTTCTATAGGCGCGGTAGGGCAAATTTGCACGTCACGAAAAATGAAACGGTGTGTTATATTTTTATAAAATTGTTATTTATTATTATTAAATATTTTATTTATTAATAAGTTATTTTTAATTATTTTAATATTAATAATTATTTATTATAAATTATTATTAATTTATTGTTTAATATTATTAAGTGTATTATATTATTATTTATTATTGAAATTATTATTATTAATTATTGTATTAAAATTTTAAACATTTTTTTTTGTTATATCATATATTATTTTTATATTATTGTAATATATTTAACATTTATTTAATATTTAATTATTTTATTTTATTTAATATTTATATATATTATAATTTATATTTAATACATAATTATAATAATATATATGTTATTATAATATTAATAATTATATTGTTATTATAATATAATTTATTATAATTAATAAATAATAAAAGTAATATAATAAAATTATTAATAATATATTATTAATAATATAATAAAAATAATATAATAATAAGTAAATAATTAAATAATTATTTAAAAATAATTAATTTAATAATTATCATAATAATAACGTAACAATATTAATATATTTAATATTAAAAAACATAAATTTTAAATAATTAAGTGTATTGTATTATTATTAAAATTATTTTTTATTATTAAAATTATTACTAGTTACCTTATTATTAAAAAAAAAAAAATTTAATTTAGAGAGATTTTCTTGAATTAAATTCCACGTAACCATTTCCTAATTCTAAAAAAATAATAAAAATCGTTAACAAATGAAAAAAAAAACAATGCATAAAATCAACTTTACCTAGGAGCTAAGAAGTTTCACTACTACCGCGCGAAAGTCTCACGCATCTGTTTTTTTTAACCTCATCTTATTTTGGGGGAAATATATTATTTACTATAATTTACATACATACGTGCTATCACGCCCCTTTTAGAGTAGGCAAAGATAACAAATCTCCACATCTTTCTATTCATGCAAACAGTTCTCGCATAGTCGATATCCATATATGCTCTCCTGTTCCTTATACTTCTTACCTTTCTCTAAGTCAAAATTTCTGCAACTAGCTTCATCCACTATTTTCTCGCTCTGTATTAATGCCAGACAAATATATTTGTTTCGTAAGTCTTTCGCAACTCATTCTCTCAGTGTGGCTAAACCATCTCAAGATTCTTTTTTTAATCCTACTTATAACGAGCAGTTATCCTTTATTCATCTCTAATAAACAATTATCCTTTATTCATCTCTAATAAACAATTATCCTTTATTCGATCATTTCTTACCCTATCAAACATTATACCAGATATTTATGCAAGGCACGCATTTACTCTAAGCTTATTAGGAACTCTATCAATACACAGTCTCTTCGCTTCCATGCCTTTTTTTGGTTGCTTATGAGTAATCTAGTTGTCATCTATCGTAAACAGTCTTAGTTTTATGTTCCGGATAATTATCTGAGACAACAAAGTCATAGATTGTTATATCAATCTATAAGTCGAACCATTGCCACATGGCAATAAGCCCGGCAGGTTTTACTGTATATCGAAAGCAGGCTGTACTGTATATCTGTACAACGAAAGTGTAACACAATACAATAAAAAAAATATTAATTGGTTAGCTGAATTAGAACTACAACCTAATTCCCGTACATATAGGTACTAATTGCACCAAAAAATCGCAATACATCCACTCAAACTTGTCTTATCAACTAAAAATGGTGTATGATATTTTTCCATTTCAATCGTATCGACAATTTCAAATCTGTATTATATCAGTTCAGAAAGATGCAACTGTGATGGCATTGAGGCTTTCTTTTAGCACGTCTTCTTCCAAGAAGCTAACGGGATACAGTGGGTAAAAAATCAAGTGCGACATTAACTGAATTGATCGGGCTTCCAGAGCACATACTATTTTCGAGCTTCGTATCACCATTACCGATTTTTTAACCACATTTGACACACAAGATGGCTTACTGTATTGTTACCATATACTGTACATATATGACTACAGTCTGTTAAGGACATATATTCGAGAAGTGCGAAACAACTTTTCGGGCAGAATATTATTTTCAACACGGCATATCACAGCCAGTTACCAGCATGCCCGCTCCGAGTGTTGCCCTAATTGCTTGTAATGAAGCTAAACAAGACCTAATCAGCGGCACCGATGATTAGTTGTCGCTATATTAGGGAGGCGGTGTGTCCAGGCCTGACACTTCGCGGCTGGTGCTCCTTAGGGATGATCGCTACATTATAACCCATAGATATTGTGCCAATTCGATATCCTTTCTATATATTAGTAATCTGAATAACTCAACCTAAACCCATTTCTTCTGTATATTATATATCTTCCACATTAAATAACACGTGATAGAGGTTAATATAATACTCTTACATATATACATACCATCACACGTCGGGGTAGGCAGAGACGACAGAGCGACATACTTTCATATCTCGACACACACCCTTAGCCTCTTCTACATCCATACACCTTCGACGATTTATCTGACTTTCTATGTTTCCTTTTTTTTTTCAGAATATAATTTACTTCATCCAACCATATTTTACATGGTCTTCCTCTCACACGCCTTCCACTCACATTTATACTACAGATCTATTTTGTTAGTATTTCTTCATTCATTCTTCCCACGTGTCCAAACCATCTCAGTGTTCTCTTCTTTATCTTAACACATCAGCTTTAAGTTCACATTCATCCCTTATCACTTCATTCCGTATTCTATCATACACTGTCACTCCGTGTATTCTTCTCAATGCACGCCTTTCTATAGCATTTATTCGGCTTCTATTAGTAGTTTTCCACATCCATGTTTCACTCCCATACATCAAATTTTGTACCAAAATATTATTGAAGACTATAATTTTAGAAGATTTTGATATTGTCCGGTTCGAGTAGAAGTGTTTTAGTGCCGCGTTGATTTGTTTCCTATCGCTACATGCCGTCCGGTATCCCTCGTAACTCTTCCATCACGTGTAAAAATTCTACCTAGTAGTAGAATTCCTCAACTTGCTCCTATCTTTCATTATTCCCCCATATGTCCCTTTTTTTCAAACGTTTCTATCACCAATAAATTTGGATTTAAAAACATTCACTCTCATATTTTTCTCTTCACATCTCGCACACAATTTACTTATTAAACTCTGCAATTCATATTCTCTCTCCGCCAACATTACCATGTCTTCTGCGTACATAATCCGCATGCATTCCCATTCGACATATGTGACATAACGCATTCTTGCTTGCTTGTGAATTTTACTTGCTAATTCGTAATAGATTCCTACAAACGTTTTCAAGCATTGAAAAAACCTCATACCAAAAACTAACTACGGATTAGCGCAACATAATGTTAGCGATCTGAATCTATCATTTATATTTGAGTGAAATTGATAGCATCATTCTATAGCGTAGTATCGTGGCTCCCATGATAGCTATTGTAAACTCCTCCCATCCATCTCTGCACCACGCAGTTCTAAGAGCGGTTGTTAAGCGTAGTTTTGTTGCGTCTATCACTTGGCTAGTTTGACGCCTATACTTCGGAAAGTCTAGGATGAACCGTGCGACGTTTGTTACAAAGGGATGGGGTAAAATCGTTTTTTTTACAAATCGAATAGTTTTTTTACAAATCGAACAATTGTTTTTCTCTAAACTGACGTTTTAATTCCTAATTTTCACTATACTGACTTTCTAATGTATTGTATGATTTGTGTGTATCTTTAAATATGCCAAGATCCACTATGAATTAATACTAATTACGAACATTTAATTTAAATCGATTTTTGAAAATCCAACTATCGAATACCCCATCCCTAGCCAATGCAGACTAACGTAGTGACTCGTCAAACGACACCAAATATTATTTGATTTTAACAAACTGCCACATTTTTGATAATTTGTGACAAGATATATTAATTTGTCATTATTGTTAGTTTTATGTAATGTATTTATTTACCTAAATAACTTGCTATTTATTAGAATCGAGGCTTATATTAAAGTTGATAAAATAATTAAAATTACTGAACATCGTTACAAGGTTGTATTGGGGCAAATTTGTGAGCTGTCATACGGTTCATCCTAGATTTTCCGAACTATAGGGCATTTTCCTCTTGTGCGTTGTTTTTGCACGCTTCCGGCGAAGTAACGCTGGCGCCTAATTCATATTGGGCGATTTTGATCACTCTGATGCCTATCGTTCTGGAAGGTCAATTATAGTAAGCTGGACAATGACCTGTTACGCTCAGCTGTTTAAATAAGTAAATAAATACAAGTTTATTGATAACAACATAGAATGTCATATATAAATACATTCTGAAATCTCATATATAACTCAAGATAAAAAGCAGAAAATACCTACAATTAAGAAGGAAGCTATCAAAAGGTCTGCGCTCATCTCATAACATATCCTCGGCCGAGATACACTTTACCAATATAAGGCGAGCCCGACCGCGTGAACATCGGATATTTTTCAGCCCACACCCTGTTGAGGGATAACATTGTAAGACCGTCAATGAATTATCAGAACAACTTAATTCATCGTGGTCTACTGTTCAGGAGTATCTTCAACACATAAGGAATGTCAATAGACAAGTTGAAGTCAATGTCAATGGAAGTTGGGTCCCTTGGGAAGCTGAAAACAAAGCCTAGCATTCCACTATTTTTAACACAAGCAGTTTTTCGCCATCTGAATTACACAATCTGGTTACCATTTGTTCAGATCTCTGTAGCACTTTCTCAGTGGGAAAACTTTCCGAAATATTGACAATATCAAAACTGGCTCTCAGAATTCTTCACATCAAAACTAACTTTTCCTTTCGTATAGAGGGTATTGAAAATTTGGTTTCAAGATGGGTAACCGTTATTGATAACGATGGTGATTATATGTACAATATAATCGATTAAAAAAATTAAAACGTTATGTTATTTTTTATCTTTTATTAAAAAACGTCATTACTTTCCAGTTCTCATAATATTTTCTAGCTTCGACATCTCAATCTTCACCTTTCTAAGTTTTTTTTCACCTCAGTCCCGCATCCACCATTGTTGGTAATGCTGTCAAATCTTTGGTGATGCTGTCAAAACAAAGTCAGTCAATACTTCCAGACCCTGATTTACATTATTTGGTGGTGAAGGTTTTTTACTGCGATCTATTATAATTATCTTGACTGGAATTCTTTTTTAGTTGTGCTCCAACAGGATTTGACCCCGCAACCTCCGGGCTAGGAGACATGTGTCTTACCAACTAGGCCACGAAGGTGACCACGGATATATTTTATTTCATGGAAAGTTAATGAAGTACAGTGCCTTTTGAATGAATGCAGACATCGATTCAAAGATTTCCGTAAGCACGAAACTGCTTCTGGTTTTTTTTATCGACATTTGGCATAAATGTCTAAAATGCACCGGTATCGCCATTATACATAAATGTCGAAAATGTACCAGTGTCGCTATTTGACCTAAATGTCGAAAATGCACCATTATCGCCGTTTGACATAAATGTCGAAAATACCCCTGACTTGAAACATAAATTTCGAAGCACACCTCTTGAGTTTTAAAAATTGTATTTACCACATGATGAATTTCCAACAATTGCGGATCACGCACGACAGAATGACCTATTTATTTGAAAATACTTACCTTTGCGATTTTTTTTCCAAAATGAATACTGTGCAAAATAGTGCCAGAAATCGCCTTGTTTGCGAAAGACTGGCAATTTGATTGCTATAGTTCGGAAATTTTAGGATGAGTCCTGTGACAGCTCACAAATTTGCCCAAATACAACCTTGTAACGATGTTCAGTAATTTTAATTATTTTATCAACTTTAATATAAGCCTCAATTCTAATAAATAGAAAGTTATTTAGGTAAATACATTATATTAGGTTGTATTGGGGCAAATTTGTAAGCTGTCACAGGACTCATCCTAGAATTTCCGAACTGTAGTTGCTGTTTCCAATGTACCTATAAAGCATTAAAAAACTTGTCGCCGAAAAGTAGTGTCAAATCTTCTCATTCATTCCTGATTTCTTTTTCCTCTCCACCATCTCTTCCGTTTCCTTTGATTAATGATATCTGACTTTTACTTTTACTATGTATTTTATCCATAAATTTCATGAAGATGAATAATCTTTTGAATATTTTTTACAACCATTCTTCATTTACTTTTGTCGAATTGGTTGGAAGAGATTGCCGCCTGACAATATACCCGCCAGATTGTTTTAACAATAAAGTGTTTAATAAAAAGTTTTTTTTTAAATGTTACAAGACTTTTTATATTTAAAAAAAAGTTATTATAGTTCGGAAATTCTATGATGAGTCCTGTGACAGTTCACAAATTTGCCCCAATACAACCTTATGTAATGTATTTACCTAAATAACTTGCTATTTATTAGAATTGAGGCTCATATTAAAGTTGATAAAATAATTAAAATTACTGAACATCGTTACAAGGTTGTATTGGGGTAAATGAGCTGTCACAGGACTCATCCTAGAATTTCCGAACTATAAGAATAATAACAAGATTGAATTTAGTACGGATTTTTTCTATAATAATATGTTGAAGAATGAATACTTAATGATTTTATTGGTTTCGATAACTATGCGAAAAATACATTTGTGTGTATATAATATTATAAATGCGGCCCCCAAAAAGTTTTTAGTATTTAACAGGGCTGTGGAGTCGGAGTCGGAGCCGGAGTCGTGGAGTCGGAACATTTTAGGCGGAGTCGGAGTCGGAGTCGGAAAAAATCGACCGACTCCGTTTAATTATTTTAACATTTTCTTTAATGAATAACGTTACGGTATGTGTTAACCAGTTAACCTCTCATCGTTTCATGCCTGATACTATGCAGACTTTTATAATCGTAATAAACCCCAAAAGGGGATTACGTTCAGTTTATTGCAGCCGTACAAATAGTAAATTCTTGCACTTAGATTCCTAGGGTTTTTATTTATTTTCTAGAAAAAATAAATAAAATAAGAACACGTGTCGGTTATTTTCCGCGCTTAAAATTATTAAATCAGATTTAAGAGCTTCCATAAATCCTGACTCAATAGAAGAAGTTCTTTTTTTGAGATCTAATTCTATTTAGACCACGAATAGGAAATAAGATTTATATAAAGTATATTTACTTTCAAAAATCTTATCTTGTGTTCTATTCAATATTGAATAAAAAAATAATAAACAATATAAATAAGATTTAGTTAACGTATGAAAACAAATGAAGCAACCTTTTTATTTAAAAGTGTTTTCTTATTTTTTTTAATACCTACCTGTGTTGTTTTTCTAATTATTTTAAAAGTTTTATTTAATTCTTTTTTTAAATATTAATATATATTTTTGATATTATTTTTGTGTGAAGATATTGCTTAATGCGTATTGTTTATATATTTTTTTATTAAATTGTTTCATTTGTGTACGAATATAATTAATTTTTTATTTATACCTGTATCCATTATTAAATACATTAGGTAGACGCAGTAAATTATAAAATAAAATAAAAATTGAACTCAGAGTCAGGAGTCGGAGTCGGAGTCGGAGTATAAAATAAAGCCGGAGCCGGAGTCGGAGTCGGTAAATTTTCATCCGACTCCACAGCCCTGGTATTTAATATGGCCCTCGTGAAAGGTTGCTTATCGCTGATTTAAAGGAATTGTCGATAAAAACATTTAAGATTGTAGCAAGTTGAAGAATTCTGCTTTTTGGGTACTATTTTGTTAGATGTAGGAAGAGTTACGAGAGATAACGAACAACATGTAGCGATAGAAAACAAAGTCAATAAGGCCCTTAAACATATATACTTGAACCGGGCATAATCAAAATCTGCTTAGATGACAGTCCACAACAGTAATTAAGTGCCATCTTTAATGTATGGGAGTGAAACGTGGATGTGAAAAAATACTGAAACGAGCTGAATAAATACTGTAGAAATGACTGCAATGAGAAGAAGACGTAGGGTGACAATGTATGACAGAAAACAGAATGAATTGATTATGGATGAATGTGAAATTAAAACTGATCTGTTGAGTAAGATGAGACCCGAAAAATAAAAAAAATAATCCCAATTTAGTAAATTAATTAGTCTGGTAAAAATATTCGCGTACACTAGACGTGTGCGAGTGTTGTGGCCTTTTCACGCGCGGTAGTATTTTCAACAGATGCGATAACAAACATTGAGTTACGGGCTTATTCCATTGGTTCTAAACCCGATGATATCATAAGTT
The DNA here is from genome assembly GCA_949825065.1 of Odontocerum albicorne. NCBI lineage: Eukaryota > Metazoa > Arthropoda > Insecta > Trichoptera > Odontoceridae > Odontocerum > Odontocerum albicorne. The sequence continues at coordinate 22,900,717 of OX463860.1, read as the reverse complement.
TACGATACTAACGTTTATAATATCTCTGAAGATGGTATAATAAGGTTATGATGTTAAGACTTATGATACTAAGGATTATGACGCTAATGATTATGATGATATCTCTGAAGGTGAAATCATAAGCTTATGATGCTAACGTTAATGATAATATCTCTGAAGATGATATTAAAAGCTTACAATGCTAAGGCTTATAATAATATCTCTAAAGATGGTATCGTAAGCTTATTATGCTAAGATTTATGATGATTTCTCTGTAGATTATATAATAAGCTTATGATGATATATATGTAGATAATATCATAAGCTTATGATGCTAAAGCTTATTATGATATACTCGTATATCTGAAGATGATATCATCATAAACCAAACCACGCGGCTCAACACTCAGAAAGACTTTTTACAACTGATAATATGAGTCGCGAAAGCTTCAAAACATATGTTCTATGTTTTGAAGTTTTCACGACATATACCAGTATTGTATTATTGCCAAATAACGACGCTTAAACTGAAAATTCCGCATCTCTTTGATTATTTTTGCCGGGATGTGGGAACTTAGTGCCGTTGTCACGAGACATAAATAGATGACAATATAACACGTGCATCAGCGATCTCTCGTATTAAATAGAATAACGGACAGAGAACCAACCGTACAGCGCTGTAAGGTATATACTATGTTATATTTTTATACCACTAAATGTGATCACCATAAGATGTGATTTAAAAATAGGTACACTACTTTAAAACAATATTTGTTATTTCCATCCAACAAATTTCCAGGCTTTCAGAGCAACATTTCTATTTTTTTTATGGAGGAAAGGTAGATATTATGCAATTAATTGACTGAACGGATTGTACTAACTGCTTATTTATTGTTTTTTTTATTCATTGTTTTTAATTTACATGTACGAGGGGTGGGTTGAAAAACATCTGATGTCATCGCGACTGGCCTCGCCCTCTATTGGTGAGGATGTATCTCAACTGGGGGGATGTTATGAGACGAACCCAGACCTTTTAATAGCTTCTCTCTTCAATGCATTTTCTTCGCCATTGTCTTGAAAAATATATACCATATATACAATTTCAGGATGTATGTACGAGTACATACTATGTTGCTATTAACTAACCTATAGGTGTTAATAATTTTATAAATTACATACATATTACCACGGCGTGTCTCTTGCGGGGTAGGCAGTGAGAACAGATCCCCTAACTTTTACATACAAGCACACAACTTTCATCCCCTCCACATATTTTATTTTTTTCCAAGTTTTTCAGAAACATTATAAAAAACTCGGAAAAACGTGCATGAGAAGGGATAACCATCTAGTTCTTAGGCCGAGGCCATACCAAAATGCTTTGTTAGGTGCTAAGCTAGATTTTACGTGACTCATATACTAGGTGACTTCATGCCTGGCCACACCAAAGTGCTACGCACAAATTCATTTGACAGTTGGGAGTGGTTGAGTCAACACACGATGTCATTCTCAAAACTAACCAATTTCATTACAACTTACCATCTTTATTTATTTTATGTGCAGCTTCATTCCAAAGTGATTTTATTACAGGTACATTTTTCTATAATTTGCTCGATGGGTTCCACAAAGGCTCCCTTTTATGCAGAGCTGTCATTAAAACTTCCGCCATCTTGTAAATTAACCAACACGTCTGTTCGCTAGGAGATTCACTCGATGACTAATCGTCATGCAACGCGGCGCGAAGCGTGCAGTGTGGTCACTGCGATAGTATGCGGTACGTTGGTTTGTTAGGATATGTCGCCTAACTCGCAACATAGCTCTAAGCATCAAGCGAGGCTCCTTCCTGTGTGGCAGAGGCCTAAATGTTTTATTTATGATGGCGTCTCAACGACTAGACTTATAAGAAATAGTCAGCGTGCTACGAACATGCGTCATCATTGCCAGCTGACTCAGTAGGATCCACGTATCTTTGACATCTGAGAAAGGGAGTGTGCATCTAGGAATGGGCTGTATTCTCACAGAAGATCACATGATCGCCGTGGAAGAGCAGATCAAGGTTGACGATGGAGTGGCGAGGGGTCCTCGACTACGAGAAACCGGCAACGATGACGATTTTTTAGTCATCATATACCTATTTGATTGTGATTAGTGTTTGTTTGTAACATGTTGCTATTATTTTGTTTTTAAGTTTTTTCCATTAACTAAAAAATGTAAATATCATCTGAAGCTAGATTTTTTTTTTCATGTCCTTTTGTGGGACGAAAGTATATACTCGTATAATATTTGACACATGGTTTGATGGTTGACTTACTATAGAAATTCCTAGTCGGCCAGCAGATCTATGATATCTAAGCATAAAAATAAATATTTATTTATATTTCAATATATTTCCTAATGTTTCTTTATATTTTCTCATCACATAAAAAAATATCAATGACGCCTTCGTTTCGTTATATAAAAAATGTTATTTAAAAAAGTTCCGATAATTTGGATAAATAATTGATTATGTAAATTTAAAAACATGATTAAGATAATCCGCTTTTTCGAACAAAATTAAATGAGGCCTGTTAGATTTCCTTCAATAAACTGCTTTATAATTTGACACCTTGTAGAGGGCACTTTTAAGATGACCTTCACTGTCTAGTTGATGGATCCACTCGTAGGTTTCACTCATATGGTGTCAAAAAACAAAAAAGGGGATCCTAGTCCCATTTTTACAGATGGTTCTTTTAAAATCTTTCTGGTTGGTCGGAAGATATTACCGCATAGAAATTAGTCTGCCATGATTGATCAATACAACGGTACAAAACAATTTAGTTGAAAAAGTCCGTAACCATAATATTATACAATCACCTTTGTTACATTTGGACCCGTGAATAAAAAAATGCATGAACCACTTTCAAAATATTTTTGTCCCTCTTTTCTTTGAGCTGGGACACCCTAGCATACATGCATACACCGCTCTACACTCCGTCAATTGACTTTAATGAGGAAGTCGGCGCGTTTCTAAAGCTCAGTTCACAACGTCGTGTTGAGAAGAAAAATAAACATTTTTATGATTTATGGTTAATCTCTGTTTTTTCTTGCTTTTGGCTTTGTGTATCTCTAATGTTTCTAAATTCATTGTTTTATATAATTTGAATGAGCAAAGCTCTCATAAAAAAACCGGGACCATTCCACCTAAAGAGATCCTCTGGATAAGAGGTAGAAACACGTGTAGCAGAGATTAATGTAATTAGTAAAATAAAAAAAATGTGTTGTTAAATATTCTAATGAGTGACCATTGTTTGCATTTTGTGCGACGATATGTTAAAAAAAATGCTGCAGCTAACAGTTGTGCGTAAGTCAGTCCATTTCTTAGATGAAACATTTTGCAAAATTTATTTATCATATAAAAACCGCAAAATATATTTTTTCTATATCTTCTCTTTTTTATCAATTCATCTAAAATTATGAAATATTTATTTGTTCATTATTAACGGCAAAATTCTTAACAAATTATTCAAATAAAACAAAATCAGATGCAAATCAAAACAGTAATCAAATAAAAATTTAAACATGTCACATCAAAAATGAAAATCAATTACTTAATTGAAATAAAAACCTCAAGACTTGAATATATAACTTAAACATTTATATACAAAACGGGAAAATATACACATTGTACACATACGAGTATTAAAAAACTATTCATAATTAATTGTCTTTTTAATTAGTAATTGTTTTGAATTCATTGCGGTTGTGAAAAATTTAAAATTTGTGATATAAATCCTCTTTCTTAAGTCCATGTATAAAATAGTTGTAACAAGTGTTTATTAGACATAAAAATTCATTATTTTAATAAGAAATATGTCCGCCTTTAACACGATTCAGCCTGTCTAGAATATTGAGAGATATCTCCTGAAAAGGAATATTTTTTTAAACATTCAATTTCATCTAATAATTGGCCGAGTTGGGTTGTGGGCTCTAATCAATTTGGAACCCAGATTTTTTTAAAAAGGTTTCCAGCCCGATTTTCTCTTAAGGTATCTTTAAAATCTTTCTGGTTGGTTAAAAGAGATTGCCACGTAGAAATAAGTCCACCAGGTACAGTATACAATGAAATGTAATACTATAATTGAGTCGTCAAGATGCAAAACCCACTATGGAAGACGGTAAGTGTCAAAATAAGGCGCCCTGGACATATAGTAATTAAATAAAAAATATTAGATTTTTCGTTGTATTGTATTATACTTTCGTTATATACAGTACAACCTGGTGGACTTATTGCCAAGTGGCAATCTCTTCCAACCAACCAGAAAAATGTTTAAGTGGCCTTAAGTAAAAACCAGACTGGAGTCATTTTTTTTTAAATCTAGGTTCGAGCGGGATTTGAGCCCGCAACCTCCAGGTTGGGAGACAGGCGTCTTTACCAACTTGATCACGGAGTTTGTCATTAATTGTGTTTCTGTCAAAACTTATTACGTGACTGTTATTATTTGTTGTTTCTTATGGCATAAAGTAGAAAATATACCATGTTAACATTTTATTTACATTTGATGTAAATCACTATTTACTCAAAACCGAAAAAGTCTTCCAGAGCGGGTTTTTCATCTTGATATTGAATATGCAATAGAAAATCTTTAATGAATATTTAAAATGCCACACTCAGTGCATACCGGGCTTTATGGTCACGTAAAAGGGTATACGAGAGGCGAGCGAAAACAATGATGTATCAAAAATACAAAATAAGATGTGATCAGACGAAAAAAATCCGACACAGTGTAGACAATATTAATTGGCTGACATCCGATACTACGGATGTTTTGCTAGAAATGATCCATGGAAATGTTTAGTCTCCAGAACGTTTACTCTATTTGCAAAATATGACATCCGCTTACATCGTAAAATAAAATTGTCTATGGAAACGTTTTTTCTGGACTTTTACTCGCATGCTTACACTAAATTTGGTGAATTAATCCAATATCTTTCGATTCTTGCGATGAAGGTTACAGACAATCTTAAATACATGATATTGATTGGTCAGTAGCACATCAAGGGCACGTCCAGTGTGTGTGTATCTTTAACCAGACTATGATCCTTTTCTGAGTTTTAGGAGATTGAACCCGTAACCCCAGGGTGAAAGTCAAGCACCTGTAAAGTTAACACCTGTATGTAAGAAAGGTAATATTTTTTTAATTTATATATAATTAAAGACATATATACATAAAGCAGTCATAAGTTTAAAAAATGCCACCATAATCACAAGATACAAAAAAAGTATTTAAATTAGAGCCATTTATTTTACAAAGGAAGGCTTTTTAGTTTTTTCAATGAAATATACAAAGCACTCCCCTGCCTAACTAGGCGTGTGGCCGTCCTAATGCAGGTAACTTTTACAAAACATAATTAATTTTGGATTAACTCAGAAAAACTGGACCATGTAGATGAGTTGGGTTATCTGGGCAATATGTTTACGTGTGATGGGCGAGTTGAAAGGGACATTGAAAGAAGGGTGGCGACAGGGAATGAAGTAAATGGAGCACTTAATTGTATATACAACCAACGCGCAATATCAACAGTAGGAAAAATGACAATATACGAGTATAAAAGTGTGTTGGTGCCTATCTTGATGTACGGAAGTGAAACACAGAATTGGCAAAATAAAGATAAAAGTAGAATTAATGCTGGGAGATACGTACATTAAGGAAAATATGTGGAGTGTCAATGATTGAAAGAAGGCGAAATGAAAACATCAGAAATGAATGCTTGGATAAAATGGTTGTTTTAGTTAGATGAAGAAAGGAGATTTAAAATGGTTTGGACGTGTGGAGAAAATGAATGACGAAAGAGTTGTATTGTATTACACTTTAGTTGTATACAGTGGCAATATCTTCCTGACGGACTTATTGCCAAGTGGCAATATCTTCCAACTAATCAGAAAAATGTTAAAGAGGCATATTTGAATATTTCATACTATAAATACTCGTACATCTGATGGATCATACTTGCATTTTATAAATAGATCGCTTTAAAGCAATTTCTTTCAATCAACAAGCATTTGTTTCAATATTATTATCGGTATCCATGACCGTGTCTTAAATTTAGTGAACGAAAATAATATTATAGTAAAAGTAAGAAAAGTGAAAATGAAAGATAGATCTTAACACTTGCCACCCTATGATGGATAATGAGTGACCAGGACTAACATAATAAAATAATTTTATAGCTAACTACAAAAAATAACCTAGCAGATTTTGCATAATTTTAATTTAAAACATACATTTTTCACTGGATGCGGAGCGTCCAGCACAGTGGCTGGTGGAATTGTTTAGCACAGTAAGGCAAGTGTTAAGGAAAATAGGGATAAGGATGGAAATGGTATGGGATATTGGGACGAGGAATTTAGATAAACAAAGCTTTTTTTATTTAGACCTTAAACAATGACAAGGCTAAAGCACATATATTGAGCCACGAAGATCCTTTTAAAGTTGAGCCGAGTGAACCGCAAAATATAATGTGTGATGTGTTAGTGTAAAAAGGATTCAGCCGTAACCAGATCGGAGGGGTGGTCCATATCAGAAAGAAATATAAATTGTCATCATGCAGATACCGAGGACAGCATGAATTGTTAACACTCCTTGTATTACATGTATTACACTTTCGCTGTATACAGTACAGCTTGGCAGGCTTATTGCCACATGGTAATCTCTTCCAATCAACCAGAAAGATGTTAAAGAGGCCTTAAGTGAAAACCAAAATGGAATCCTTTAAAAAATGAATACAGCGGGATTTGTCATCTCAAAAGTGTATTCCTTGAACTCCCTGAAATCATAGTATAAATGGGCCAAAACCCATACGATGATTGTCGTCAAAGAAAGAATACGAGAATTGAATTTTGAATACAAGAGAGCGAGAGAGGAATACTTAGATTCTCTGCGAAAGTAATTCGAAATTTGAATCTCGGTGGGTCCGTGTTAACTGAACGAATTTTAAATACCTAGCTAACAATTTTTGAACCGGTGTAAAAGGGGACGATGTAACAAATTCTATATTTATGAATATATATTTTCATAAATGTAGAATTTGTTTTACTTCCGTGAATATTTCACGGGTTGCAACTAGTGTAGTTTATTTCACAAAAGTGGTTCGGCAAAACTTAATATCTGATTATATAGGGTCTTTCAAATTAGGCGGTTTTTTTAAATTCTTGGATAAAACACAGATGGCGTCACGAATTTGCCTGGGTTTTGTGACATTTAAGAAGTGTAATGTATGGCATTTATAAAAATGGAGTCGTATACAATATAACAACGCGTTCAAATTGAGAATTATTGTATCTAGTGTAATCTCCGGAAACGATAATGTTAATTTGCCACCAAGATCATGTGATCTGACACCGTTTGACTATTTTCTCTGGGGTTACGTGAAAAGTCTATAAGAATGACCCCCAATCAATTCTTTAGCTGAATGACGAAATTATTCGCGTTATTGGTGAGTAAGAACCGCAATTATGCCAAAATGTCATCGAAAATTTTGACTAAAGAGTGGACATCTGTGGAGCTGCAAGAGGTGGACATTTGGCGGATATTGTTTATTGTGTTTAAATGGCATACATTATACTTCAATGGCCAATAAATAGTTTTTAGAAATCAAAGCAAATTGTGTGTTTTATTCAAGAATTAAAAAAATAATAATTAAAAAATCCGCTCAATTTGAAAGACCCATATTAGAGTAACTGATTCATCGTGTCTGAAGTAAAAATATGAAGATCCTTCAATTCTCGAAGCAGTTCTTGATTATGTTTTTTTTAAGTGATGATACCAAAGATAACGGCATCTAAACGATAACCATGTAGAACATATTTTCCCATTGTATGACGGTATTGTATTGTGAAAATGATTCAGAGGAATTCAGAAAATAATGCGTCACTTATACAAGAAGACCTCCGCATCCAATTGAACCAATTGCGGCGGAGAACCCCTCTGAAAAACATTCACCATCCTGGACATATATCGTCAGGAGCAGAAAACAACGATGTAAATAAAAAATTCTTACCTTTTTGTATTAAGATTACTTTTCCTTAGTAGAAAAGAGATTTCCCTTTTTATTTAAATGCTGGTTCTCGGTATTATGGGATGATGAAGGGGAAACAAAGTACCTTCTTAAATTGATGTTAAGTGGTTCAATTGATAGAAGTGTGCGTCGATGTGTTATATATGTAATTATAAAAAAATATATCTATTTTCGTTTTGGCCAAAAAAATTAAAAGTTAGTAAAAGTCGACGCCGTGGATAATTGGTAACACACTGTCGTCTCGATTTCGATTCTCAGCAGGTCCTGGATATATTTTATTTAAAGGTATTGTTAATTATGTTTAAGTGTTGATATAAAATATAACTCTTGATTTAAGTCTAAATTTAACAATATTTTTATAATTCATGTGTTATTTTTACCTCCATTAACGTAACGATTAATTAATTCTGTTAACGTAGAGATTTTGAGGAACATATCCTTATCGTTAAACGAGGTATTACTATATCTATTTTCTTTAAGATTTATCTTTTATTTTGATTTTATTACCTTTTCTTAAATTTATTTTCATTTACTAAGTTTGAGATACGGTTTTGGATAGAGTTAACAATTATGAAACAAAATCTGGTTGATTAGGAGAAATTCAAGAAGAGTGGTTCAGCCGGAGTACCTAATGGTCCCAAGCGCGATATCTGAAAGGTGTCAAAATCGACCAACAAAATAGCATATAATAAATAAAAAAATCTTCATAGAATCACGTGAAAATAGTTTTAGTAAATTTAAAATAATTAAAAAGTTATAGATAATTTGGCCACCTTAAAATGTTGAAAAATAAAGTTAGAAATAAAGATTTAATATTGTGAGATAAAGTGACTGCACGCCCTCAATTATCCCTTTTTTTGAAGACTGGAGAGCTTCTTTTTTTAGGAAAAAAAATCGCACATTTTAAAATAAGGGGAAAATATTCCGATATTCGATCGCACCTATCGCGCTGTAATGTAGAATAAAATAAGTCTTCATTTAGCGCGATCTTAGACTATATTATTGAAATCTTAATTTTTTATGGGCGCGACGTCACGTTGTAACGAAGGAACTGCCCTAAGGGGCTCCTCCTACGGTGGCGATACCCTCGAGTGGGAAAATAATAGTAGAGAGGATGAACTTAAGGTCTGGAGTCACGGAAGAAAATATTGCAGCAAATTTAAAAGTTCATGAAAGCGTTCAAGAAAAATATTATCACTTCATTTTGGGGATGCGTTTTTGAATCGATGCTCTAGGCACCAAGGCACCTCGTTTCGGCCCTGATAAATGCTACAATAAATAATTAAAAAAAATCCAAAAAATATTTAAAAATCATTTAATTTGTTTTATTTTCTCACAAATATAGTTTATTTTCCACTACCTTTAAATATATACGTATATTTTCAGGATTTATGTACAAAATATTTTGCTATTAATAAACCTATATTTATTTTTATTTTATTTACCTATTTATCTGTGTTTATGCATGCAGCGCACAGTGCAATAAACAACAGCGCACAGTAAATAATACAGCCCACATGATATAACAACAGAAGCAATAAAAGTCATCTCCGGCTGTTGCTATCGCCACTAAAATCTTATTTTCGAGGTTCAAATGCCACACTTTATGTGTGGATACTAAAACCAATATCATCTACCATTTTCTCATCTATTTTACTACCGCAAATAACCCATTTTCTAGATCATTTTATGGCATAAACGTGTTTGTAATCTTAAATTGGAAGATGGAGTGCTAAAAAGGATAAAAAAGCACTGATATGGACCGTCCATGAAGAAAGACTGAATGGTGATGCAAGGAGATCAAAGATCCTAGACGATCGGCAACAACCTTCTACATCCTTTTGTTTGTCAGATTTACATATCGCTATTTTGTATAGCGGACGCAATTTGTGAGACGAGATAGGAAAGTCTGGTGCTCTGACCCATATGTCTATTATAGCAGGGGAAATGCGTGATGGTTTGTTTGTATGTATGCAACTGTAAACCTATAGAGGATATGGTTGTAAAGGAGAAATTGCGGTGGACCGGGCATGTGATACGCATGGGCGATCACAGACTCCCAAAACGCGTCTTGTACGGGGAAGTGGTGGGCAAAGCGAAGAGCTGGTGGGCAGAGGAAGCGCTATAAGGAGTCTGCGAGAGTCGCTTACTTTGTACGGGGCGCCTGAGGACTGTGAGCAGGTAGCTCGGGACCGTGAGGGGTGGAGAGCCGTATGTTCTCGGGCTGATGGCGTCTCAGCGGCTAGACGTATGAGAAACAGTCTGCGCGCTGCGAACATGCGTCAACGTGGCCAGGCGGCTCAGCAGGGTCCATATGTACTATATGTGGCATTTGCGGGAGGGAGTGCGCATCCAGGATCGGGCTGTTCTCTCACAGAAGATCACACGAGCGACGTGGGAGAACGGTTCAGGACTGACGTTGGATGGCGAGGGGATCCTCGACTGCGAGGCCCGGCAATGATGATGATGTATGCAAAATAGGGCTCTTAGGTCCGAATTCATAGTCAACTTTTAACACAAAATATAAACATTTTTCTACTGAATCAATTAGTATTTAAAGTAAATTTTCTACTGAATCAATTAGTATTTTAAGTAAAAATGTTTAATTACCTCACTTATGAATTCTGATTCTGAATACAAATCCATAACGATTTTTAAGATTATAAATTAGTATTAAAGCCGGACTATGAATTCGAGCTTCAGAATTGTATGTATAATACGCCATAGAACTACACCAATTCCGATGAAAGGACCAAATTGAGATTTCTGCAGGAGTTGTAGAAAAATTTATCTTAAATATAGTAAAAATGTGGAAATACTCGTATGAACCCTGAACATGGAACACTTTCCAAGTAATACTAGACGGAAAGGGTTCCATGTTTAAGGTTCAATACTATAGTTCAGAAAATGTAGGATGAGTCCTGTGACAGCTCACAAATTTGCCCCAATTCAACCTTGTAACGATGTTCAGTAATTTTAATTATTTTATCAACTTTAAAATTAGCCTCAATTCTAATAAATAACAAGTTATTTAGGTAAATACATTACATAAGGTTGTTTTTGTATTTATGTTTCTGTGTATTTTTTGTTTTAATTTTTATTTTTATTCTTATGATTGTGTGCGGTATATTGTTGGGATGAATATTTTTGATCTTTCTGGAGTGATTATGTGTGAGGGTTTGAATTTCGCAAGATGTTTCCAGTTGTAGTTGAGTGTCACTGTTTGTCAGGTTGATGAAAGCGTGCAACGGGGTTTTGTTTTTGTGTAATCAAAATCGGAAAGAAGTATCGATTTATTTTTTCATGCTAAATATCCTCAGTGAGATACAGGCAAAAGCCTAGTTTACTGGGGATACGACAAATGAAAGGCAACAAACCTAGATACATTAAAATTGTATGTACAAATCAAATTACCTATTGTTTTTTCGCAAATTGTGTATATTTCTTGTCATGTGTAATAATAAATAAATTAATAAATTGTGGCAAATTTGTGACCTGTCACAGGACTCATCCTACATTTTCCGAACTATAGACGGAAAATAATTCCTGTGTCTCTGAATTAGACCACGGAGGACGTCAACATTTAGAAAGAAATTGATTATGTATTAAATTTTACGTAAACCTTAAAAATATAATTACTTATCCACAAAATATTATAAAAGTATTCTCAATATCATTTATTTCTTAACACTTCATTGCAAACACAATCTGGCGGGCTTATTGCCAAGCGGCAATGTCTTTCAACTAACCAGACAAAAGTAAATAAAGCAAGTTACACCGCAATTCCTACGAAATACCACGAGTACACGCACATACGCTCATAAACCTCACAAAGACGAAGAATCGCCCGAATATTCCTTTTCATATAAAGTAAGATATCATCAATTAAAGAAAAATGAAGGGATGATGGACAGGAATGCAAAAAATAGGGGAAAAATGTTTATCAGATAAAGAAAAAAAAAACTTTATACCCCAATCTTTTTAAAAATAACATTATCTTGTGAAAAAATCTAACAAATTATTGCATTTTACCACGAAGTCAACCCGCATGTGGTGCCAATCGCATATAATATCGTTTCCCGCAATATCCCTAATATAATATTGTATGGGGGAGGGGTGTAGGCTGACTGGCCTAATGGGGCTGCAAAACAGGAGTCATACGGAGTACTAGCGACACGCGTGATGCGGGATTCCCAGGACCTGGGCGCTGATGTATCAAAGGATATCATCGGCTCGTTTGATGCTGGTGTTGTGTAGGTACAGATTTTATATCTTTCCCACAGTATCTGATTTATTGACATCTGATTCATTGACATCGAAATCTTTTAAAAAAAAAACTTCACGAATATTTTTTTGAAAGTTTTATAAATTGCTTGACCTTTTTGACTTTTATTTTTTTACGAATACATTTACGAAAGCAGTAAATTGAAGGATGCCACAACATTATTTGACTTGAACTCTGAGAGCATTTGAAATGTGGAATTGGAGAATAATGTTACGAATTCCATGGACACAAAGACGAATTAACGCCTCCATTCTCGAAGAACAGAATCACCGACAAATTGTCGACAATATATCTTCGACGACTCATCTGATTCTTTGGGCACATTGCTTGTGGTCAAGGGGACAGTTTCGAGAGTTTTGTCGATACTGGAGGCGTGGAAGGATGAATCACAAAAGGAAGAATCCAAATGCTATATCGGACTATTTATTTCGTTAAAACGATTTTTTATAACACAGCTGTTAAATCATTTTGTTCGGGACTGCGAAAATAATTCGTTATTCTGAAAATTTCGTTGCAACGAGATTTGACTGTATGAAGGTTGACACTAGCACATCACGGAGTGTAATAATTTATGAATATTTTGTAACTGGTTTATTGGAAAAAAACAGTTCGTTATTGATCTAGTTACATGCAGCAACATCTTCTTCTTCTTTATCTTATTTTAGGCCTGTTGGCCTGTTATGGTTCTGCATCATTGTTTGCCTCTTGTGACATAGACTGCCAGCTGTCTTTCCATCTTTTGGGAGGTCGTCCTGGAGGTCTGCTTGCTTGGGGGATACTGTCCCTGGCCATTCTTACGGCTCTTGGTTCCGCCATTCTGGATACGTGTTCGTTCCAGAACCTTCTTTTCTGTCGTCCCCATCTGACAATATCTTCAAATTCGCACGTCCTTCGGATTTCTGTGTTTCGTATTCTATCACGAAGGGTTTTGCCAGCGATACTCCTGAGTACCTTCATTTCGCTGGTTCAAAGGAGATTTTTCGTTCTGACAGTGTCGGCTCTGGACTCTATGCTGTATGTCATTATGGGGCGGACACAGGTCTTGAATATCCTCACCTTGCTTTGGATGTACATATGCTTGTTTTTCCAGATAGTGTTATTTAAACATCCGGAAATAGCTGCGGCCTTTTGTGATTGTTCAAGCACTTCGCCATAGAGGTCATTATTGCACATTATGCTAGCACCCAAGTATTTAAATTTTGTTACTTGTTCAATTGATGTGTCGTTGATCGCCACACTGCATCCAACTTGCTCTCTGGCTAGAGTCATGCATTTAGTCTTGCTGATGGAGATAGACATGTTGTATTTTTTGGAAGCAGCGTGGAATCGATGTAGCATTTGTTGCAGGTCTTCTTCTGATTCGGCTATGATGGTGTCATCGTCAGCATAGCATATGATTTTTAGCATATTATCGCCCATCTTGTATCCCAGGTTAAGGTCGGCAACTTCTTTTATAATTTTATCCATAACCAAGTTAAATAGAAATGGGCTTAAACTATCTCCTTGTCTTACTCCGGTTGGTGTTGGAACGTCATTAGAGAGTTCTCCGTCTGCGCGAATTCTTGTAGAGCTATTTAGGTTTATATCAGCAAAATGCTTATTACATCTTCTAGTTGGATTCTATCAAAGGCCTTGGTCAGATCGATAAAAGCAAGGTAAGCAGTCTTGTTGTATTCCAAAGACTTTTTTTTAATTTGCCGCAGTATGAATATAGCATATGTAGTAGATCTGTTTCTTCGAAATCCTTGTTCATCTCTATTTTCAATTTGTTATTCTAATTTTACTTTATGGATGTTTGTGAAGAGCTTGAGAAATGCGCTTAATGCAGCAACATGCCTTTCAAAATTTTCTATCTTGTCAACTCTCGAAAACTTGCTCAGCATTATTTTCTACACGTTATAATCATTGGTTATTCACCCGTACATTGCATACCGACTTATTAACATTAATTCTCAAATATTTTTCTTAACACTTTACATGCAGCCTTTCAACCTTTTTGTTAAATCATACTAGTTAAATATTTTTTACAGTAAAATAAATTACCCGAAAAGCGCTTTATTTATGCAAACATACATACATACATATGTACATGCCATCACGCCATTTCCCTGTCGGTATAGGCAGAGAGGACAGAGGGCCAGTCTTTCCTATCTCGACACATATCTTTAGTCTCCTCCACATACATCCAACTTCTACGATTTTTTTATGTTCTACTTTCCCATCTTTTATCATTCACTTGATTCAACTGTATTTTTCTTTAAATTCACATGCACCCCTTATCCCTTCATTTCGTATTCTGTCATACATTGTCACTTAACCTATTCTTCCCAATGCACGCGTTTCTACAGCATTTATTCGGCTTCTCTTAGTCCTTTCCATATTCACATTTTATAATAAATTATACTACATTTTCGTAAACAGTGCGACACAGCAGATTTGTTTCTATGTGACAATATTTTCCGACCAATCAAAAAGGTTGGTTGGAAGATATTGTCTAGTCGGTGTGACATAGTTTCCACTTTTGCTTGATGGAAGTTTCAGTGATTTCGGGAAGTTCCTTTTCCACTGTTGTGCCATCTGTGTATGATGTTTGTCAGCGTGCTTATAGTGTTTTGTCGCGTTATTCCAGTTGTTGTCAAAGATTATTTATATATTAGTGTATATGTTAAGTGTAGGAATGAGAAGGTAGTGGCTGCGGCCAATTGTGTATGTTACATAGGCACGTCAGAAGCAATTCAATATGTATTAAATACACCTAAACAAAAATCTTAGAGTTTTAAAGATGTCTGTCGGTAACCAAAAGAGACTTGACAACACTAACGTGTATTTGTAAAAAGGAGTGGCGGGGTGTCTACCGATGGAACAGGAGGATGTATTCATTGGAACTTTGAATATCCTTTTTTTTTGGTGTTGGGTAGCTGATTTTTATTTTTATAGAGCCACCGTCTGTGTCTCCTCATGTTATTGTTAGAGTGTTATTGTTAGAGCAGAAATACGTTATCTGGTGCGATGGGCAAAGGTTTTTGAAGTTATCGTCGAGAGGTTGTTTTTCCCGCCATGAGGGCTCATCGCCATTCTGCAGAAAGAAGTAAACTCTCAGCAACAGGACAAAAGTACGAACTTGCCATTAAAGATTATATTTCAATGCCATAAATTGTTACTAAAGAGAATATATGTACAAAGTCCTAACCCACAAAACATATTTTTGTATTTATTTCAAATATCGAAAACATTATTAATTTAAAGATTGTAAAAATTTCAAGCCAGTTAAGTGGGTATTTTATCGTAGAATTCGTTATATTTTTTTATCCATACAAAGCCCTTTCGACGCTGCATAAAATTTCCTTAATTCTCTCAGAATACGTAAAATGTGGGGTGGTTCTTTTTTATAAATAAATACGTCCATATGATTTTGACATCGTATACATGATTGGTTCGGATAACTGTCAAAAATTGCGCAGGCGCAATAGTAAATAATCAGAAAATGACATAAGAGTAACCTTAAACTTGTATGTATGACTGTGAATATTGTGATGTAACGATGTGCATAATTTGTGACATAAACAATAATAAAAACTTTTAATTTGCATTTAAAAAGGTCATAAAAATATCATTGCAAAATGACAATCGGTGAATACATTTCGGCTTTGGCAGATAATCCCTATTTTGGAGCCGGTTCAGGTCTTTTCGCTCTCGGAGCTGGCGCGGCAATTTTGAGGAAAAGTCTCCAAGGAGCTTTGATTGCTGCGCGAAGGAATCTCATGATAACTCTGGAGGTCCCTTGTAGAGACAAATCTTACCAATGGCTGCTGCATTGGATGACTATTAAAGGCGCTAAACAGACCCAGCATTTGAGCGTTGAGACATCCTTCACTCTCAAAGAGACTGGTCATGTTAATACTAAATATGATTTTATCCCCAGTATTGGAACTCATTTCTTTAGGTTTGTATCTTAAATTGACAAATATGATGTTTCTAATGGTTATTAAGTTTCAGAATAAAATTGTATGTATTATGAATGAATGTCCATTACCCTTGACGAGTATTATAAAAGTCACAATACAAAGTGGGGGATTAGGATACATATTGTTGGAATCATTGAAGATGACTTTGTAAGCCAATTTGTGATAGGCATATCATGTTACATACAGGGCAAGAAGCATCAGTACTTGCAGCTAGTCTGCGCTACTATTCTCCATTAGGTCATTGATAATTAGCAACAGTTCTACGCTATTTAGCTTAATGTACTGCTGTTTTTGAGCATGTCATTCAGTAAGTTTTTTTATTGTATGTATCGCGATAATTTGCTTGAATCCCCCAAAGATCTGAATGGGAAGGCATTTTTTCTCCTGATGACAATTTGATCTCATTTGAAAGATCCATCTTTAGTTTACTGGATCGGTCACGCTTCCGATCCATCTTGGGCTGGAACTCCGCAGTGGTTATTGTTTGACACAGATGAACAGAGACAACGAGGCCATCCACAGAGCTTGAGCTGCCCTGGATGGAATTATTTCATTCTTCTTATATGTGGTTATCACCTACGGTTATCTCGCTGATTCCCGGTCATTGGGACCTCCTCAGTTCACTAGCAGGTCATATTGTTACAGCCCTTTCTTTCCTTCCAAACTAACATTTAAATATCTAATCATACCAATTCTTTTATATTTTACACTGCTTATTCGGTCTTCTTCCCAGTTATAATATGTCCACACAGACCGTTTGTACGAGTTGTATAAAATTGTTTTATTAACTTTCCATCATTTTTACACTAGTGCTATTTAATTAGTAATGTTTATTCTTTCTTCTTAAAGTTCTGTTTTTTATCAAAAGTATCATCTTGGCATACTTCACTTTGTTGATGCTGCCCAGAGCAACTCAGCCAAACTACACCCAAACTGAATGGTTCTTGAGCCATGTACGGCTTCTTCATCTTTCTTGTTTGCCATTTTTGCTTCTTGGATGATGAGGTGTGTGAATCTATGACCAAGGTATTACAACTTTCACAAGTTTAACACATTCAGTGCTGAGGACACACCTCGTGTGTTTATACAAGCATACGACCAGTGTGTACGATATGTTAGGCGTGTTCTGTTACTTATATGTTTGTGCCTTTCCTAAATGTCTCAGCACGACATATATCGACGTAAAATTTTATTCACAATGAATATGTTAAGCAATTTCATACTTGCAAACACTGCCACGTTTTGTAATATGATCTGTTCAAGGAACGTTGTGGATTCACCTGTATCCACAACATTCCTTGAACAAATTGTGTTAAAAATATACCGCTCTCAAAAACTTTGGCCGAACATCATCCCTCTTAGATCAATATCCACACCTTCATTCTATAGAGGGGAGGTGAGAAGTTGTAGGAGCAAACATAGGCATTATCAATTTCAAACTTGTAAATTAAAATTTGCATGAGTTGAATTTAACAAATGATACTAAACATGCTCCAGATTCAGCATATTTCTAAGCCTTCATGTCATGATGCCAAAAAGCCATAACTTGGAAGCAAATAATATTACTTTGGGCTAAGTAGCAATCAAAGATGTCTGTTTGTGGAAACATATTAAGTCAGGATTGATAGGTGAAATTTTAAAATCTATCACAATGTTAATTTAAAGATAATTAAAAAAACTTCTCTTCAATTTCAGGTACAGAGGAACTTGGATTCGGGTTGAACGCACAAGAGAACAGCATACACTGGATTTACATATGGGAATTCCTTGGGAAACTGTTACCCTGACAGCATTTGGATGGGATAAATCTGTATATTTTAATATACTAGAAGAAGGTAATTGTTACAGTCAATAAACTTTCTAGATAATCCATTATTATAGTTGGTCACATTAACAATATCATTTCTTACATTTTTTATTTGATTTTAGGTTATTTTCTTAATAAATATACATATTTCTTAATTTGTATATGTTAAAACACCTCTATAAAAATGTGACTAACACAAATTAATAAATTCATCAGTTTTTATGATATACTCAAATGGAAATTAATTATGATTCATAAAGTTTTAAAGTTGAAGTATATTTTGAAGCCATTGGTTAAAATAATAATAGAATAACATTTGGAATAAACCAACATGACTATCATATCACCATTTTTGGAAACAGAGTGATGCAGTTGAAATTGCAAGTTACAGGGCCACTTCTTATATGTGTGTATGGCATAGTATAATATATTATATAAAACCATATGATAGATACATATGAAAATAACATGTCGACCAGCATGTTCCATAATAATCAATAGTATTATGGTGGGGATTGATGCTTATTTCTAGTTCAATTTAGAAGTAAAGAAAAAATATTAATTTATTCTAGCAGAATTTTTTTATTGGACCACTTAATTATAAAAATAATTATAATATTAAATGTAAGGTAATGAATTCTTTCAATAAAATACCTGCGCTGGTTTAAGAAAACACAAATCCTGCCTGGAAGTTATTCCTGTTTGAAGCCCGGTGTTTTGCATTGAAGAGATCTTGATTCATGCTACACTCAGTGCTGTCCGGGTGGCAGAATTTAGTGCCTTTGAAAGTATATGAAGTTTTTCCTTTCTATTTCTTTATCTACTGCAGGATGAAGGTATATCTATAAGATCCTCTGTCAGGCACACATCTTAGAACTTCTGGTTCTCATCTATCCAATTGGGCTGTCGTTAATCAATCAATTTATTGATAGATTGAAGATATCCCAACTGGACACCTTCTATCTGGTTCAACCAAAGATATTAATTTTGGTAGGCTTTGGGGTAAATGCCTAAGAACATGCCCCATATAGTTCAAATAAGATTTTTCTATGTAACAGGAGTTTGACCCTGAGTTCCTCTCTTGCTAAACTATTTGAAACTTAGTGTCGCAGTAATCACCCTACAATTCTTTATTAATCCGTTACTTTCATTAATTTGATATTTTACTAAATGTAATAATTTTGTTTTGTTTTAGCGCGACATTTGGCATTAAAGCAACATGAAGGTAAAACGATTATGTATGTAGCTATGGGCAGCGAGTGGAGGACATTTGGTCACCCGAGGAAAAGGAGGCCACTAAACAGTGTAGTCCTGGATAGTGGTATTGGAGAGAGGATACTGAATGACTGCAGGGAATTTATTGATAATACTACCTGGTACACAGACCGAGGGATACCGTACAGAAGAGGTATGAGCCATTTTAAAATTTGATGATTTTGTTTATAAATAAATCGAGGTCATATTTTTCTTGACCTGTGGGGTCATGGGGCAAGGAGAACACAACTTCTATATTTTTTAGAAAGTAAGTCTGTAAAAGACAGACATTCGCAAATATGATGCCAAGATTTGCCATACAATACCCTTAAATTAAATTATACAATACCCATAAATTATCTCGCAACTGTTTCAACCACGAAGTATTTATTCGTTGCATAATAGTGTTAAAAGAATTTATGATAATTAGTTTAAAGTCTACAGAAAAACTTACATTCAGATGTGATCAATAGTAAAATCACTCCAGAAATAAACCTGAGGTGGTCAATTTTTTTGTGTGCTTTTAATCTAATGTTAAGTATATTTTTAATCTGACATGCCTGGTGTGATTCCCTGCAGATTGCCTTGAGTCAATTCTAATTATGCTAGGAAGTAATGAAAATAATGCTTCGTAAATCTACCCGATAAAGGTTTAATCAAAAGCCAGAAGGCCTTCGACAATTGGCAATAAAATATTTGGCAAGCAGGCCTCTTATATGTCTCGGAGAAAAATAAATAAGAAATGCTGAAATCTTAAAAAACGCGATGGAAACCTCTGAAGTGAAACTGTGATGTGCGATTTTTCATTGAACTTTTATTATATTTTCCAGGATATCTTCTCTATGGTCCACCAGGCTGTGGCAAGTCCTCCTTCATCACAGCTCTGGCTGGGGAACTGGAATTCGCCATCTGTGTGCTAAATCTCTCCGACAAAGGGCTCACAGACGACCGGCTCAATCATCTAATGAGGTTAATTAATTGCGTACGTAATTATATACCACAATGTTGCCAGTCTTTATTGATTTTTCCAATAAATGGATACTGTGAATTGATTTATTGGAAAATTCTTTATTGGTTGCCTACTGGTTGTTAGTCACTCTTTTGGAGGGGTTTTCAAAGTTAATTGAATTTGTTAACAGAAGATCTACTAGAGACTTTCTTTGTGGTTTGTCTTTACTTGATAAGTTTTCTATGGTTTACTTATCAAATATATTTTTATATATATGAAGATGTGGGGAAGAACCTAATCTAATTACTATAGCTGCTACCTTCCTGTTCTCTTACTTTACAAATAACTTCTTAGTTATTTTCAATTAATAAATCTTATAATTTTTGCTTCTCAACTACTTGAATTTGAGAAAATAAATAGTTTGCTGCTATATTTTCTCAACTCTTCTCTATAGAATTGAGGTGTGGACACTAAACCAGGGAATATCATGTAGGTTTTTGAGATGTGGATCTACAGACGTTTCCTCAAGATTCCCAGGACAGATTGTGTTAAAATTATGGAAATGTTTTCTGTCTACATAAGGACTGAGAACTGCTTAGAATTGTAAAGGTTTGCAAGTTGCAGTATTTCGGTCACATAATGAGAGGCACAAGATACTTAATAACACAACTGATAAATATAACAATGCAAAATAAATGGCAAACAAGACAGAGGAAACCGCTTCATCTCTTGGCTTATGGGAATGGTTAAGGTGCAGTACTACTGAATTGTTCCGGACTGCAGTGAACATGATAAGGATTGCCATGAGAGTGGGCAATCTCTCATAGAAGATGGCACTTCGAGAAGGGCAGAAGAATGATTATAGGTTTAATTGCTGTTCCTTGAAAGTAAAACATTTTACACAAATAAAACACTCTTGACTAGAGTTGCTCTCTAAATGGTACTGTAGATATTGTTTTTTTTATAATTCGTCTTCCTTGTATAGTCGAAAGACTCATTAGCGACACTTTCAGTTTTCTCAGTTAGTCCAAGGTTGTAGTCATGTGTACATCCTGGATCCCTCCAATGATTGCATGGATGGGCTAATCGTTGACTATTCTTTTATTATTATTATGTTAGCATGCTTGCTTTGTATTTTGGCATCACAGGCAGGTCTCTGTGATTGAGTGGAAAGTTTCAAGAAAAACCAAAACTAGTTGAAACATGTGAATCAAGTCACAACCTAGGCTGATAGTCAAATGATGTGATAGTTTGTTAAAATGTTTTATAACTGTTGATGAAGAAAATACCTTCAGGATATTTTTTAAATGGTTATAAAAAAAAGTCCCTCGATGATTTTTTTCTTGTAGAGGTCACAACCTGGTGAACGCATATCAATGAGCTCACCAGTTTGTAATATATATAATGAAAATGTAATACAATAACTCTTTATGATAACATTCTTATGTTAAATTTTCAGTGTTGCACCTCAGCAGTCGATCATTCTCTTAGAAGACATAGACGCGGCCTTCATATCTCGTGAGGAAACACTGCAACAGAAATCGGCTTACGAAGGACTGAACAGAGTCACGTTCAGTGGACTTCTCAACTGTTTAGATGGAGTGGCCTCCACTGAAGCAAGAATAGTCTTTATGACCACCAATTACCTTGAAAGGTGAGGTCTTTAAACTACATCAAGAACTGATTTCCTTGTTATTTTATAACTTTTTTCTCTTTTATTATACTACGAGTAGATGTGTTAAAAGAAATTCTTTACAATCGACGCTTCTGTTATCTCTTGATCTCAACCATCTCATTTACCAGTTATTTTAACCGCATTACCCTCAACATGAAGAAGTATAATTCAATTACACCTCCAGCCCAAATGCTGAATGACACTATATTTCTATGAAAATATCAAGGTTATTGATGAACTCCGAGTAAGGGTGATTAGATGCAAGGCGACCATGCAGAGATGGGGGTTTTTGAACGTAAATAGCATTGAATATGAATGTGGAGCTATACATGACTCACAAAACAAGCTAACTTATCTGAATATGACTGTGGAGCTATACAGGACTCACAAAACAAGCTAACTTATCTGAACATGACTGGAGCTATACGGGACTCACAAAACAAGCTAACTTATCTGAACATGACTGTGGAGCTATACAGGACTTACAAAACAAGCTAACTTATCTGAACATCGTGACTACATGCTCGAGCCAAGACCGGAAACACATGGCATAATTAACAATTAAACACTACCGTTGCGTGTCTTATAATTACTGCTGATTTTTTTAAACCACATTTGACACACACAATTGCTTACTGAATCGTTGACATATACTGTGCATATCGTTTTTGTCCTTTGCGGTAGTAAAAAAGTATCAAGTACCAAATAAACAACTTATTTTGTTTTACCTTTGACATGTCACTAAAAAAACTAATCAAGATATTTGGGTTAACAATCGCCGAAAAAATACACTAAACTATTACCTTTTATAATAATATACATTCAGAATGTTATAATAATATACATTCAGGATGTTTGAAATGAAGTTGTCAATGAATATTTTGTCCTAACAACATCTATCTGAGAAATATCAAGCTATTATAATTTCCAGATAACTTATTAATAATGCATTTTAATCTATAAGATTTTTTTTGTTGAATCTCAACAGATTTTTAATAAGACTAGTGATTAGAAAAACAGTTCTTCAGCCCCTGTAACATTTCAGACTGGACCCAGCCCTGGTGCGGCCGGGGAGGGTGGATCTGAAAGAGTACGTGGGCTTTTGTTCCCCACACCAGCTTCAGATGATGTTCCTGCGCTTCTACAGGGGTGAACAGTCTCCTCAACTGGCGCTGAAGTTTGCAGACAGGTTTATTAATTATTTTATTTAAACGCCTCATATTTTATCCATGTTCCATTTTGAACTTCTAAAATGTACCTCACACACCCTATTTAACACATCTTCATTTGTGGTCTACTTGACGCAACTGTGCAATGTACTTTCAAGAGTTATCAATTGAGCAACATCCTTAATCATGTTCAAGAGACAATTAAAAAAATATTGCCTTACTCGGAATACCCTCCCTTCCTTATCCTTGAATGAATTGTAATCCTCTAGTCATACCATTATTGTTCAGAGGTTGATCATTATTTTTTTTAACTTGAATTTAAATAAATATTTTTTTTTTATAAATTATGGATTTAAAAACCTATACATATCCAAGCTGATTGTTTGGAAGAAATCGCTGTATAGCAATACTATATTTACCATGTATTACCACTGGTTACCAACGTATTATACATCATCTTTTGTGGTTCATGTTTGGAATAATCTCCCTGGTTCAATCAGGTGTACTTCATCCTTATTGATATTGTTGAAAATACTAAAGAAGCATTATTTATCTCAAAATATCCCTCACCCTTAACTCGCATACAATTCCCATCCTAATACCAATTTCCCTTGAGACTTATCTTTTATTTTGTTACTTTTTTCAATGTTTGAAAGAAGACGGAATAAAGAAATTAGAAATAAATGCATGAATAAAAAAGTTGAAGTAAGGAGCTTTAAGATGGTTTGGATGTGTGGAGAGAATGAATGATAAAGGAATGACTAGGTGAATATACAAGTCAGAAGTACAAGGCGTGGGAAGAAGAGGTAGGTAGACCAAGAAAAACGTGGCTGGACCACATGGACCAAATTTTGAAAGAAGGTAAAGGGAAAAATATGAATAATAAAATATTGTGCAGATGAGATGTCTGAATGTGAAGGAGGCGAAAGTTGTGTGCTTCGGCGCTTATGGATAAACAATGGCTGGCAAAAGTTTATGCAAACGCCTATAGAATTTTTAACACTGAACATGTTAAGATTCTTTTAAATCAATCATGCTTTTCATTTTCAGAATAACGTCTTTTAAGAAACCAGTGAGTCCAGCCCAGGTGCAAGGATACTTCATGTTCCACAAGAACTCGCCTATGGAGGAGGTGGTTTCCAACGCAGACAAACTGTGGGAGCTCAGTTAGCATTAAGTCTACCATTTAATAACACTGTAATAGGAGTAACTTAGCAAAATTATTATAAGTCAAAATGTTGGCAAGAAGATTTTATCATACTTGATAATTTATTACGGATGGAGCCTTGTATTACACTTTCATTGTATACAGTACAACCTGATGAGAAACTGCATGTTCAACATGTTCGATGAGGAACTGCGAGTTCCGTGCGTACTCCAGTGGCTGTAACCCAAAGGCATAATGGGCTGAAAACAATGTAATATTCTGGCTATACTCTTCGATAAATCTACATCACCAATTTTGATATATTTAGGGGTATTGTATTATATTACACTTTCGATGTTTACAATACAATTTGGTGGGCTTATTTACATGTGGCAATCTCTTCCAATTAAGAAGAAACATTTTAAAGAGGCTTTAACTTAAAACCAAACTGGAAATCTTTTTTTAAAAATTGGGTTCCAATACGAATTGAAACAGTCCCCTTACTAATTTGGGAATGGAGATCATTGTTGTTCTTTTGATTAGTGGTAAAGATTAATGTATCACCCATTATCAATGGATCTCACATTTTTTATCTATTTTGATAATATCAATAATCACAGTCCACCTATTCAGCCACCCTTTCAAATACAACATATGTTGCAGTCATATTTTTGTTTGTTTCACTTTTGACATAGTGATCACGGTAATGATAGATTTTGAGTGCTTTAAACTTTGATTTAATCATTATTTAGCCTTTCACCAATATTCTAGGAGCAATTAATTGATAATTGTCTTTCTTGAATATCCAATCTAACTAACCTATGCAATGTGTTGGAATCTATCCATGTAATTGTTTTTCCACTATACTCAGATTGACAAGTTTCTCCACTGTGTCTTTACTCCTCGTGATAGATCAAAACAATTTCAGGCTACTAGGCCCCCCGGAGGGCACACCATTAACACTTAATTTAATTATCATTTTCATGTAAACCATGGTGATCACACTTATATATGTTTTTGCATAAAATCAATGGACCAATGTCAATGTAAGTAAATAATAATGGTTACTGGGATATTTTATTTTATTTTTCTATTGTATTACCTTTCATTGTTTGGAGTACTACATGGCGCGTATATTGCCATGCGGTAATCTCTTACAATCAACCAGAAAAATGTTAAAGAATCCAAAATGATACCCTTTTTAAAAAAAATACTAATGGGTATCAAATGCACACCGTCTGTGTCGGAAAACAGGTGTCTTACCAACTAGGCTATGGATGCTGTCTTCCTCTTGTTAACCTGTTAATGTCAATTTTACTGATTTGTAGAATTTTCCAGATTTTACTGATAAAAAAACTGACTTTTTTTGTTTCAATAAAGATATTTGGATTTTATCTACATGTGGTCAATATATTTTGTATATAAGCTCTTCTTTTACAAATGTTTATATTTAATCTTTTTAAAATAAATTATGCATCCCTAATAAGGGAAAAAGTTAACATCATAATCTTTTTTTTATTTTGTGAAATACTCGTAATATATGAAATTTAAATTTCCTGATTATGTGAATATCACAATTTCAGATTTTTTTATGTGATAAAAAATAATCTACATTCATTCATAATTATTTTGATATCGTATATAACATCATAGTATATTATTTTGCTATCATATTTAAATATCTATGAGGAGTAGACTTTTCAAGTGACTAAATAGGAAGATTGGTGCAGTCAGTATAGTGTCAGTATAGTCAGGATCCTTGCAGAATCGGAAGTATCAGAATTAAAGTGTAACTTTTGCAGTTCGAGGTAACTAGCATGAATTTATTTCTCTTTTTTGAGATCAACAAAACTAGCATGAATTTATTTCTCTTTTTTGAGCACTTTACGAATAGAAGATTCGTCCTTTCCATATTTTCTAGCACTTTACGAATAGAAGATTCGTCCTTTCCATGTTTGTTTTTTTTTCATCCTAAATCAGGAATTCTTAGCTCTTTACTTATTGCTAGAACTTTATGAGGTCTCTTTTCAGTCTTTGAATACAGATCCTGGGGG
Source organism: Odontocerum albicorne (assembly GCA_949825065.1). Lineage (NCBI taxonomy): Eukaryota > Metazoa > Arthropoda > Insecta > Trichoptera > Odontoceridae > Odontocerum > Odontocerum albicorne. The sequence goes on along the minus strand of OX463860.1, from coordinate 22,874,381 downwards.
ACTATTGTACAACTTTTTAAAAATTGCTTTAAGAATACTGTGTATATGGTAATGTATTCTGATAAAAATTCTGTTTATTTATTTATTCATTTAACTCTTTCATGCACATACATCTGGTGGATTTATTACTTTTAAGCAATTTCTTCTAATCAACCAGTTTTCATTTCATAATTGTGTTCGGTATCCATGACTCTGTCTTAAACTAAGTATTTGAAAACAATATTTGGGAAAAGTAACAAAAATTAAAATAAAGATAATTGTCAAGGAAAATAGGGATTCAGATGGAAACTGTATGGCGGGAGTTGAGGATGAGAAATATTTTGAGATAAATAATGCTTATTTTTTTAAATATCGGTAAGGATGTAGCCATCTGATTGAGCCAGGAAGATAGTTGCAAAGTCAATTGTTTAAGTTTTAAAATAACAATTTTTATATTGAATCAAATAGTTTTTATTTATACTTTAGTAAATATTATAAAATATGTCACATCATACAATTTATTATATTTAGAGGAAATATGAAAATTTAACAGTATCAATTTATTGTTTATAAAAAATTGTCCACAGCTTCATTGTCACTTTTTCTTCTTTTTCATTCTTTTACTGAAAAAAGAAAAATAGTCAATTAGTTACACATTATAGAGGATGTGAAATGCCAGGCTGTGAAAATGACCTGGATGGAGGCATTTTATGAAACCCTTGTGTTTCTGATGGAATTTATAGATAGGAAAAGATGGAGTGATGAAGATGAAGGTACTTTTCACTCTGGTGATGAAATTATTTTTTTTCAGATTTTTTTCTATTACCAGAAAGTTCTCATATCTTGTTTAAAAAAGAGTTGCTTCCATCTGAATATTTTCAAATATGGAATAACTTGATGAATTATTTTAAACTGCCAAATATTCAATATAAACTCAATAAAGAACGATCTGTTGTTTCTCCTGAAACCATATTATGTGAGTGAATAATTTTTTTCCGAATATTTATTTGATTATTTTCTTTTTATGTTTGTTAGGTGTCTTGTGATTCCTTAACCCAATGCTACAATATATAATCTCTCTTGCTTTATACATGAAAGCTCTTTGTATTCTAGACCATTTGTTATCTTTGAAAGGCTTTTTAACCACTTGACAGTTTTGCCCGAGCGGGACTCTGGGACGAAGTTTCTTTTTATACTGACAAGCCCGAACCTCGTTCGGGCAAATCTTGTTTCGGCTTGTTGGGAGTGTTTCTCCCGAACGTCGTTTGGGCAGATCTTATTTCAACTTGTTTTCTCCGAATGGAATATATTTTCTCATAGAATTTATTCATTCACAGTTCGTCATTGTGTTACGATGCGTATTAAAAATCCAAGTGTTTAGTGGTTAATAAATCAACTTTGTCAAAAATGGGCAAATTATGTAAGTATGCTATTTTGTATATGGCGTGTCTTTATTAAGTTTATTTAAATGTAATTCACACATTCATAACAGAGAGAATTTCAAAACTAGTGGCTGCTATTATGAACCAGTTAAGAAGCAAGTATACATATTGTAAATGATAGTGATTTAATATATATTACGTTAAAAATTGAGCTTAACACATTGACTACATTTAAAATCACAACCGTCCTAATAAATGTACCCCTTTTTATTAATTCTTAAAAAAATAGTAAAAAGGTGAGTGCTCATATAATTTATCATCATATACGTACCTTTACATACCCTAGCAGTACTATTAGCATGTTCTGGGCTTACTTGTGTTTGAATACTTGAATAAAATTAGAATAGAATGGCGATGGGCATTTTGAACACCCAGCAAAAGTTTATATGAATGAATGCTTATAGACATTTAAGTATTAATTGTGTTAAATGTTAAAAGCAATATAAAAAAACCCACTGAAGTATGAAGATTTCTCATTTTTAACAGTTGACATAATTTCTCAACTTTTCTATAATAAACCACGCACCTTACTACTTTAATTTTTAATACATCCTTTTTCACTGTATACTGTAGTTAATGACAAAATGAAATCCTTCTTTTTTTTAATAAGTAGTAGAAAATAAGTGAGGTTCCAACTAAACACCTTATAAACTTATGAATACATAACATTAATGAGAATATTGCCGCTGGAACTTGAGGACGCTATTCGGGTTAGGGAAAATCAGTGCCTAAACAAGCAGCGTGTGAATCACTCATCACTTTAACATCATAAGCAGAAAATCAACTAGATTTAAACATTTTTTGTACTTACCTTTATAGGGAATTCCTCCTCGAAATAGTGGCATGAAGATAACATGTAAATAATTCTTATTATTGACAATAATTACAAAAAAAAAATCCTTGATGCATACAGAAAAAAATTATGATACAACATACTTTGATTTGAAAAAAATCTGTTGATTTCATTCCATTTTTTTTCATTTACCAGTCATCCTCAGAATATTCTCCAGAGCATCCTCAGAATAACTATTTCATCTTGTGTCGAATTTTCAGGATTCTTATCCATGAAACAGTCTCAAAAGTAGCTGTATGGATCTCATTCAGTTATCCCAGGAATCAATATATAGGACTCTCCTGCACAATGTAACTGACAGTCTGGACCAGGGGTCGGCAACCTTTTAGCTGTGGTGTGCCAAGCCACTCTACCAATATGATTCAGGGTGCCGCCTTAATTCTAAATTATATAATGGGGTTCTAGAGGAGAAGAATTTTATACCAAATTTATCTTTTAAACATATTTATTAAAAAATAACATAAAATTCTAACATAAATTAAAAAAATTTAATGCGAACCTTGTCCCTGCACATTTTTGCTTTATATTTCAATATCAGGGGTATAATTTGTGACTTTTAATTTCACACAAGATTCTGAATGTTCAGTTGTTAAACGACTTCTTTGTGGACTCAAAATATGTTTCATGTGAGAAAAAATTTGTTCACAGAGATATGTGGAACCAAAAGCGGAAAGGAGAGCACATGCAATTTTCTTTAAACAATTAAATCTTTCCGGCAATGACATCCAACAATTTAATATAGCAGTCGATTTTTCCATAGAGTCATCTTCCAGATTTTTTCGTAATTCCTTAAATTTTGTTTTCCATAATTCTGAAGATATTAGTTCGATAAGTTCCATTTCAAAATTATCAACATTCATCCACTCAAAAATTGAAAAATCAAACGGGATTATTAATGGATCTATTAAATCTGGTTTTATGAGGAAGGAAAATATAGGCACATGAGCTTCAAAGTCTTTGCATCTTCTGGAAAATTCATCTTTAAGTGCTTCAACGTAGGTTTTAAGTTCATCTTTGTCTATGGTCGATTTATTTGCAAGCGCTTTAACATTTGGGAAGTATTTGTAGGTACTAGTATTAATATCACATAAAAATATATTTAATTTTGTAGCAAATCCTGTCCAATATTCAAAAAGTTCGAGCACAGTTTGGCGCTTTCCTTGCAATCTTAAGTTTAGTTCATTGAGATGTTTAGTTATATCAGTCAGAAACATCAATTTGCATAACCATTCTTTATCGTTCAATTCGGGGAAATGTTGTTCCTTTTCATTAAGAAAAACTTTAATGTGTTCCAGACATGACACAAACTTATTCAAGACATTGCCTCGACTAAGCCAACGAACATGGCTGTATAAGGGGAGGTCAACATATTCACTTTCTATTTCTTCTAAAAGAGATTTAAATTGCCTGTGTATCAATGAAGAGCGAGACACTATGAAATTAACTATTTTAACAACAGTGTTCATTACAGGAATTAAGCGCTGTGACGAAATTTTGGCAACTAAACTTTCCTGGTGTATTATACAATGGAAGTTCAATATTTTATGTCCAATATGATTTTCAAGAAGTTTGACAAATCCTCTATCCTTGCCAACCATTGCAGGTGCGCCGTCAGTAGTTACACAAAATATTTTTTTGATATTAATGTTCTTGCTGTCAAAACAATTTATGAATGAAGCAAGAATATCCTGCCTCTTAGTTGTCCCAGACAGAGGAATCAAATTGCACAATTCTTCATAAACTTGACCTTTATCACAATACCGTGCAAATACTGCAAGCCGCGCAATATCATTTACATCGGTACTTTCATCAACAGCGACGCTAAATGCAACAGCTTCTTGTAATCCAGAATTCTGTTTTGTTGTTACATTGTCTGCCATTTCAGTTATTCTTCTTTCAATTGTTCGCGCAAAAGCCGGTATTTCTCGAATTCGGGATAATATGGTTTGTTGGTTAGGTAAATCGCTAAACAACTTTTCAGCACTTTTTATAAAGATTTCCTTTATATATTCCCCATCTGTAAAGGGTTTGCCTTTGGCAGCTATGCAATGAGCAATTGCGAAGCTGCATTCTGTCGCTTTAGGCTTCGTTCCAGTTATTCCACAAAAAAAAGTTACTTGTTTCTTATAACCAGAAACAGCTCTCTTTATAGTTTCACATTTCTCATCGTTGCTATTAAATGTGGACTGATGTTTGGTTTGGAAATGTCTTTGTACACTTGACGTGCGGCATACGACACTTTCGCGACATATCGCACATACAGCACGATCCTTTTGTTGTATAAATCCATATTCATTCGTCCAATAGTCTTGAAACCCGCGAACATTTAGTTTTTGTTTCTTACCCTCCATTTGATTAAATATGGATGAATTATAACAAATATTAAACCAATAAGATACAAGTCTTCACAAAAAAGTTAGAACGGAAAGTAACGACCAGTATTAAACGAAATGCAAGTTTAACTGGTATTACAGGCAAATGGTGCGCAGTAGCAAAACGAGAAAGAGAGGGGCGAATGTCATTCCGGCTTGAACATACGTGAAGTCCGCTTCGATAACTAGTCGGCGCTACGCATGTTTCATCCCTTTTACTCCGAATGCGCTCTCACTCACCCTTCGCGCAGATTTTCGTGACATTGGCGAGCCACGTTAGATAAATAATTATAATTAAACATTTTCTCTTATTTAAAAATCACTTCGTCTCGATATTTTCGCGATTTCCCTGATTATTTGTAGAGTGCCATTCAGAACCCCATCGCGTGCCAAGCCTGGCACGCGTGCCATAGGTTGCCGACGCCTGGTCTGGACCATAATGGGTAAATGGACAAAAAGTCAATTGAACTAAATCAACATATTTTTATTCATTCGTGTATATCATGGAGTTTATTCATTAGTGTATTTCAAGATTGAAAAGAATTGAGTTAAATAAAATTAAACTCAATTCTTTTCAATCTTGACATTTTTGCTCTTGGAGTCACCGAAATAAGGTATAAATATGGATAAAAATGACATTTATGTTAGTTGGTAAAATATTTTTAGTGAGTTTCTCTGTACAAGTGTGCATTTTATGGTATGACAAAATAAAGCAATGAAGAATATAACTACAAATGATTTGGACAGACAGGAGATGAAAAAGAGAAAAGGAATTGGTGATCACTTTTTCTTTTTCATCTTGGCAAATAGTTTCCTGGCGAGCACTCCTCTCCACCAGGCCTGGATACGGATTGCACTGCGGAGCCTAAGCTCCTCTAGAGCTTTCTTTCTCGCTCTCTCTTCCTTGAACTCTATCCATGCTGTCAGCTCCTGTCTGTGGTCTTCCATCTTTCAGAAAATTACAAAATTAATGTTTTAGACAATATAATAACATATACACATGAAGAGATTCATAAATAATATAAGGGTTGCCCTCTTATCCTAAAATTAGTCTGTTTAAATGTTTTGGTAACTGTTTTTTTCAGGGCTGTGGAGTCGAAAAAAAAAACACGACTCCGACTCCGATCCCTATATTTACCAACAACACGACTCCGACTCCACGACTCCGACTCCACAACTCCGACTCAAAAAAGCTCAATTTTATCAGGTTGTTTCCTACCTTTGCATATAGCCATTTTTTTCATGTTATACGGATAAAAATAAAACAAGATTAAACTTTAATAATTATTTATTAGAATTTATTCTTAAAAACAACATTGCTTCTATTAAATCTGTATTCGTAGAGGCTCTCAAATCAGAATTGAGAATTTTAAGAGCGGAAAATAACCACTCTACGGATACTTGGGTTGGCGGTAATGCTGTAACGATCAATGCTGAATCTTTTACGATTTCTAGATACCGCTGTATTGCCATTTCAACATTTAACTTATAAGTTCGGTCAATTTTTTCCATTATTTTCAATGCATTATAAAATTCAATTTTAAATTTTGAAATAGAGTCTCCTTCATCTATATTGGGACTGTGATTCAAACGAGGACGTTTTAGTTTATCTTGTTCATTGAGATATTTTTCTAAATCGTCTTCAGATTCAGCGGTGTCGGATGAAGATGATGATACTTGGTGTACGCTGCCTGCTGTCGTCTCTTTTTCTAGTCGAAGGCCTTTCATACGAACGGTTAATTCAAACAGAGCGTTTTTAGCTCTATTTATTTGTTCTTCCGTCAATATGGATCGAACCATGGGGTTAACATAGATCCCAGTCAACAGAATTTTCTTTCGACGTGAGAAAGAAGGAGACAAACACATTTTCGTAGACTATATGCATTAAATGGATCTCGGTGATTCACCATATCGGCGCGACTTGCGCCTGCAAGTTTAATATTCGTGCACAATACACATTCATTATAATAATTAAAAAAAAATGTATTTTAAATTTTAACGAAAAAGTAGTCGGAGTCGCTCGTTTTTTACGACTCCTACTCCGACTCCGACTCCGGCCCAAACACCGCGACTCCGACTCCAACTCCGACTCCAACTCCGACTCCACAGCCCTGGTTTTTTTTCACTTTTTTTTAGTCCCCAGTTATGCCTGACCCGCCGATCAATCAACTCCCAGTCTGTCAGATCAAACAACTCCTTTACCTGTGGGACCATTATTTATGTGGTTGTTCCACAGGTTGTTTCCTATTCGATGTTACCATGAACACTTTCTTTTGCAATCAAAGGATGTACTGATGATTTTTTTTAAATATACATTGATTGGTGTTTATGTTACTCAATAGCTAAAAGCATGTGTTATCGACATTAAAATTACCCATCTTTCTTTTGTGGTAAATCAGCATAATTATTTGATTTTTTTTTAATGATCATTGGTGCTTATGAAATATGGTCTAATTGATTTATAAATACTGAGTAATTAAATTCTTTATGAATTTAATATTTGTACTACTAGACACCCATCATCCTCATAAGAAGTCATACAGTATTATAGGCAGAATGCAAGCACCAATTGAACAAACTAAACATATTTCAAGAATACGATTTCAGCTATCTTTGGATGTGGATTTGTGGAAAATGATTGCTATTTACTTAATAAGGCACATAGTTTCCTATAGCTTAATTAAGTTCTAAAATGTCTGCATACTTAAAATAACTGGAGAATAAACAGATACAATGCCAGTGAGAGATGCAGTTATTTGACATTTCCAAAGTCAATCTTTAAGGGAACTAATAAACTAATTCTTTTTACACCAAAATGAATATTAACTTTTCTTTGTAAACAATATAGTCTGTGAGGCTTATATTTTTATTAATCTGGCCTTTGTCATTCCAATATTAGATAAATACGCGTACGTATGAATTAAATATATACATACATACCATCACATAATTTACCTGGCAGAGACGACAGAGTGACAGTCTTTCCTATCACAACACCCATCCTAAGCCTCCTCCACATCCATACACCTTATTATACAACTTCTACAATATCTCTTTCGTTACGTTTCCTCCTTTCAAAATATCATTCACTTGATTCAACCATACATTCCTTGGTCTTCCTCTCACACGCCTTTCATTCACATTTGCACTATAAATTTGTTTTGTTAGTCGTTCTTCTTCCATGTGTTTCACATACTCTCAGCATCTTTATCTTACTCAACACATCAGCATATTCACGTTCATCCCTAATCACTTCATTTCGTAATCTGTCACCCATTTCTACTGCAATTATTCAGCCCTTATCAGTTATTTTCCACGTCCACATTTTACTCCTATTCATCAAAGTTGGCATCAAAATACTATTAGCTTAGCTGATTTTGATACTGTCCGGTTCGAGTATATATTGCTTAGTACCCCATTGACTGTTTCCTATCGCTACACCATCTGATATCCCTCTTAACTCTTCTATCATCGCGAATTAAATGCTGAGTGATGAACAATTGAATCTTTAATGAATTAAACATTAACAAAAAGAAACTCTTCTGTATGCCCGCAAAAGATATGAACAAGTCGTAAAAGCACTGAAAAGCATGTCTATTAAAGAATTAATCTTTCCTTCAGCTTCAGTGCTTGATGGAGGAAAGCATCCCGGATCAATTTTTTGGTGGTACATGTTATTTTCTCTCATGCTCGCCATTTGATACCTCATCAGGGTCATGAACTCATGCATTCAGCCTTCTGCGAACATTGCAGATGCACTGCAGGAGTGCAAGTTATTAAATATGATTCTGAACACATTATCATGTAGGACAGGAGTTGAAAAGGATCTTTTTTGTTGGAATTTTCGAGTGAGCATTTTTGATATAATACTCAAGATTCTTCCTTTGTATTTCCTTGTCATCATCATCTGTGAGATCAAAGTATTTAACCTTGTTCATTAAAGTAACTTCAGTGTTATTCAGATATACTAGAAACTTTGCATTATGTCGATTTCTGAACACCACCATTTGTGTAATAACCTTGTTACTTAATTAAACCAGAGTGGGATCTTGAAATCCCGGGTTAAAGACAAGCATCTTAACAACCAGACCACTAAGGTCATCATCATGATGCAATGTAGACATTTTGGTGGATTCTCTGAGCTCTGTTAATAACAGATAGTTACTCGGATGTGTTGTGGATTTTAAAATAGATATAACATTACCAATTTCTCCAAAGCAGCAGTGGCTTCCAGTTGCTCTTCTCTCTTCTCCTTCATGACCCTCAAGTCCATTTCCAGTTGCTCCAGCTCTTCGTCGAATTTCTTCATCCAGTGCTCTATTTGGTCTGAATAGTCCTGTAACCATATGATTAGAGCAATTCTAATATTTACTAATGTTTTCATATCCTTATTGTGTATGTTTTTTTCTTCACTTTACAAAAATTATCATGTCCATCAGGCCTGAACAATGGTCTTGAAATATGTAAACTCATCTAGTGGTACCTGAGAAGAATTAAAAAGTCCAGAAAGTAACTGAAGTGTCGTATTACAATACGACACTTCAGTTACTTAATTAATTATACATAATTGGAGCTTTAACCTTCTCGAGATATGCTTGGATTTTAGGACTTTCTTCATGACTGCTGTTAAGACCTTCTGAATATGGAAGAGCCTTAAAACAGTAGCATCCATGAATCAAAATTATTACTCTGAAATCATTAATTCATATTGTACCCCTCAACATACCCGAATTGGCGATGTGGACATATTTAAGAGCGTAGTTGGGAGACTACACCGTCTTCAGCCCTATTAATTGAGTATTTGAGCTAAGAACTACTGGAATAGGCACAAAATCTGCAATTTGTCATTAAATGTGTTGACAATACTACCGCATATGAAGAGGTCTCATTTTGGTGTGCCATTGGATCCACTACAGTGGTGTGGCGGGTGAGTTTGCTGGTAAACAACACACTTCATGGGACAGCTTCGCTTTCTAACTGAATTGATGTTGGAATGGCGAGAGGATCCTTGGCTACAAGGTCCAGCAACGACGATACGAAGAGGCAACAACTCTCACAAACATCTAGCTTGCGGGAGTATTGCTACCAGATGAATGTATGTTTTACTAGACTGGGATCCATTTTATATTTTTTTTAGTATCGGAAATCAAACCAGAAACTTCTGGGTAGAAGACAAGTATCTTACTAACTAGGACATGGAGGTCAGTACTAAATTAAATTATGATACAGGATGATCACTTCAGTGTGGTTAGTTAAGATAATCAACTTCAATGATCCACAAAACGCTAAACCAAAGTCTTTCCACCTGTATGAAAAGACACTTCATCAACCTTACCATGAGAAACTCAGTCCGTTTAATCGGTTAATAAGTTGAGGAAAGCACCATCCATATAAATAAGTCAGTCACCTATCTGATATAAAGAATCAGCAGCCCATGGGGCTGGAAAATTCAAGATATTCATCAGACGAAAACCAAACGATATTGTGCGAACAAATTTTTACATCTTGTATTTTATTAACCATAAGGTGCAATTTTTACTTAGAAAAATTATCTTAAAATTGGGGTGTGTCTTATGATCCAAAGGGAGGTAATACATCCCTAGAGTAAATATTTTAAACTACGAAAATAAATATTTTACACATTTCTTTTTATACCTATGCAAGTATTTCATTTTAATACCTACATATCTGTAGCACATTGGACGGTATTGAGGATGACTTCGTTTTTGAAGTGAGTTACAGTAGTTCAGACAATATTATGAAAAGTGACAGTAACGAGACAAGTGATAATGCTGAGATGAGTAAAAATGAACTGAATGCTAGTACAATAGTTCAGACATTAATATGAAAAGTGACAGTAACGAGACGAGTGAAAATGAACTGAATGCTAGTATAATAGTTCAGACAATAATATGAAAAGTGACAGTAACGAGACAAGTGACAGTGCTGAGACAAGTAAAAATGAACTGAATGCTAGTTCAATAATTCAGACAATAATATGAAAATTGACAGTAACAAGACAAGTGACAGTGCTGAGACAAGTGAAAATGAACTGAATGTTAGTACAATAGTTCAGACAATAATATGAAAAGTGACAGTGACGAGACGAGTGACAGTGCTGAGACAAGTGAAAATGAACTGAATGCTAGTACAAGTTATGGTTATAGTTAAAAATTAAGAATTTGTAAATATTTTTGTATATTACTCGTAAAATATTATTTTAAAAAATTGTCTCTAATTTGGGGTACACCATATAGTTCAATGATTTTATTGTCCTAAAAATAGAGTAGTTATTGCTTTTTTTATTTCTACAAGGACAAATAAAAAATTACATTTTTTTTTATAATTTTTTAATCCTCAAAATGTTAAATTTAGTATGCACGTCAAATCTGACCTGTGAACTGTACTTGATAAAGTTTTCAATCTCGGCATTGATCCTATTCTCCTGATGTATCTTGAGCTCCAGCCCACTGAGGCTTCTCTGCAGGGTGCCCTCCGTCTCTCCAATGGCTAGCGTGTGCTGCTCTATCTTGGCGTTTTGCCAACGCTCTATGTAGCGCATCTTTATCTCACTGTTCCATGTGCTGTCCTAAAACATTAAATCAAAATGCTTTATTTAAAAATAAGAGTACAAAATATAGGATGTTGTAAATATTTACAAATGAAATGAGAAGTTTGATAAAAATTCTATTTTTTTTAAATTCCACTTATTTGGTCTCAATCTAAGAAAAATAAAAAACATAGCTTTTAGATAGAGTTTAATTCATCTTATTTTGTATAGTATACTTTGACATATCCGAATCGTTAATTCAGTTATATTGGAAGAGCGTGATTGGGAGTCAATATTGTCTTTGGCCCCAGTAATCGATCCTTCGGGCTTAAAATCGCTGAAGTAAACACAGAACTGATGAATCGTCATTGCACATATTAGAAATTACTGCATATGAAGGTGATGACATTTGCACATATATCCAATACAGGCCAGTATTGTTTCCAGACAAAGACTTTTTGAATAGATTTTTTTTTTAAGGTACCATCAGTAATTTAGCCCAAAACCTCAGGTGTAAATCAAGCATCTTACTAACTAAGCCATGCAGCTCGACAACAGAGTTCAATAAAAACAAACTACTTCCTCTTCTTTTAGGTCAACAGGCCTAAAAGAAGAGGAAGAAGAACCATAACAGGCCTGTTATAGTTCTGCATCATCGTTTCCCTCTTGTGACGTCGACTGCCAGCTGTCTTTCCATCTTTTGGGAGGTCGTCCTGGAGTTCTGCTTGCTTGGGGGATACTGTCCCTGGCCATTCTTACGGCTCCTGGTTCCGCCATTCTGGATACATGTTCGTTCCAGAACCTTCTTCTCTGTCGTCCCCATCTGACAATATCTTCAACTTCGCACATCCTTCGGATTTCTGTGTTTCGTACTCTATCACAAAGGGTTTTGCCAGCAATACTCCTGAGTACCTTCATTTCGCTGGTTCGAAGGAGATTTTTGGTTCTGACAGTGTCGGCTCTGGACTCTATGCTGTATGTCATTATGGGGCGGACACAGGTCTTGTATATCCTCACCTTGCTTTGGATATTCATATACTTGTTTTTCCAGATAATGTTCTTTAAACATCCGGAAATAGCTGCAGCCTTTTGTGATTGTTGAAAACAAACTAAATGCGATAAAATACATCCGTCTAGGTTGGCCCATATCCCGGCACTCCACGTCCTCCCATATCAGAATAAGACTTCAAATCTCCTTATCATAATGAGTTCTTAGTGGGTGATAAACCAGTACCGGCTACCGGGTAGTATTATTGATCTGTGACTTATGCATCTTCAGTGCATCATCAATATTATAATGGTTATAGGCTGTTGCTGCATCTGAAGACAAACTGTTTCATTTGCCACACAGTCATACCACTCGACTCCCACCATCCTCATAAAAAGCCGTATAACAATACATGCAGAATGCAGGCGTCAAATAAACAAACTAAAATTATTTTAAGAATAAGAAGTTTTGCTATTTTTGAATGAGAATTTGTGAAACATTATTAACCTATATTTACTATTTTACTTAATTGAGCAAATAGTTTTTCCTTAATCCGGCTCCGAAATTTGCATTACCTTCATAAAATAATTGGAAAGTAAAAAGATCAAATGTCTGAGAGACGCAATAAATTCACTTTCTCAAGCCGATCTTTGGAAAAATTTGTAAACTCTTATTTACAGCAAAACAAGCATTTACCTTACAAGCAATAGTTTGCAAAGCTTTCCATATTTTTATTCAGCTGACCCATTGTTCTAAATTGAGCTAAATAAAATGGATATTACAATATTTATTTAATGTATTGTATATGCCATGTATTCATAATTTGAGCAAAAACAATGTGATTTCAAGTGGACACTGAAATTATATGGATTTGGTTTGTTGTTTGTCTTTTTGCATGACCTCGATGAACTAGACTTTGCCTATATCATACTGGGGACAATTATGTATGATTTAAATTGTTTTTTTTGTGATAACTTACGTCAATTTCATCTAACAGATGATAAATCTCTTCCTCACACTCCTGCAGTATATGTTTGTGTTTTATTGTATCCTTACGCAGTTTGGCTTGAAGCTCTTTCAGTTTCCTAAAAATATAATTAATAAAATATCTGATTTACAATTTTAGCTATGGACACCTGATGTGGAATCTAAATGAAAATAAGTTGAGAATTCAAGCAGTTGAAATAAGTTTTATTGGGGGTTTAATCAGGAGATCACTCATGGAGTGAGACATCTCAAGAAATCTGAATAAGGACTCCCGTCTAACAGAAATATTATGTTGTCCGGACGAAAATGACGTATTTAGCATGGTCATTTTTGACCATGAGTTGTATTTCATTCTTTGGTCCTACAAGATGTGCTTTATGTTCTATTCATCAGTTGACATCTGGAGAACGTTATTTTAGTCAAAAAAAAAATTTTTTTCGAACATTGATTAAGATGGAGAGTTATCATATATACCTGACAAACAATGTATACGAAATTGCATGTTGTACGAATACTGTCGAAAAAATAATGCAACAACTGCAACTAAAAACATTTGCAACTGTTCGGCAATGCCAAAGGTGATTTAAACAATTTAAAAGTGGTGATTTTAATGTAAAAAACGATCCTCGAAGTGAAAAAATATTATTATCATATACATACAGGCATATTTGAAAAATTTAAGAAATCAAAAATTTTCATGGAACAAAGAAAACAAGTAGATTACCCTAGAAGAAGTTGAAGGAGACAGGTAGAGTGAGTACGTAAAGAGAGGCTGAGTATTGGCAGAAGAGCTGGTTAAAGATTGGATACAATTTCAGATGATGTTAAAAAATTATGTCTCGACATCTCAATTTTATATCCCCTGGGATCTTGATGCTTACTGAGACCTTTGTATGTGCCGTCTACTGTTTGATAACAATGGACTGCTTGAATTTCTTATTAAAATATTTAAGATGTGTTCCAAAACCTTCTCCTTTTAAAAAAAATAGGTGTATTCGATAAAATATTTTTTAAATTCTATTTACGTATGCGAACAACTGTTATCGATAATGAATATTGCAAAATAAAAGTACAGATCATAAATTAACCAAGAATATATTCAAATTATAAAATGCCGAACATAATTTTAAAATTTCAGTATTGTTACTTTGTACATACTCGTATATAAAAAAATACTCATCCTTTTTGGAATAATATGTTTTTTTTATGTAAACATATTATTTTTGACTTGAAAAAGTAGAAGAGTAATATTGAATCCACTCGACTATAAAAAAATAATTAGTGACCTCTGTTTTAACTGTTGCCAGTCTAAAAATAATTCCAATGTATCACAGAGACTAGAATTCAAGATTGTAACTCCTGTAAATCATATTAAAAATATTATCTATATCCATTAGTTCGAAGTTTTCATTAAATTATTTAAATATCGAAGAGTTATGGTTGAATAAAGATTTCATAAGGTAAACTACATTAAAAATTAGAGAACAAATAAATAAAATCATCTGGGATTGAGTTAATAAATCTAACATAACAGCCCTTAACCCTTCAGGCCCCTATGTCTTAAACATTTTTTCAGTCCCAGGGACGTTTAATTTTTTTTTATGGAGATCATTTTTAACGAAATCGTTAAAACTATTGCTCATATAAATAGATGATAAAATAGAGCACTATTTTTGTCCATCCTTGTGTGGGGTTTTTGGTGCCCGTGCAGTGCACGTCATACGTCGCTGTGGGGAGTTTTGGTTTTGATGCGCGTGCGGTGCACGTCATACGTGCCTGAAGGGTTAAACTCAGAAGCGATAAACTGACCAGGATAGAGAAGTCGTATTTGTGTTTACTTGAGCATATAGTCTGCATACCAGACACAGATTGCTAAAGACCTTTGAGTCAAAGCCCAGATAAAAAAATACAAATAGGAAGGCAGAAAAGGAGTCAATATGATTAATCAGAAAACCAACAATAATTTTCTTTAAATCAAAACACTCATTTGATAGAACATCAGTTAAAACTTAATTCCACAATAATCTAATGAAACAGTGCTTTGCTAAACGAATGGTGGAATCTTGGTACAAACTATACTATAGTATAGTAAGTGCTGTGATATTGAAATAGTTTTAAAACCTTTTGGACAAGTTACTACACGATTTGAGAAGTACTGTTTTGTTTTCTTTACCTATTCTTTAATATTTTTCTATACTTGTCTTTTGTTTTTACTTTATGAAAATATCACAGTTAAACTTAACATAGATATTAAGTGCATTCATGCTGTCTAGTTATAATGATAATAATAAAAAGTAGGTGAAATAAACAAATGGAGAATCTGTGCCAGCAACGGATTGGACTCATGTAAACAATGTGACTATGTAAAGGCCAGTGTAGAGTTGGGCAAACAGGATCAGTAATACTCATTGTATTAAAAATAGCAGTTCTTACATTTGGCATTCATTGTACAGCAACTCCCTGGCAATTTCTTGGTAAGTTTTTGCTGCAAGATCATTCAGCTGGTTAAGCAGAGTGAAAAAACTGCCGTTGTTTTTCAAGTCCAAGTATATTGTGATGAGTGTATCATTTATGTATTTCCTGCAATCAAAATTTAAATATTGTAATTTGTTTTATCAAACACTGTTTATTCCACTTTATTTAACGGTATAACCCTACAGTGTTTGATATAACAAATTACTATACCTTTAAACCTCCACAATGTTAATACCTTAACTATAAATAATATATAAAATACAATTACTTTATACCTACAATAAATTATATCATTCTTCCTTATCTAAATTTATATTTTATTAAAAAAATTGTAGTCTGTGTCTGGTATATTAACTGTGAATTAATGTATTTCAATCATATTCTAATTTACTAAGCATTATTTTGAGTAATCAATTTATTAATAATATAATAAAGCCTACTATTTTTATTAATGGCTAAGAATGTTCAGATGATTTGTAGATTTAAGCCTCCTTAAATGTGTCTTTCTTAAAAATGTTGAAACTAAGTTTGCCATCCATAATTTGTAAGGTCTGGTTTATAAAGTGTATTATAAATATATATTAATCTATTATTCACATAGAGTTGATATAATCATTATAATATTTATTGTTGTCTATTCTTTCCTAATAAAATGCAAAAAATATCATCGACACAATCACGTAAATGAAGAGTTATTTTTTAAATACTTGATTATTTAATTAGTCCTTAAAAGTTTAACAAAAAAATAACACTTTCAAATTACAAATTGAAAAAAAATAACTAATGAAGAAAAATATAATGATTATATCAACTATTTTTTAACCGGTTCATTGCCACGAGCGCTTTGACGCGCTCTCCGATTCAGTGCTCGCCAGGCCGGCCATACAAAATGAATGTGTAAACGTGCTCTTCTTTGAGCTTGTCGCAAGCCAATATCAAATCCAATTGTAATAATTTATAAATTATAACACATAGTGACATCTATTGGGATGGTCAAGAAATACTTAAATATTACAATTTACCAATATTATCAAAGTTACAGTCATCTTTCTAAAAGCTCTCTCTGACAGTCAATACGTGTCTCTGATACAGGGTTACCGACTACAGTTTTTTGCGACGTAATTGCGATGATTTATAATGACTTCATTTGTAGTTTTGGTCAGTGGTTGATTTTTAACTTTTGTGCGTTATTTTTGTTAATTTTTCAAAGTATTTATTTACAAAGTGTGTTTTCATGTATTTTTTGGTTATTGGCGGTAGTTTTGCGGCATAATACGACGTTTATATAGACTTTTGCGGTTTTATTTTATAGTTTATTTACCTTTTGTGCTTTATTATACATCATACAGATAATTTGTTGATTTTAGTTTACAAAGTATATTATATTCCACTATATTTATAAGTAAACGTGTTTTCTGTGTCAAGTTGTGACAACCCTGACATTTTGTGAATATTTAAACTGTGTTTTTCTGAGTGAACGGCAGCTCAGACGCCCCACGGTGTATGTATTTAGTAAGTTTTCATAATATCCTTTATATCTGTATACAAAAAGTATTAATTTTTTAGGTTTTATTTTTGTTGAAAATATCCCGGCCTGCTGGGTACGGCCATACTTATAACTTCCGGCACTTAAAGGGTTAAGTGTGATCCATTTTGAAATTACTACCGCTTGAAGCTGGGAAGCAAGATGACGCATATGCAGTATCTTTAAACTATTCGATTGCCTGTTGTCGATTATTTTATCACAGTCAGATTTGTGTTTGATGTCGCGTGTCAGTAATTTCCAATGAGGATAAAAACAATCCCGCCAACTTGAGGTTCCCCTGTAATTTACAGGTAACTTTTTGAGATCTATGAGCCAAATATTACGAGTGACAGTATAGTAAGGCAGTGGCATTGTTTGTTTCGAGAAGGAGAAATGAATATCCATGACGACAACCACCTTTTTATCCATTTAAAGAAATGATGAACTGAAAAAAACAAATATATGATTCAGCACACTTGCAGGGGACTTTTTTGACAATAGAATTTAGAAACTGGTGACATTACATCAATGTGTGGAAGTTTATGGTGACTATGTGAAAAAATAACGTAAATGTGTAGGTCTCTTTTGGCTATAATAAATTATCTTATATAGGTTTTTTCTAATTTCAAATAGGACCTTACTTTAAAAACACACCTGATAAATTTATTTGGAAAAGTATTAAATAAACATGTTATTTATGTTATAGTTATGTTAAGGCATTAACTAAAAAGACATTGTAATTTGTTTTATCAAACACTGTTTATTCCATTTTATGTAATGGTATAACCCTACTAGTTTCAAGGTTTCACCTCACCATCGAACAGAATTCAGTGTTGTTTGTGCTCCCTTGATGATGAGGGGAAAATTTTGAAACCGGTAAGATTATGCCGTTACATAAAATGTAATAAACAGTATTTGATAAAACAAATTACAAAAAATAAACATGTTTTTAGTATTTGATCTAAATAATTTTTCTCTATGAAAAATGTGTTTGGCATATTGACAAAATCTGTAACCTGGTTTTGGATTGAATTCCCTGTATCTAAAAAAAGTAATTGTATTCCACTTTGGTTTTACACTTAAGACATTATTAAAAATATATAAGTTAGATGGAAGAAATTGCCACATAGCGATAAGCTCATCATATTGTATTGTATACACAGAAATATAAAACAGTTTTATTCTGCCGTGTATTAACATATAATTAAACAGAGCAACACAATTATGCACATTTTTAAAAATAATCACCTGTCACTCTCCATCTTGGCCAACTTGTGCATGTCACTAGCCAGATCTATGAGGTCCACTTTCTCTATTCTATCTTCAGGCGGAGCTTCATTACCTCTAGGTGACCATTTTTTGTCATTTGCTTTCTTTGTCATACTCTCCAGTAGCTCTCTATTGCAATTGTCTGTTGAGAGATGATAAATCAAGATTAAATTAGATATGATAAGAGAATTTCATAAGCTTATCTAAAATCCGTTTTGTACAATATGTAAGTATAGGTACAGAAAAACATTTAGAAAAAAGTTTATTATAATACTAATTACCTCCTGTGTTCTTTCTGTTACATTGGAAGCAATATATTTTTATGCTTATGTCCAAAAAATAGGCGACGAGAACCAATTATTATAGATATTGTTTTGTTAATTATATTTCTGGATTCTGTAATACGAGACCAAAATCCTGCGATACGATATTGTACTAATGAACGTTCTGTGCTCAACAAACATCTTAGTCCCTCTACAGAATGGGATTTGTGGAAAAGCTGATGAATATCAATATTGTATCCAACTCACATCATCGATTGGACCATTGTATAATTATACTATATTGTAATTTGTTTTAACAAACACTGTTTATTACACTTTTTGTAACGATATAACCCTACCGGTTTCAAGGCTTTCACCTCATCATCAGGGGAGCACAAACAAGTCTTATTAGTGCTCCCCTGATGATGAGGTGAAAGCCTTGAAACCGGTAGGGTTATAACGTTACAAAAAGTGGAATGAACAGTGTTTGATAAAACAAATTACAATGTCTTTAAACCTCCACAATGTTAATGCCTTAATTATAAATAATATAATAAATGTACTATATTTTTGAAATATAAATGGAAGAGCAAAATAAGAATTGGAATATTAGATGCACTTTACGTTCTCGATAATTACAACCGTGCAAGAAATCATCTTCTCTTCCATGGACCAACTTGCAGATCTAATGTGAAGGCTAAACACTCAGTGACACGTGGTTTAGAGATATAGTAGCGCAGTTACATTAGAATGTCTATTTTCACCCTTTAAAGTAGTCTTTGACTTAAAGAAAAAATATCGATTTTTGGGACTTGTACCATTTGAGTAAATTTTTCAACATGATACTCTGGTACTAGCTGAATGAAATTTGAAGGGTTGATTCTCCATAAACGTGAGTAGTTTTTAAGATAAATAGTAGAAAAAAAGAGGTGTGATTTTTTTATCTAGAGCTCATGAAAGTTAGAGGAAAAATTATACTTGCAAAAATTTTTAAGATGATTTTTTCTTTCGTTTCAAATTTAGAGGGTTGTGACGAAAAGTGGTATTTGTTGTACGTAAGGCTCAGTTGTGACGAAAAGTGGTATTGTTGTACATAAGGCACTACTTCTAGAAAAAAATCACGATCGCAGAGCTAATAGTTTAGTTACACTTACGAAGTTTAGTCTAAAATCGGGTTTTTATTCAAATTTCATAAAAATCCAAATTACTTGAGAACCACTGAATATCGCAAAACATACATGGGGATTAAATCGATAGGCATTGAGGTCCCCCATCACTTTGCTTCCGTTGATCGTCACCTCATGTTACATCCTGTATAGCAAGAGAAATCTGTATAGCGTAGAAAATAAAAATGTCTATAATGGTGCACAATAAATGAGATATTGCAGGGTAAGGACTAGACAGTAGAGTTGTTCATAGACAATTGGGCCCCGACTCTTCTAGGTTGAAGATGAAGACCCTTTCCTGATCATCATCGAAACATTTTAATATGAAATTTTTGTCAGGAGACATCTGATATCTTTAAATATGTTATGTACATACTCAATATTAGAATTTCACAAATGCTGTCTTGTAAAACTGCAGCAAGGTATTGACTCTCTTTTGGTGACAATCTGGAACAGAAAAGAAAAAAACATTTCAAATCAAAATTAAAATACTTTATTAAATAAACAAATATTTCTCATCAGCAAAATTGTAAATTCATAAGAGAAATCAATAAATAGATTCAATGATTAAACATCCCTTTTGATATATTATTTTTATGGTCATATAATTTTCTTAACAGTTCTAACTCCTTTGATGATGCTTCTCATCCACCTGTCTACCAGGCTGTCTAGCTCAAAGATGATTTAATGTGTTCAACTCATGCCAAGTAACTGGCATTTACCTGAATTTTGGCGTGATACCAAAGCCCAAGTGAAAATACTTCTCAGTTTTTAAATCAAATGCATTAGGAAGATGGTAGATGTTAGGTGGTAAGTGACAAATAAGACAGTTCATCTTCCGATGCAGCGATAGTCTATAACCACCACAGTAAGGGCTATGGAGATGATAAATGGTGATGATGATAATGATGAAAGAGTTTCTGGAATTTAGTTCGAATTTCATCATTGTTTGGTCTAGTGTATTCTGATCCAAGGTACTTTCTAAACATTAAATTTATTATAAAAATATCTATATTTCCTTTAAGTGTTAGTGGGGATGACCTAGTTTGTAAGAAGATTGGCTTGAACCCGAGGGTTTCAGGTTCGTTTCTTGAGAGTAGAGAGTAATCAAAAAAAAAAAAAAGGTTCCCGGTCTGGTAAGAGTTCATCTGGTAACCATACTCATATATGCCGAGTATGTGTCCAAGTCTTGCTGCCTCTTCACATGCGATGGTCTTGCCAACAAGTGCAATAAAGAACCACAAGTTCTATGATTACTCCAGTGGTTCTCAATTATTAGGCCCGAAGACAGCATTATACGCCAGCGATGCTCTTCAATACGTCCAAATCATCAATTTGGATATGTTGAAGGGTTCTATAGAAAAAGAGTCTTGAGTGTACAGGATTCTGACCTATGTCACTAAATATTTGATCAAAGTGTTATTGATCTGCAGGTTCTGTCACTAAATGTTTAATCAAGGTGTTATTAATCTGCAGGTTCTGACCCATGTCACTAAATGTTGGATCAAGGTTTTATTTATTTATTTATTATTACACATGACAAGAAATATACACAATTTGCGAAAAAACAACAGGTAATTTGATTTGGACATACAATTTTAATGAATCTGGGTTTGTTGCCTTTCATTTGTCGTATCCCCAGTAAACTAGGCTTTTGCCTATATCTCACTGAGGATATTTAGCATGAAAAAATAAATCGATACTTCTTTCCGATTTTTGATTACACAAAAACAAAACCCTGTTGCACGCTCTCATCAACCTGACAAACAGTGACACTCAACTACAACTGGAAACATCTTGCGAAATTCAACTCCTCACACATCATCACTCCAGAAAGACCAAAAATATTCATACCACAATATACCGCACACAATCATAAAAATTAAAATTAAAACAAAAAATACACAAAAATACAAATACAAAAACAACCAAAATTATAACAAAAAGAAGAAACCCACACTCACGAGCTCACACAAATCGTTCCCACTCGTCATTCATCCTGAAAGCCCAAGTACTCAAAATCCACGCTCCGATCGACTGTCCAAATGGTTTTCCTACCTTTACATTTATTGAAGTCGGCACGCCATTGTATGTAATGGGAGCCAAATAAGCATATTGCCTTTGGGCAAAAGAGGTTTTAACTCTAGGGATGGTGAACATTTCATTAGTTGCCATGCGTGTCATGTGTGTCTGCTGAGTCTGCATCTTCCCTTCCTCTCGATGGTAGTGCCAGAGAATGGATTTGAGATGTAAATTGGCTATGTTCAGGATCTGATACTCTCTGAAGAGCTCCGTCGTGGGATACCGAGCAGGAAGTTTATTAATTATTTTCACAATCAATTTTTGGGAAACCTGCAATATGTGTTTTTGGGTTAAGGTGCATCCCCCCCAAACTGATATACCGTAAGAAAGTGCTGACTAACATAAGGCGAAGTATATGCTTTTAAGAATATTTTCACTAAGCACATTTCGAATCATACGGAATATTTATCCTAGTTTTCTGATTTTTGCGCTCAAAGTGTTAATATGGACCTCCTAACGAAGGAATTGATCAACATAAACTCCAAGGTACTTTATATTATTGTAGGATAATGTGTCCTAGAGGGAAGAAATGATGATGATTTGTTAATAAATAAAACACGTTTTGGATCGCAATGCGGAAGAAGAGTTTTTATTAGTAAATGTAGGTATTTATACTATTTCCGCGTGTGTGCGGGAATGCGAGCAAGATATCCTTCGTCTCGTTTCTGCATTAGCAAAACGATTAATGTCGTATGTAGGTGATAATTTATTTATGAAACTGGCACGACAGACGTGGTGCGTTCTCGCTCCGGCATGGAATGCGGTCCGCTCGGCTATGAGTTGAATGACCGGCGCGTGAACTTCGTATTTGTTTGTTTTGCATTGCTAAGGAATGCAAAGGTCATTTCATCGGTCATTGACCGCGCGTGTATGGACAGAGTGTGCGACCGCCACATTATCAACGCTTTCCAAAGAAACAAAACTACAGTCAGCCATGGGTGAACAAATGTGTAGTGTTATGTATTTATTTGTAGGTGCTTGAGTTCTTGTAGATAGCTAAATGTGATGTATTTAGTTTTTTGGGAATTTAGAGTCAATAAATTTGAGTCCATCCATTCTTTAACTACACGTAATTCTTCGTTAGTCTTTGAAAATACTCGTATATCATCCAATGTTCGGCCCTCGAATAGAAGAACCGTGTTATAGATCTGCAGGTAAGAACTTTAAGATTTCTTTAATTTTTTTAAGTTTATTAATATTTAGGCATTCCATTCTATAAAGAGGATGATTTGTGTCAATTACTATTTAAGGAAAAAGAGGAAATGCAAAAAAACTTATATGGAACTAAATACTAAAGGAGTTTGGGACTATGAATTATTTTATGTAATAGTAAATTAGTGAAGAAATAAGTGCGAGACAATGGGACATGTAATGGGTGAGAGACATTAATACTAGTACGAGACATTAAAAAAACCTAAATTTATATTCAAATATAAAAAAACTCACAAAATATCCTTGATACGTATGAAGTTCTCATTTTGGGTACCTTGAAAGAAAGCGATGGATGAACCTTTTCTAGATGTAGTTTTTATATTCTCTGATGTCTTGAAGTCCACCATTACTGACTAAAATCCAATAAAGATACATTTTTCACAAAGATACATTTGTTTAATCATATATCTGGATTCATTTTGTTTAGCTATTGCTGGAGTTTACAAAATAAAACATTCAGTTTTAATGGAACCAATTTCTGCGGGTTCATTGTAGGTTTGTTGATTTGTCACTCCAAGAACCGATTCTGGCCTTATATGAATTTATAGCTTTCAGTTTTTGTGCCTCAGAAGACTAAATTAATTGAATTCCATCATATTCAGAGGTCTGCGGTCAACAAAATAAGGTAGTTTTAACAACTACATACACACATAAATATCATTACACCATTTCCATTGGGAAAAGAATAGAACGCTAGATATTTTCATATTAAGGTATACACCTTTTACTTTCTCTACATCTATATTTCTACATCCATATCTATACATATACTTTTTGCCTTCTCTACATCCATATCTCTACATACACCTTTAGCCTTCTCTACATCCATATCTCTAGATCCATATCTCTACAAATATCTTTGCCTTCTCTATATCCATACAACTCACACAAATTTTCTGACTTTTTAGATTTCTTTCATTCAAAATATCATTCACTTGATCCAGCCATACTTTATTTGGTAATTCTATACCACGCCATCCACTCATTCTATTGTATTATATTTTCGTTATATACAATACAACCTGTCGGACTTATTGCCATGTGGCTAACCATATCTTCCAACTAAGCAGAAAGTCGTTGAAGAGGCCTTAAGGGAAAACCAGACTGGAATCCTTTAAAAAAAAATTGGGTTTCAATGGCAATGGAACCTGCAGCCTCCGGGCTGGGAGACAAGCGTCTTACCAACTAGACTACGGAGGTCACTCATATTTGTACTATATATTTGTTTTATCAGTCTTTCTTCATTCATTCATTCCACATTCCCAAACTATTATGTGCTCTTCCTCATCTTACTTAATATCATCATCATCATCATCATTGTCAACCAGGGTCGATCCACTGCTGGATGAAGGTCTCCCCAAGTTGACTCCAAACAGTTCGGTCCTTTGCTCGCCGATGCCACGTGATGCTGCCATGCTTCCTGATTTCGTCCATCCAGCGTACCTTCGGTCTTCTTCTAGGCCTCTTTATGCCTCTTGGATACCATTGGATTATTTCAGATGTCCATCGGGAGTCTGACATTCTGGCTACATGTCCGGCCCATTGCCACTTCATTCTTTTGCACACCTTTATAACGTCTTCTACCTTTGTTATATTGCGAATCCAGGTGTTTCGTTTACGGTCTCTTTTAGTATATCCTAACATGCATCTCTCCATGCCCCTTTGTGCGGTCTGGAGCTTTTGCGTGTTCTTTACTGTGAGCGTCCATGTCTCGCAGCCATACGTAAGTACTGGAAGAATGCACTGGTTGTAGACCCTTCGCTTCAAGGATATTGGGAGATTACTTTTGAAGATGTTGTTCAAACGTCCAAATGAGCTCCACGCCAGTTTTGTCCTTCGTGCTATTTCCTCTGATATGCCACCTACAAAGGAAATAAGTTGGCCTAGATACACATATTCCTGGACAAGTTCTAGCGGTTTTCCATCTACGTTTATTGGTTTTGGGGTAGCAAAGCCGTTCATCATATATTTGGTTTTTGAAATATTCATTTTTAAACCAACTTCCCTGCTGACCTCTGCCAATTCTTGCAGTTGGTGCTGAAGATCAATCGGGTTTTGCGAGAATATAACGATATCGTCTGCAAATCTCAAATGGCTCAGGTATTTTCCATCAATCGCCAGCCTTTTACTTTCCCATTCTAGTTTTTTAAATATGTATTCCAGTGTAGCTGTGAATAATTTTGGGGAAATAGTGTCTCCTTGACGAACTCCTTTACCGATTCGGAAGGTTTCCGAGGATTTGTGGAGATGTATTTTTGCTGTTGCATCCATATAGATGTTATTGAACAACTGAATGTATGCTCTATCAATACCTTGTGTCTTTAGAGCTTCTAGTATGGCAGCTTTTTTGACTAAGTCAAATGCCTTTTCGTAGTCCACAAAGGCAGGGGGAGTTCGTATTCGTCACATCGTTCCATTATTTCTCGCAGCACCTGAATATGATCCATGGTACTGAAACCCTTCCTGAATCCAGCCTGTTCTCGTGGTTGGTTCATGTCAAAAGTATTCGAGAGTCGGTTGGTTAGAATCTTGGTAAAAATTTTGTAAAGGGTAGGTAGCATGCTAATCGGACGGTAGTTCTTAAGATCTTCTTGATCGCCTTTCTTATGGAGAAGTATTATAGTTGCAGATTTCCAATCTTCTGGAATGTCTTTTTCTTGAAGGCACCTGTTGAAAAGTGTTGATAAGATGGTATCCACTTCTCGACCTGTTTGTTTAAGGACATCAATGGACAAACCGTCGGTACCAGTGGCCTTACCGGATTTCATTCCGTTGATTGCGTATCTGATTTCTCCTGGCAAGATCGTTGGGATATTTTCATCCTTAGTTGTTTCTAGATTCAGATTTGTATCTGGTATAGTTACAGTATCTGTATCGGCATATAGTTCCCTATAAAATTCTTCCGCTCTCTTCAGGATAAGGTCTCGTTGTTTGGTTACAGTATTATCAGACAGTTTAAGTGCAATGATGTGGCGTTTTCCTAAAAACATATTTTGCTTTAGCTTTTTCAGACTTCTTCTATTCTCAATCGTCCTTTGAACCATTTTTGTGTTATATTCGCGGATATCTTTACGAATATTTTTGCGTAGCATTCTATTGATCTCTGAGAAAGATGGTGATGTAGAAGCGGGTTGTGTAGATATCATTTTTCTTCTTTGTTTCATAAGATCTAACGTTTCCTGCGACAATTTTGATTCTTTTTGAGGATATGAGCCGCCGTAGTTTGTTGCACTCTGTACTATCTGTTCTGCTATTGCTTCTATTGTAATCGGAAGCTGTGGTTCGCTGAGGATTTCAAATCGATTTTTGAGGTCTAGTTGGAATCCATTTTTATTTTTAGCAAGTAGATCGTTGTTTATTACTATTTTCTCCTTTTTCTTAATCACTTTGAGACGTTCAGTTTTGGTGTTGATCTTTATTTTGGCTCTTACTAGGCGATGATCACTGCCTGTTTTAAAGCTGTTGAGAACAGTGCAGTCTTGGACAGTAAATCTTTTGTTTGACAGGATGAAGTCGATTTCACTTGTGTTACCTGTTGGGCTTTTCCATGTCCATTTCCTAGAGTATTTCTTTTTGAAAAATGAATTCATAACACAAAGTGAATTGCTTTGAGCAAACTCCACAAGCCTGTTTCCTCTGTCATCTCGGGTGCCTATCCCAAATTTTCCCACTGATTCGTCATCTTTGTGGACACAGCCGATTCTTGCGTTGAAATCTCCGATTACAAATTTGAAGTGGGATGTGTTTGCATCATACATATTTTGAACTTCCTGGTAGTACTCTTCGATACAATCATCAGAGTAACTCTGTGTAGGGGCATATGTCTGTATTATTTGCATTCGATATCGCTTGTTTATTTCGAAAGTTAGGGACGCCACTCTGTCAGAAGAGCTCTCAGTCGTGATGTTATTCATCCATTTCTTGTGGACAATAAACCCCACTCCGCTGGTTCTTCCATCTTCTGTACCTCTGAAATACAGATGGTGTCCATCCTTCAATTCTATGAGATCTTCTCCTTTTCTTCTGACTTCGCTTAGCCCTACGATAGCCCCTTACTTAATATATCAGCCTTAAATTCACATTCGTCCCTAATCACTTTGTTCTGTCATATATTGTCACTCCATGTGTTTTTCACAGTGTACAAATTTCCACAGCATTTATTTATCTCCTTTCCATCTTTTTTCATGTCAATGTTTCACTCCCATACACCAAAGTTGGCACTAAAATACTATTATAAACTATAAATTTAGAGGATTTTGAAACTGTTCAGTTCAAGTATATATATTTTAGTGTCCCATTTACTTTGCTTCCTATCACTACACACCATTTTGACAACTCTTTAGTTTAAATAACTCGGCACTGGAGGTAATTAGTATAAAAATTCGGTAACAAAAGGGTTAAATATGTAAGAATAATAATTATTAATTTTCTGTAAAAACTGCACGCACACTATTATGATTCTCACCAGAGGAGGTTACGAAAAAGTAGGTGATATAATTAAATGAGGTAAATTAAAGACAAAAAATATTAATTCTTACATCTTTGTCACTGGTAATACTTAAACTTTGTTGATCATCTATGTCACTCCCTAAGTTTTCCATCTTACTTTTCTGCATTATTGTTTTATTACTTATGTTTTATAACCTGAAATAAAGTTTCATATTTATCTTATGAATCAAATCTTAGAAATATTGACCGACCCCACGCAAAGTGCGATATTTAGGAACTCTGGCAACATATCCTCTCTGCCCATCCCAACCAGGAAATGGCATGATGTATGTACAGTACCCGGCGGTAAGTAATACACATCGGGCTTAAGAAAGAGACTGTCTGCCATAATCGGCTAACTTCGGCGTCGTCTCTATCGCACGATGTGCTAACAGTCTCGCGACGGAAGAAGACAGAGATGATGCTCTACAAAGCCGATTATGTCCGACAGTCTCTTTCTTAAGCTCGATGTGTATTACTTACCACCGGGTACTGCATGTACTCGTATGTCTTTATCTCGAACAAAATTTTACTATTTTACAGAAGTTTTTGTTATTCATTTATCTTTTATCTATTAGGTATTAACTTATCAAGACCAAATGAGGTCACACATTGTTTTGTATTGTTTAAGTGAAAAACAAATATCAAATGCCAATCGAAACTCTATCAATTATATTTATTAGTAATATTTGATCTTAAAAGATTAATATTATCATTTAATACTTACAAGTTATCAATATGTTTTTTTTTATAGTTCAATCAATCTTTTATGTAAAATAATTAATTTTATCATTATTATTGCTATTGTGAATTTCCCTCAAACTACTTGAAATATGAAATGTATTAATGAAACAAAATAACATCAGTAACCATAGATATAAATAGTTGGTTGGCATGGAAGCTAATTTAGAATATCTATTACCTATGTATTGATTTTTTTATTTTCATTTACAGTAATTTCCGTAGATAAATAAAATTGTTTTCCTATATATCCTTGACTACCAAAATAGGTGTATATTCATACATGTATAAGAGTTCTTTCACATCAATGGTCGTAATTTAAACTGCTCGCTTACTATACATTCAATTCTCATCTTATTGTAAATATTCATTTACTTGTAAACTTTGTAGCTTAATTGTAAAATAGTTTCACTCCATAGTATCTCACTAGATAACAGTAGTCCTGGGCCAAGTTAAGTTAGTATTCTCAAAATATCAACTACGGACGCAGCAACCGAGTGTGCCGATGTCGCCCATGGGAATAGAACTAACGAGATCCTATGAAGTGATAATCACTTGACACTGGTGTATACTCCTTCATATATAGGAGTTCACTGCCATTATTCTAGAAGAAGAGTTCTTGAACATTGATTGGGAAGACAAAGACTACCAAAATTAATAGTTTTTAACCACTAATTATTATTTTGAATTTCTTTATTGTATGTGGCAATCATTTACCATTAACTCACTTCATTAATTAGTTTCCCCACCATACCATACCATATATAGTATAGTGACCAAGAAAAGTACATTGATTTATATATTATAGTTCGGAAATTCTAGGATGAGTCCTGTGACAGCTCACAAATTTGCCCCAATACAACCTTGTAACGATGTTCAGTAATTTTAATTATTTTATCAACTTTAATATAAGCCTCAATTCTAATAAATAGCAAGTTATTTAGGTAAATACATTACATAAGGTTGTATTGGGGCAAATTTGTGAGCTGTCACAGGACTCATCCTAGAATTTCCGAACTATAACAAAAAGGAATTAAAAGTTTTTTTATGTTTTGTTTTCTATAAACTTATATTTGCCATTGAAGAAAACCTTTTTTTTACTCACGAACAATCTCAGGATTTATATGAACTAAAATCAGGTCACCCTAACCATGTACCCTATCTCTATAGTCATAGAAAACAGATCTCCACTTTTTTTCTATCCTAACATATTTCACTTCTGCCACGTTTAAAAACATTGTCATGAATACTTTCCTTTTTCAGGATTTAATTAATTAAGTTTTGCCACATTTTTATTTATTTATTTACTAACCCCTTCATTGTAAAACTACTTGGCTGGCTTATTACCAGGTGGTAATATCTTCCAATAAACCAGACAATTGTGAATTCCATGCCTACTCAAATGGTACTTAGCCTGAAGACTCGTTAAATGGGACCAAAAGCAACATTGTCTCCTGACCTACTGAGCCTTTTTTACTATCCTCAAAAAGTGTCATCTGTCTGCTAACTCAAGTGTGCCAAAAAGTTGATGTGAATCAGTACTTACAAAAGATTTTAGTTGAAACAAGCAACCCTGAAAATCTCAGTAGTCAAAACAACTTCCATGTTCATCCATAGGTTCGTCCATAGGATGTTAGTAAAAAAAATTCAGGCAAAAACATAGCTATAAGCCCACATACACCTTCATATATAGAAATTCACGGCCATTATTCGACAAAAAGAAGTATCTATGAACCCCGTGCTAATAAAGAAATAAAGAATGGATTGATAAAAGATAAAAGAGGGTGAATATTTTCAAGATGAACAAGTAATTGGGTTTAAATGTTTTATTTCATTTATACATTTAAGAATTATTTTGACATTAATCAACTACTTACGAGTGCTACTCAAACATTAATACTAATTTTGTTTTTTATAAAAAAACTTTATCATAATTTTTTTAAATAACCTCACTTAACGTGAAATTAGAATTGTTTAGAAAATGTATTTTCTTTGTTTTTATGTATCTAAAGTAAACTAACAATTTTTCATGAGTTTGTCAATAAATTGCTTTTCAATAATCATTCTTACAAGCAGGGACTAGCGTTTCCAGGTATTTTTTATCATGATCATATATTTTTAGTGCATTTGTCGGTAATATCACTATATCACATAACATCAATAAAAATATTTAATTTTATTAATAAATTGTTAGCATTAGAAATATGTTACAAAACTTTTATAGTTAAAATAATTATAAAAATGATTAATCCAGCAAGTACACAATGCAGCATAAACTGTATGAAAAAATGCAACAAAAAATACTGAGACAAGTAAATGTGTATAAAAGATAATTAAAAAATTCTCAGATAGTGGAAGACTTACGAGAGATATTTAATAACGTGTAGGGATAAGAAACAAAATCAATGGCACAGCATACTAATAAATTACCGACTTGCAATACCTTTAATTAATGAGTTACTAGTTTGCATGTAAATCCCTGACTAGTAACTTGAATTTGGATAGCATTAGAGATCAAATCCGAAACCCTTGGATGGAAGACAAGCATTTCACCAACTTGGCCATGGAAATCATCAAAGCCATTGTTAATTTTAATATAATGATAATTACATTTAACAAGTTTAATTTGATAGTAAATTAAAAATACAAGTAAAAGTAAAACTAAAAATTGAACTAATTTTAATTCATCAACATAACCTGGTTTCTTGCATAAACTTTAGGCGCAATCAGTGTTCTCATTTCATCGAGGTACGACTTTGATTGACCAATGGAATTATTTAGATCATTGATGAAGTTTTGAAGTTCCCTCTTCAAGTTCACTTCGACCATATTAAGAATGACATTCTTGACAAGAGGGACCACCACTTTGATGATGCCATTAACCAACCAGTCTGTTAGAACATTGCCAGTCAGTTTAGCACTTATTTTTCTGGGAAGCAAAGAAAATTATTATATTTATTTGTATGAAATAAGTTTTTATACACATTATTATAACATATTTAAAATAGTTTTTTTTTTCAAAACATAAATAAAACCTAGGGAGATTTAATCACATTAGAGTATAAGCTCATTACATCTGATCTCAATCCCAACGTTACTAATTTAACAATAGCCACTGATGGTGATGAAGGGGAGGAAGATATTTCGGACATGAAGATAGGCGTACAATCCAAAAATTATATTTTACGGTATTTGGGAGAGGCGCAAAAATACTTGTTTAGTAAACTCGACACACTGTTGAATGTTAGTCAAAATTTTTATTTGGTGGCAGTCAAGTTCATGTCTTGATAAATACATTCTAAAATAAGTGACTTTTTTAAACCCAATAAGCAACATTAATGGGTATAGTTTTGAGTTTTTTTTTCATAGTATTTATTACAAGTATTTTTTATTAATAATTTCAAAACTGTGATATTGTTATTATATAATATTGTTATTAAGTGTGCAACCAAATAAGAACCAATTACATAATCATATTTATGTTACATGCGTAAACATATAACAATTAATCTGTTTAAACAAGTTACCATGTCAGAATCAAATAAGGGACAGTTATAGTGTTTTTTTAATTTGTACGCATTGGTTGCCCATGAAAAAAGTACGTATTTTTGTATTGTTTTACCATTAAATAATAACATTTTAATATTGCGGAAATATGTCGACGAAACTTTACTTGACTTAGATTACAGTACAAAAAATGGACACGTTATTCAGCGTTGGGAAGTATCTCGTATAGTAGTTTTTTTTAGTGATCTCGTAATTTATAAATTGATTTTTTTGTGAAATTTGGTCCTTGAATTTCAAATTAACAAACTTTTACTGTAGTATTAAAAACAAAAAAATAATAGAAATTCATAAAGTGGTCATTTTATAGAAACAACATTAGAATCTGGTGATTTTTCTGACATCTATATTATTATATGATATTCATAATAAATTGTAAGGATTTCATCATGTCTACTAGACTTAATGTGATTACTCACCCGACATCATGAATATAGAAGTTCAAGAGATGCACTTCATTATTGTTGAAGTCAACGAGGATCTCAAAGAACAAGTTTGCTTTTTCAACGGAGGCCTTGAGTCCTCCCCTTGGTCCAATGTTCATTATTTTTGCAACATAATCATAGTTAACCTAAAATATATAAAAATTGTACAATGAAAAGTATTTCATGTGATTTTCCCTTTTCCTTGGTTTCTTTTTTTGTGTCTACAAATCAATGAATGATCCTTTGTAAATTGAATGAGATAATGATGAGATTTGATTTGTCTTCTGTTTTTTTTTTTTTAATAATCAATCCAAACTAGGTTGATTTATGCCATCAAATTCAAGTCATAATGCAATTATGTGATTCAACATGACTTTTTTTTTAATTACAATTCTAGACCATTTCAAGTTTTAATTTATTAAACTTAAACAATCGATCTTATAAATGGAAAAGTTTCACGAAGAAAGAAGAATCGCAATTGTCTTCTGTTTAAGTGAGATTTTTATTCTTACGGCTGCTCTTAAGTTAGACAAGGGAGTGTTTTGTATTGTAAAAATGAAAAGTTTAAATATATATTTTTTTAAATCTAATATATACAAGATATTTGGTATCAGATTATTCAATAGAATCATAATGATAAAAAATATCTTACAGAAATTAAATTTATCTAGACATGAGAGGATAATTTTAAAAAGCGTTATTTAGACAGCAAACTCTCCTCAAGAACGCTCTAACTTTTGGGACCTGAACTCACTAAATAAATCACATCTGGCAGTTATGGTAGAGCCCAAGTGAATATATAACCCTTTCTTCTGTATACAGCATAATCCTGTGGGTCCATTTGATGTGGCAGTCTTCTCCAATCATCCAAAAAAGTATTTATGAGTCCTTAAGTGTAAAACAGACTAAAGACCTTATTTTTATTTTTTTTAAATCTGGGTTCCAGCGGGAACCTGCAACCTCCGGGTCGGAAGACAAGTATCCTACCAACTTGGCCACGGAGGTCCTCAATCAAACAAACATTATGCGAATCCATAAAAATTAAGTTTATATAGGGTCTTTCAAATTGAGCGGTTTTTTTAATAAAAAAAATTTTAACACTTTAATAAAACACACAATTTGCTTTGATTTCAAAAAACTTTTTATAATTTATGCCATTTAAACACAATAAACAATATCCACCAAATGTCCACCTCTTGCAGCTCCACAGATGTCCACTCTTTTGTCAAAATTTTCGATGACATTTTAGCATAATTGCGGTTCTAACTCACCAATAATGCGAATAATTTCATCCTTCAGCTAAGGAATTGATTGGGGGTCATTCTTATAGACCTAGATTTTCACGTAACCCCAGAGAAAATAGTCAAATGGTGTCAGATCACATGATCTTGGTGGCCAATTAACATCATCGTTTCCGGAGATTACAATAGATACAATAATTCTCAATTTGAACGCGTTATTGTATTGTATACAACTCCATTTTTATAAATGCCATAAATTACACTTCTCAAATGTCATAAGACCCAGGCAAGTTCGCGACGCCATCTGTGCTTTATCCAAGAATTTAAAAAACCGCTCAATTTGAAAGACCCTATAGTAGCAAATTTATTGTAAATACTTACCTCAATATTGTTCACTCCAATATCACCACTGAATTTAAAAATTTTAGCATTGTAAGACGCTTTAACATCTCCAGCTCTTCTTAATGAACGAAGATTTTTTGCAGATCCCTTGGTCAGCTCCAGTTTGCCGTGATACGTGATCCATAGTGGTTTCTATAAGGATGAGAATTAGTTATTCATATTTTTAAAACTCGAAGACAAAATGGTTCTATGTTTAGAAAATATAAAGACTAATAAAACAGTTTTTCATTTATCTTCGAATATAAAAACCCTTCTTCAGAGTGATTTTTTCAAAACTTAGCAACAATCTTCTTCCTGGCACTAGTCCCAGGTCAATCAATTTTTTTATACTTTCAGAACCTCTCCTCACCATATGTCTGAAAGATCAAAGGATGAGTTTCAGACTTTTTCAAATATTCAGCTTGTACAGTATAGACACGTTTGTTCTGTGTTTAGTTCATGTCACCTTAAGTAATCTTCGCCAGCACCACATCTCAAAAATATCAATCATTCTCATTCATATTGTCCAAGGATCCATGCCATACATGTATATAAAAACACTAGAGTCTGATCTAGTAAAATGAGGCAATTTTTGAGATTCTCTTCGTTTTTGAGTTCTTCTTTTGATATCTTTGTCGTGATTGCCTATATATATTAATTAGATCCCAGATTCACAAATTCATGTACGATTTCAAGGTTTTGCAGCATATCAATGTGTCTTAATATTGCAAATCTAGCGACTACCAAATCTAGCAACTACCAAATCTAGCAACAACCAATGGCTTAACTTAGAGACTTTAATGGAAAATCCAGATTGCTTGTTTTCTTCCGCTACTCTCACAGTAATTTTACTATTTCTACTTAATTTGCAGTAATAACATTCCACCACAAAAAAAAAGTTTAAAATCTAAATATTTTCCTCTTTCCTAAACAATTTATAATAATGAACTATCTTCATGCTTTTTGAAAGTATGATTGATGTGTAGATTTTTTCATTGCAGGTACTTTTTTGTCGTGTTGGGGGGGTTGACCTTTTGTTTTTATGATGATATTAGTGTTTTCTCCCTGGATTAGGAAGAGGAAAGAATTACAAAAAATAGGAAAGAAAAGTTAGTTTCCCGCTGGGAAGACTCACCCTCTCATTCCAAATGATATTGACAATAATGATTATTTTTCCGTGCTTTCATATTTTAATTGAACTAATGTTTGTTTTGATATACTTACAGCACTGAAACTTTCAATCAAGTCTGGAAGTTGCATAGGATCCATCCCATTGTTCACCAAAAATTGAACAATGTTTGGTATAGCTTTGTCAACATAATCGTTCATGTTAGCCGTAATAAAATCTTTCTCCAAGCTAAAAAAAATGTTATGTACTTTAATAGCTATTTTGGCCATCTGGGATCTGAACCATTTGGTGGCGCTGTTCTATTTACTTAATTTGGCTTTATTTATTATATATTTTCATGGAATGAAGCATTCCGAATGTACACTCGGACAATCTTTGAGTAGATTCTACCTGTAGTATTTTTACTTGGAGAGTGAGCGTACTTAATCTTCACCTACGTAACCAAAATCTATATATGCAGAATAAACCTGGTTTTGAATAAATGTTCATTTGGACAGACCATTTTGATTAATTCAATAATCCGAGAAAATGTTTGTATGCATTGACATGTTGGTTACTGACAGTTATGTTTGCCATACAAATAATTATTCACTCGCAAATAATACAAGATGACCTCTGGGGTTCAGTATTCCAACTTGGGGGTTGCAGGTATCCAATATTTTTAAAAGGATTCAAGTCTGGTCTTCACTGAAGGCCTCATTGAAATCTTTCTGATTGATTAGATGAAATTATCAAAAAAATAATAAATCTGCCAGGTTATACTATATATAATGAAAGTGTAATATTGCACATTAATACAGTACAAATATTAAGACATTAATTATGGTTTTGAATGGATTATTTTTCAACTGAATATAATTTCGGTCATTGCAAATGATAGTAATTTGTTAGTTAGTAACTTATTTACTTAAATTATATAGTAATACCCGTTTACGTTACGTCTGTAAATGATTTTATTTATTTTATTAAAGACAATCCTCTCACAAATGATGAACCATAAGACATGACTGAAGAAAATTTGGAACGAGAAGATGTTAATTCTGATATTGATGTGGAGAAGCCAACAGCTAAAGTTTTAATGGCAAAAATATTATCCAATTGTCTCAGTAAAGCATCTCATCCGTTACATGTTATTTTGTATGAAGCTATGCAGTATAATTTAAAATATTTAATGATTTAACTTGTTGCAGTGATATAAAAAAGCAAAGCAATCGACACGTGATTAGTTTTTATACAAAAAATTTAAATGTCACTTGTTTTCCTAAGTTTTATTCAATTACATCACTACTTTTTTTTTCAAATTCTAATATGCATAAATTTGCTTAAACTTTACTTTTAAATTACATTTTGTCAATAAAAAAGTTTCTTAGTTAAATAATACGTATAGTTTTTTATTTTAGGAACTTATTCCTATACTTCCAGTGTTATTTTTACCTCCGTTAACAATAATTCTGTTAACAATTTTGAGGGACATATCCCTATCATTAAACAAGGTGTTTCTGTATTTTCACAGTATACAATATAATCTAGCAAGCTTTCTGTACTTTCACAGTATACAATATAATCTAGCAAGCTTTCTGTAATTTCACAGTATACAATATAATCTAGCAAGCTTTCTGTACTTTCACAGTATACAATATAATCTAGCAAGCTTTCTTAAATTTTGTTTTGTCTTCCGAACAATCTGAAGAATATTTAAAGCTTTGAATGTGAAAACACTTGATTCAGCCTTCTTTTTGTTATGACACCATGGAGAGTCTAATTCAAAATCTCTTGGTGAAAGACAAGTGTTCTACGACTAGGCCACAGAAATTGTGTCATCTATGGCTTAAAGGTAGAAAAATATTTTCAATTCATATTTTTTAAAGTATATACTAAAAGTTTTTTCTCTGGCCTTGCACTCAACCAGAGGTGTTTTGGTTAAGACATTGAAAATTCAAAGGTTTTAAAGGAATCAAGAATAATGTTTTTTTTTACCTCTTTTCGGATGTCGCACATGCGAATCCTACGAGCAAAACTCCCAATAAAAATATCTTCATTTTTGTTGTTTGATCACAGATATTAACAAATATATAAGAGAAATTTATGTTTGTATCAACACCAAACTACGAAATGTCACAAAATTCATTCATAAACCTTTTATATTATCTTGTGAATAATGTTTATCAGTAAAACACAGTGCAGGCTTCAGTTTAATATTTTAAAGCAAAGTTTTTTTTTATATATTGTGCATACGTACCATCACGTCATTTCGCTGCTGGGGTAGCAGAGAAGACAGAACACTATACTTTCCTATTTCTTCACTCATCTTTTACCTCTCCCACATCCATACAACTTCTACAATTTTTCTGACATTGTACAATTCGTTCTTTCAAAATATCATTCACTTTTTAATCCAACCATAATTTCCTTGATTTTTCTCTTCCACTCACAGTTGTAATATATATTTATTTTGTTAGTCTTTCTTCATTCATTCATCCTACGTTCCCAAACTATCTCAGAGTGCTTCTCAAAATCTTGCCTCTTCTTCATCTAACTTAATACATCAGTCTTAAGTTCACATTCATCTCTAAACACTTCATTCCATATTCTGTCATGCATCGTCACTCCATGTGTTCTTCTAAGTGCAGTAAAGTTCTTCTAATTGGTCATAATTAATTCAAATATATTTTTATTTTATTCAGAAATATTTTTGTTTTCGTAATAATATTTCCATGAGGAAGTTTCGCTGTTATAAATTGACTGTTATAAATTAACTGTTAAAGTGCTATTCTTCCACAAAAACACAATTTTTTCTACAATATTTTCGTATTTCAACTGTTAGGGTGTTATTCTTTCATAAAAACACAGATTTTTCTATTTTCATTCATAATTTTCTATTTTCGTTCATGAGGAAGTTTGCTGTTATAAATTAGCTGTCATAAGTGCTACTCTTTCATAAAAACACACATTTTTCTATTTTCATTTAATAATAATATTTTCATTAGGAAATTTCATTGTTGGTTAGTTTGAAGTTAGAATTAAAAAATGTACATACGTTAATATCATCACGCTGTATCCCTGGCAGGATAGAAAGAGAGAACAGATCTCTAAACTTTTCTATCAAAGTACACAACTTTCGCCTCCTTCACATTCATACATTTCGTCATGCACAATTATCTATTCTTCACACTTCTCACTTTACTTTCTTTCAAAATCTGGTCCATTTGACCCAATCTATTTTTCCTTGGTCTTTCCCTTCTATACACACCTTGCACTTCTGACTTGAAAAAAAAGGATATAAAGTAAAATCATTTGAAAAACGGAACAGTTAATTGAATTCTCACTCTATGTTTCAAAAATTATCATTGAATCTAAACAACATGTTATGTTCAACTAGTTGAAGCGAAAAATAACATTAATGCAGGCTGGATGAAATGATTTTATGGGATGTGTAATTTCAAAGGAAACCATCTTCTTCAGTTGTAAGACAAAAGTTGTGCCTTCGGAGATATATTTAGATAATTGTTATGTGTCGCCAGACCATGTTTGAATTTTCAAAGTTTTCATATAAATTAAATCTATGATAAATGAACAGGATTGAAAAATTGTATACTTTAACTTTCTTAAGCTCTTTTTATTTATTAAAATTCAGGACAATAAAAATTCTGTCAATATTGCAAGTAGTAGATATCATCGGCTCGAGATAACCTTTGTTCAGAGAACACATATTTAACATTTCTTATCTTTAATCTCTTTATATTTTAGTATTCAAACTTATTTCAAATATTCCTTAGCATAATAATAATTATTATTATTATCATTATAGACATGCAGCATGTATGTTTTCATTATCTTTATCAAGTCTGTCATATGTTCTTAAAGAAAAATCAGAGGATAAGCAAAGATAAATAATGAAAAATATAAGCAAAAGAAACAAAACAGCGCATCTGGGTTTGTGTAGAAACTTGTCTAGACAGTTTATACTCGTAAACTAGTGCAATGTCACAGCACTCACTATACTATTGAGCGTTTTGTTCTACGATTCCACAACTCGGTTAGCAAAACAATATTTCTTTGCATTATTGTGGAATTTAATTTTGGAAAGTTTTAACTGATGCCCTCTCAAATGTGTGTTCTAATTAAAAAATTGTCTATGGAGTTTTGAGCAATCATAATGGCTGCTCAAGATTTTAATTGTTTTATTTTAGTATTTGTTAAGGACATTTATTTACCTGTTCAAGTCAAAAATAGTAAATAGCACATCAATCCCATTATACATTATTCACAAAAATCAAATTTGGTTTATTAAAAAAATCCCAAATTAATAAATAACATAGCCGAACCTCGAAAGTGAAACATGCTCTTATGTTATTTTTTAAGAAGTTTTTTTTTCAATATATGTATATGATCAGATATTCTTCTCAATATAATATGAACTTGGTGTTTACTATCTTTTGCGATCCCCTTAAGGCAGTTAAGTTTTATACTATCTTCTTCATTGCATGCTCAATGCTTAGTGTTGTGTCCTCTGCTATATCTAGAACTTGTTTCACCATTTGTCAACATTCTTACCAATCCTGAGGAGGCATGTTGAATGCAGTGTTTAAAGAGGATACTATTAACTCATTTAGTTGTTCCATTCATCTTATAGAAGACCTTGTTCTTGTTCGTTTCCCCTCAACTATCTCTGTAATAAACAGCTTCTCTCTAGAGAAAAAAAAAACAACAAAAGTCTACTTTTGTTGTTTTTTCTAGCGTTCCCTTAGTATATTAGAATTCATTTCCTGGATGTTATCGAAAATCTTCGGTAAATTGATAGTTGTTGGATGACAGAGATGTTGGTGCACCTTGTAGTCCCTGGAATTTGCAACATCCATCTACAAAACCACATTTGGAGAGCATCTATCATGCTTCTTTCCCTCTTTCTCACCGTACATGTTTACATTTTATACAGTACTATAGAGAATGCAAGAAATAAACTTTGGTTATTAGTATAAGACCTATAAATCTGTATGTAAGCGACTAGTTTTTCCTTAAAGAAATAACTGCTTAAATTAAAATTCGATTCCACTGAATATTCCACATTAGAATGTATTGCCTATGTCATATGTATATCCTAGATAAAGGATCAAATGTCTATATTGCTTTGAAATTCTAGATGAATTTATCTGCTTTAGATAACATTTACTAAAGTTACTATGTAAAACATGCATTTGGATTTTCAATCCCTTATCTATAAAGTTGGCATACACAGAGGATGTAATTTATCAAAATAATCACTCAGGGCTGGCTCAAAAAAGTCTGGAAGCACAGAATACCCAAACTAGAGTATCTTGATATGTGATCATCTGCATTCTCAATGTTAATTGTAATTATTGTTAAAGCCAACTGTGAAAAAGCCCCTTTCCATGTGTTTAACTGTTTAGGTTTAGTCTCTTATTTTTTTAATTGGATTTTATTTGGTACCGGTTATGGTGGAAGGATTGCTCAGTATACATGATGTAATTGTTTCCAGAGACAATAGGTGTATACTTAGTCATGATTGTTCTTCTCGGATTCCTTTTTTCTGTCAAAGGAAACATAGAAGTTGTATTGCAACGATATTTAACAATTAAATATACATTTAATAGTCTGCCATTTTTACACATACAGAATTTAAATATAATAATAATAATAAAAAAATAAAGGTTTATTGATAGCAACACAGTATGTACATTTATACATATAAAATGATATTGCATATATATTTCAAGATAATGGCAAGGAAAATATATTTAAGATATAAGCTATCAAAAGGTCTGAGCTCATATCGTAATATAACCACAGTCGAGATACACTTCCATCAATAGAAGGCAAGCCTGGCCGTGAGGACATCAGATATTTTTCAGCGCACACTGTTGTACATGTAAAATAAAAAGGAAAAAAAAAATGATAATAAATGAGCAGTCAATATAAATTATGTTAAAAAAATAATAGGTTCATTGATAAAAATAATACATGTATGCTTATTATTAAAAATAAATGTATTTTGCAGGCTGGATTATATTAAACATCATCACCTCCTGTAATTTCCAACACCCTTATATAATAATAAAAGTTTTATTTAATAATAAAACATATTTGACATGAAAAACACAATAGCTTTGGTTGACCATTCTACCCTATGTCTAGCTTTATAAAACATGACATTGTTGGTTGAATAAACCTTTCAGTTTATGTGATCTAACAAATAAACAGTAATTTTTGCATCTAGCA
Source organism: Odontocerum albicorne (assembly GCA_949825065.1). Taxonomy (NCBI): domain Eukaryota; kingdom Metazoa; phylum Arthropoda; class Insecta; order Trichoptera; family Odontoceridae; genus Odontocerum; species Odontocerum albicorne. Next base: position 22,833,012 of record OX463860.1, on the reverse strand, counting down.
TAAGTTCTTAGTACAGTGCCTTGAGACATTGACTGCTGAACAATTTCTTTTAGTATTTAAGATTCTTAAAGAATAGTAAAAAATTGAGAGCAGGTATAATTACATACATACCACCAGCCATTTCCCTGTCGGGGTAGGCAGAATAGACAAAGCACCTTTTCTATCTCGACACACAATCTTACTTCGACCTCCGTGGCTTGGTGGTAAGACGCTTGTCTGCTGATCTGGAGGTTGCGGGTTCAATCCCCGCTGGAATCCAGATTTTTTAAAATGGAATTCCAGTCTGGTTTTCACTTAGGGCCCATTTAAACATATTTCTGATGGGTTGGAAGAGATTGACACATGGCAATAAACTCACCTTGTGAAATAAAAAAAAATCTTAATCTCTTCTACATCTATACACCTTCTCATACAACTACAATTTCTCTGACTTTCTACGTTTCCTTCTTTCAGAATATCGTTCACTTGATCAAACCATACTTTCCTTTTTTTTTTTTTTAACCTGGTGAGTTTCCTTGGTCTTCTGTCAGCCTTAAGTTCACATTCATCCCTTTTTACTTAATTCCTTCTGTCAGCTCCTCTCAGTCTTTTTTTTTACTATTCACTACCATACATCAAAGTTGGCACCAAAATACTATTGTGGACTATCATCTCAGATTTTGATACTCTCCAGTTCGAATATAACATAAAAATTTTAGTGGCCCATTGCCTTTCGATATCCCTCTTAACAAAAGTTAAAATTGTCTTCACAAAATATAAAACCATTTGATAAAATCAGATTGACAGCGGATAAGTTATCTTACATTGAAACAGTTGACAATCTTACAAAATTGTATTATTAGGAAAATAAGCTTCTGAAATATATCATTTTCACAGATGATGGAAGATCATCATCCTTGAAAAATTTGTTTTGAAGGTTGAATTCTTTATATCCTTATAAACCATATTAATACCGTTAGACCCCTTCAAGTTCACTTGTTTTTGAGTCTATTAAAAAATTCACAAATAATTCTGTACCCTAGAGGATAAACCACGGAAGTCACTTTGCACCCTAGCGGATAAACGTCATATGCGTCATACATGAATTATATGATGCAACGTCATTTATACTCTAGGGTAAAATGTGGCTTCCGTGGTTTATGCTCTAGGGTACAGATATAATTTTGCAATTTTCACTCAATTTATGTCTAAAATATTTTAACACAAAAATTTTAGTATAAAGATACCCAGGAATTATTAAATATAGTCATATGGAAGCTTCTCTTTTGATCCAAACCCATAGATAGCTAACTGACACGAGAGAACGTGGAATACTGAGCTGGGGACCGATTTTTATTTAAAAGTGCACTAAAAACTAAATAAAGCTTATGTTACTCTATTAAAAAATTCTAAATTTTTAGTAAATAAAACATAATTCTGTACCCTAGAGGATAAACCACGGAAGTCACTTTGCACCCTAGCGGATAAACGTCATATGCGTCATACATGAATTGTATGATGCAACGTCGTTTATACTCTGGGGTAAAATATGACTCCCGTGGTTTATCCTCTAGGGTACAGAATTGTAATGAGTATTTTTAGCACCTAGTTTATATGAACGCATATAGGCATTTTCCTCACTGTATATGTTAATAATTATCTTATTTGTAAATTTGACAGATAAAATCAATTTTATATTCATATTTGAAATTTGGGGCATTCCTATACAAATTATATCTTGCGGAAGCTTATTTTTCTAACAATACAATTTTGTAAGATAGACTACTGTTGCAATGTAAGATAACTTATCCGCTGTCAATCCGATTTTATCAAATGATTTTAAATTTTGTGATCTCAATTTTATTCACCATCTTCATTCATTATTGAATTATTTATATACAGAGTGACAAGTATTCAATGTGATTGATTAAAGGTGATAGAGGAGTTCAATACAAATAAAATAGTTTAAAAAAGCATAGAATTAAGTCTCAACTATTATAGAGTTCTTCTTCGTGGTTGATTTCTTATGACAGAGGATTGTGATCTTTTCAGTCCATCTGTCCAACTCTGTCTATGATAATCTCTACCTTTTTTACCTACATTGAGCCTCTTAAAGTGCAGCCATCACAAAGGACACTGTTGCGTTCTTGACTAGGTCAGCCAATGGAGTCAGTGACCTATCAATGTCTCGTCCCCCCTCCATGAGTTTATCTGAACTCTTTTCTCCTCTGCATGCTATGAAGTTAAACATTTTGAGTACTCATCACAGACAACTTGGGGATAGCCTGTCCTGATCTCAAAATGGATTCAAAGTTATTTTATTATTTAATTGCTGCACTAAACCATTTCATAGCTATTCACAAATTTTTTATAGTTATTCATCAATCAAAAATTTCATTTTGATGCCCCATCATATTTTCTTTTTTAACTTGGGTTATTAGTTTATATACCATTTCCATCTTCATAATTCAGAAGTACTCATCACAGAAAAATTGGGGATAGCCTGTCCTGATCTCAAGATGGATTCAAAGTTATTTTATTATTTAATTGCTGCACTGCACCATTTGATAGCTATTTACAAAATTTTGATAGTTATTCATCAATCAAAAATTTCATTTCGATGCCCAATCATATTTTTTTTTTTAACTTGGGTTATTAGTTTATATACCATTTCCATCTTCATAATTCAAAACTACTCATCACAGACAAATTGGGGATAGCCTGTCCTGATCTCAAGATGGATTCAAAGTTATTTTATTATTTAATTGCTGCACTGCCCCATTTCATAGCTATTTACAAAATTTTGATAGTTATTCATCAATCAAAAATTTCCTTTTGATTCCCCATCATATTTTCTTTTTTAACGTGGGTTATTAGTTTATATATCATTTCAATCTTCATCATTCAAAATCAAACCTAAAACCTCAGGGTGAAAGACTAATGTTTTACCAATTAGCCAGGTAGCTAATTAGCAGGCCTGGCTAGCCCAAATTGCCCCACGGGCCGCATTGACGACTTAAAATTTTCCAAGGGCCACACATAAATAAGAATGAATTGCAAATTTTTTTCGGTATCTGACTATACAACGAATTTTTTTTTGTAAGTGATTGATTTGGATGCAGAGATATACAGAAAATGTTCAATCAGTGTAAATCTAAAAAAAAACTATACGAGTACTACAACTAGATATGAAAAGAAAACATGTATTGAAGCAACAACATAATGTATTCGTATGATAATATAATGACTTAGAATTCTAAGTTATTAATTCATAAATATTTTTGTATAGTAATGAAAACTAAAACAAAAATAATTCGGCATATATGGCTGCGGGCTGCACATAAGGGTGCCGCGGGTTGGGTAGTCCTGAATTAGACCATGGAAACTATTTATTATTTTTTGTACATGGTTATGTGTAGTACATTGAGCTTATTTTTATACAGCAATTTCTTCCAATCAACCAGCTTACGTTGAATATGTAAAGCTGTTTTAATCCATAACAGATTTCGCAAAAAAGAAAATATTTATTTAAATTCGAGTGGAAAAAAAATACAAATCTCGGAACAATTATGATAGGACTCGAAGAAAGGATTTCTTGCATGGATAAGGAAAGGGTTCGAGGAAAATAAGAATTAAAGGATATTCTGAGTAATGTATTATTTTATCAATTCTTTCTTGAACGTGATTAAGAATAATGCACATCTGAAAGCTCTTGAAAGTTTCATCCGTAGTCACGGTGAAGAAGCATTGCATGGGCTCTTTTTATGTCCAAGAATAAGTTTTTTGAAAAAAAATTTGCTATTTATATTTTTTACATACTTTTCACACCATTTCCTTGATGGGGTAGGCAAAGAGAATAGAGTGCCAAACTTTCCTATCATGTCATTTCCTTAGTTGCCTACATATCCATACATCTTCGTCGGTTTCTCATACTCCTTAAGTCACCTCTCAGAGATGTTACTTCGGAAAGGAGTAGAACTTTGAGATTTTCATAAAATAAATTGACTTTTGCCATTGCAGTTCCTGTGGCAAGGAATGGTCTGCCTCTTAAGTATTAAAGATATGTGTAGCTTTAGGAAGCACTTGAAGACAACCATTTTTGGAAGGTCTATCAAAATTTATAATTATATATGAACACATATACACTACAGTCTACTTAATGTCGTATTTGTTTATTCCACTTTATATGATGGTATAACCCTACCGGTTTCAAAGTCTTTTTTGTGCTCCCCTCATGAAGGAAAAACCTTGAAACCGATAGGGTTAAACCGTTATATAAAGTGGAATAAACAGTGTTTGATTAAACAAATTATAATGTCTTTAAACCTCCACAATGTTAATGCCTAAACTTTAAATAATATAATGATTTTTAAAGGTTTTTTGCAGTTCATCTTCCCTGGTAAGTTTTCTGCAGTTTTTTTAGCAAAGTTGTTTTTCTAAACATACGCAGATGTTGGAAAGTTCTCAATTTAACGGTCGCACCCACCACCTTCCTATCTTTAAATTTTTTTTTTGAAATTCATTTGATTTATTAATAATACTGGGCTAGAATCCCAACTTAGAGCACCATCAAAGAGAGTCTGCTCTCTAAATGGCACTATATAAATTTACCTTTTATTATTATTACTAAATAATAACATTTATTATTCTGTCATATATCTGTTATGTTTCACTCAATATACACACCAATATTGGCGCTAATACACTATCATGAATTTGCTTGGTTATGTCTACAGCTTAACCTTTCCCTTCCTGTGTTAAAAAAATCCGCGCATTCTGGTGCTATGTATTCAATACACATCAATGAAAAAACACATGTTAAAATGAGCGATATAAAATCGGAAAAATAAGAATATTCATAGCCAATCGAAAAAATTAATTAAATTTGAAGTCAAAAGTGATAATAATTGAAATGTAATTGCCGAAAACATGAAAAAAACATCGGCCGACGTTTACAAAATGGGCGAAGGGACCACCTCAAATGGTTACCCGAAAGCTACTGAAGCGAGCGAACTGAGATTCTATTTCTTGCGTTCCCATATACCGAAGTAGAGTGAGAGTGAGACGTGGATAGCGTCGCTTCCTCACCCACAGCGGTTTTTTGAAATGAATATACCTACGTCACACACTGGCACACGTTTGATTGTATTGGTTAATTTATTCCCGATTTTCACAAAATACCCCTGATGTGGCCGATAAGTGCTTATTATAATTTTTTCATTCAATGCGTAAATGTATTACGGAGGAAAACCTAAAATCTGATCCCAGTACTTATTATATTTATAGAGATATTAAGGTTTTTAGAAGCAATGTGTACTAATTACACATCACAGGGAAGGAAGGGTTAAATATAAATAATAAAAATAAATCCACTTCTGCTTTGACTTTACAATGCTAATCCAAAATGATAAGATACTACGCAAATGCAAATTTTGATTGTTTATTGTATTTTATAACAAAAAAGTGATTGTTTGTAATGATTAAAGATAATCTTCACGCATTGTGAAGATTAAATAACTTTACATGAGATTAAATATTTTTTATATAAATTGTATTGATTACTTGTTATTTTATTTTCTCATCGAAAACAAATTTTGTACTACTTATAAGAGATTAATGACAAAGTATAGTATAGCACTGATTATCTATGGTAAATGGGGGACACTCAAGCTCGGATAATTGAAAAACACTGTTAATTCAAATTAAGTTTTTATTGAGTTAAAAATTTTAAGAGTTGATAAATTTCATTACTCAAGATGAGTACACAAACAAGCTTTCTCAATTTGCTTGATAAATTTCGTTACTCAAGATGAGTACACAAACAAGCTTTCTCAATTTGACAGATACAACTGCTAAGAGCCGGTATCATACTGCGGCAATTATATTGGAAAGTCTCGGATCTAGATGTTTTCATATCGGTGTAAGCGTAGAGAAATACCGAGCACAGAGACTCACTAACATTAGTCAATTGGTATGAAGTAAATTTTATAACATATTAGATCATTGCTTTGCAATTTTTAAAATGTGGACGTTCATTGAAAATTCGGGAAAATTTTTTTTTTGGGTTTATGAAAACAAAATTTGAACTACAGAGGACCATGTTTAATCCAATTCTTGTATTATTAAGTCCTCGATAATCAGCACTCTACTGTATACCCATAGTAAAATAATATAACAAAAGGATTTTTAAAACTACTTCAAATACAAAGCACTGTAACAGCTATGTAATTTTAAGCTCCTTGAATGTTTAGTTTACTGGAGTGATAACAAATAATAGGCAACAAACACTGATTCATATAACTCGATAGTGACCACATAAGAACAAAAAGATGCAAAAAATTCAGGCAAGGGATCAGAAAGTGATCGTTATCACAACAGGAGATTGAGGTTTCAAGAGTTGTAAATTGTATTTGTGGAACCTCTTGCTTACTGATGGGACTATAAGATTGGAAAGTAAATTAAATAACTGTATCTTCAACTAATATTGCTGGGAAAAACTCAAAGTGGAATAAGAAGTGTGGGAAGAAGTCGCATTTCCTGGTTAAAGAACTTACGGAAGTGGTTTGACTGTTGTGCCATATCTTTATTATGAGTAACTGTTTCAGAGGTCAAGGTAGACATGATGATTACCAACCTCCAAATAGGAAAGAAACTTTGAAGAAGACGAATCTATTAAGCCCCAAAAGAAGCCCAAATACACAGTAGATTCTTTCTTCGAATTCTCCTAATTCTAATTGTCAACCCCACTCTAATTCTTTTCAAGAATATATATTGTTGTGATGATAAGTTTATTGACACTATTAGTGATGTAAAGTAGTGGTTCCCACTATTCTTTTTCGTAAGATCTAGTTTTCAAATATGAACCTAATATCGATCAACTTTAAAGAAATTATGTAGGTAACTACAAACTTTTTGCTATACTATTCATTATACTATTCACTATTGCCTGTCGTTCTCCTCGGACTCCGCGCCGCAGTCAGATCCGACACGGATGTCAGCGCCGCCGAACTGACATATGGAAGAAGCCTGCGACTCCCTGGTGATTTCTTCGCTGAAGAAACGTCGCATGAAGGGGCCATGGACAGCACATACGTGGAGCAGCTGCGTGACACTTTACACAGCCTACGCCCAGCACCCACAGAAGCCCACGGCAGTGGAAGGAAAACATTCGTCCACAAAGACCTTCAGACCTGTAGCCACGTGTTCCTGCGCAACGACGCCGTAAGGAAGCCGCTCCAACCGCCATACGACGGACCCTATGCCGTGCTTGGAAGGGAAAACAAGGTGTTCACGTTGCAGCTGCCTGGACGAGTGGTCAACGTCTCAATGGACCGCCTCAAGCCCGCTTACATCGCTAGCACTAATAACGCAACGGAGACGACGGAGAGAATACATCAACCAGCCACTACACCCTGCTACACTACACGTAGTGGGAGAATAGTCAAAGGACCCGTACGTTTCGCGTAGGTACGCACCGTACGCTACACTAGAGGGGGAGCACTGTAGCAGTAGATAGGTCCACCCGCCGGCCTGGCCGGGCGCATTCCATGTTAGAGTCTATGGATTCTAATTTCAAAAAGAGTGACATTTTGTTTTTGGAATATTACAATTTTGACAGATGTTATTTTGATTTCATTCGGTAAAATATATTTTGAGAAAATGTTGAATAATTGAGATATGTGTTTCATTATTGATAGCTCTCCTAAAGTACTATAATTACATAGTTATTGAAAACGTAATGTTTGTTATTTTGACAGAATATATTAAGTTGTGTTATAGTTATTTATTTCTGTATGTGTCTAAATAATAAAACATGTTTTTTTATACAATATTTTCACTGGCGATGGACATTGAATCATTATGATGGACTGATTGATCAGGATCAACATTATGGGCACCACTGATATAGGATCATCTAAAGGGAACCTTGATGATTTTTCAACAAGAAAACACTCCCCCTTCTGAAAGCCTGTAGAAGCCTTCAATTTATTTGTTCTATTTGACTCAATTAGCCGATTTACCAACCTTTCCTTTAGAAAGCACTATGTGTTTTACTTACTTTAATGATATCCCTAAAAAATATCAATCAGTTCACTAACAATTTTTTTTTAAATGTTTGTGTCTACCAATTTCTTATTTTTTCCAGTTCTAAAATATTTATTTTCATTAAAAATATGGTAATTATGTCGATATATACCTGCGAAGTAGGTAAAAATATTAAAAAGGAGTAAATAAAAAAAATGTTTTAATTTGTTTTGTGGCAAAATAGTTATGAATTATTTATTATAAAAATATTTAAAATAAAAACATTAAAACGACTTCCAACAACACTTAGACAACAACCCTAGAAATCCAGAGGTTGTCAATATAAAACAAACTGATGGTTTCCTTAAATTTCAGAATGTAAATTAACAATAGATTTTTCTTTCCCTATTTCCTTAACCAATCAGTTCGGTGTGAGGTTGCTAATTTAACCCACAGGGGGACATCACTGGATCATTTGAGAGAAAAAGATTAGAGAAAGAGAGAAAAAGCGCATTATTGATCAATTAAAAAATTAGGTTGTTTGCTGCATGTAACTGAGGAGCTTCATAGACAGCCCTCATGGAATCCAGATACATCTTGGTACCACCCATCGAGTTGTTAATCTGGTCAATGTAATCTTGAAGAGCACCCTTCATTCTGGACTCAACGATATTGAGGATAGTTCCTTTAAAGAGTGTGGTGATTACTTTGATGATTGAATTTGATAACCAATCAACCAGGATATTGCCACTCAGGCTGACGTTTATTGATCTGAAGAAAAAAAAAATTTATTTATATATTATTTTGCACTAAGTACTATTTTTTAAAATACATTGATTGCAAAAACTAAAAAAAATACTGTGCCAGTGGGTTGTATCAACCTTGACGTATGAAAGAGAAACCTGGGTATTAAAAGGGAGTGATAAGCACACATTGAGTAGAATATCTAGTATTAAAATGTTTGATAGAGTAAGAAATTATAGGATAACTGTTTGTCAAAGATGTTCTTACAAGTAGAAATATGAAAGGAATTTTGAGATAGTTTGACCAGATATAGATTACAGGTTATGAAAGATTTACAAAATACATATGTCTGAAATGAATGGAGAGTGAGGAAGAGGTAGACTTAGGTAAGAATGGAAGGAGTTGGAGAAAATTGAAATATGAGAGTACATATAATTAGATATATGGGTATGCATGAAACGAGAGTTATGTTCATGGATAAAAAAGTGCGAATATGTTTTTTCTGTCTACCAAAATAGACATGGTATGATGGCATGTATGTATGCATAATCTAAACTATCATTACTGATTTAGACTGAATTCCTAATGCAAGCCACTAAGAATGCCCTCACAATGGCAGAGTTTGCATTAAAAAAAACATGTCAAGTCAGATTTTTTTATTACCTGCAGCTTTTTTCAATATTTGGTTGATTGTTGTATAATTTACTGCTTAAGTGGGAGTCCAGCCTTATTAAATGTATAAAAAGATATTATTTTATAGTTAAAAGACTGATGTTTGGATGAGCGAGTTTTTCAATAGATATTGACATAGAGTACGCCTTAAAGACAAAGACAGGAGTTCCCCTATATAAAGAAAAAGGATTCAAGATGGAGTGTGGTAATTACCGGCCAATTAAACTACATGTGTAAATATATAAACGATATGGAAGAGTGTTAATTCAATGCATGTAAAAGTAATTCAAATGAGAGTATATGAAGGGCAAGGTGCTTTTTTAGGAGAGTATAAATCAGATTTCCTTCAAACAATATTATTTATTTTATATGAATGAAGTATTGAGTAAGATATTAGATTAATCGATATCTAAATTTTGTAAGAAGATATAAACTGACACAAAAATGATGCTTAAATTACCAAAATACTTAATACAATATTACTATTACTGCTTGCACATTCAGTGTAGAGCATGCGGAGGTTATCAATTAATTATCCTCATATCATTGCATGTCTAAAACTGATGGGCTGTTTACCCTGTCTGTACCAACTGATTGGCTGCTTCCCTGTCTACTGTGTGAAGTTGTATGTCCAATACTGATCAGCTGATTATCCTGTCTATATCAATTGATTTCCTGCTTCCCTGTCTACTATGTGAAGTTGTATGCCCAGAACTGACCCTGTCTATACCAATTGACCGACTAATTGTCTTGTTTACCATGTGAAGTGACATCCTTTTTAATTTTCAGGTATCATCGGAAATCAAACCCAAAATACAGTGTTATAAAAACTACATTGAAAGAGTGACACTGTTTCAGCTACTTTTAAATCTTAAGAAGCATACTACTTAAATTTGTAAGTAAAAAGAGTAATGATACTACTTTACAATTACTCTTAGGATGATGTGCACTATTTGAAACACTGCTAAAACCTATGAATGGAAGACAAACTTCTTACAAACTAGGCCATGGAGATCAATTGGGTCAGTTTTATGTTAAAAAAAAATTGTTACGGTAACATTCAAAACCCAACTAAATAGAAAATTAAAAATAAAGTTTACCCAACACTGTGCAGATAGAAGTTTTGCAAGTGCAATTCATTGCTGTTGAAGTCAATGAGGATTTCAAAGAAAAAGCTTCCTCTGGAGAGGGACCCCTTCACTCCACCTGTTGGTCCAATATTCATGATCTTTGCCAAGTAGTCATAGTCAAACTGCAAATATTAATAATATCAAATTAAAACTTTTTTCATAATAGATACAAACAGTCAGCGGGCATTACTAGGTGTTTTAGCGACTCGCCAGTAAAAAAAAACATTAATCCTAATGTAATATAACTTAGTCTGATAATTCAAAATTTAGTCTGGTTTCAGCCATTATTTCTCAATGGTTAAATCTTAAACAAAAAAATTCAGCAAGTTACCAGTTATTAAAGTGTGGACATATTTTTTTGCAACACTTGTGTGGATGCATTTTTTGTGACATCCTGTATAACTTTTATATTTGATAGCAATTTGAAGAAGAATAAGAAGAAAAGTACAATTTTATATAGCGCCATTTAGAGAGAAAACTCTTCTCAAGAGCGCTCTAGCACAGGACTCAAACCCACTAATATTAAACAAATAAATTCTGGCTATATGAACTATAAAGCTATAGCAGCGCCCGAGAAAATCATATCTAACACTTTTTTTATATACATTACAATCAAACATTAGGGAAGCCTTTTTAAAGATTGTGCTATATACATTTATTTTTTAATTCTGGGTTCCAGTGGGAATTGAGCCCACAACCTTTCAGTCAGAAGACAGGTGTCTAACCAAATAGGCCACGAAGATTGTCATTGAACATGTAATAAGGTAGATATAGACGTACATATAATACATATAAATATTAAATGCAACAATCCTTGTTTACTTAGATTTAGATAATACAAATGGATTAAATCTGTTTTATAGTAATGCTACTATCTCATAGTATCTACAAACTTTATGCACTTCTTTCATAAACTAACGTTGTGAGCTCAATAATAAATAAAAGGATGTTTAGAGAGCAAATTTTTCTTAGGATTCAAACCCTCTATTATAGACAGATTCAAAATATACAAAATAAATATATGTATTCATATACATACGTAAGTTGAGTTTGAGAATAGGAAGGTAGTTTAAATTATTTCGGTGATTGGGCATTCTATGGACAAAGTACCTAAACCTGGTCTTAATTCATTGTTGATCTAAGGTAGTTCTTAATTTTAATATGCTAAAGTTACATTCAGCAGAAGCTACTGAAACAGCAGAAGCTACTCAATTTTAACAGAGCTCAAGTTCTGCGTCCCAATCCGGGATGCACCTCTCTCGTCCACCCATTGTTTCACCCCTGCAAACAATAATTAAATTGCTGGGAAGACTTTGCGTGATCATGTAAATTGCTGGGAAGACTTTGCGTGATCGTGTAAGGAACACCACAATCCGAGAGGTCTGTGAGGTCCAAGATGTGGTCAGATGGGGACGACAACGTCGACGATACTGGTACCAACATGTACAGAGAATGAATTCCACAAGAATTCCATACATAGCTCTGCATGGGGTGCCGGATGGACGGCATCCGCCAGGGAGACCCCCGAAACGATGGAGAGATAGCTGGAGCTCAGCATCATAGGACAATCCTGCAGTAACAGACTCTTGAGAGTCTACAGAAAGTTTAAGAAGAAACAATAATTGCAGTAGAACTGGATAATAACAACCCATCCCTTTTACCATCACTTTATCAAAAAAAAAATTGTGGGTATGTTTGTATATTACTTTTAAAGCATTAGAAGAGATCTATGCAACTGTTAATACAAATTGCTAACAGGAAAAATAACGAACTCCTTGTTGATCAACAAACTTTTGTTTAATTATCTACGTTATACCTGATAATTATCTACGTTCTTGTGTTTTAAAATTGTCTTGGGTGTTGTATTCTCAAATTGAACTTTTAAGAGTGTCACCACAAAAATTATAATCAAGAAACAAAATAATATTATGTTGCCAGTAGCAAAAACTAAAAATATTGATTAAGAAGCTAAATTAATACTTAACAGGTGTCACAATTATGTATTTAAAATTACAAACAAAATAAACCACACGGAGGGATTACTGTATATAGATAATCTAGCAAATGTGTTTGAAAACAATTCAACCTTTAAAAAATAATCTTCTGATTTTTAGTATGGATAATATCCTAGATAATGAAAACATGCCTAAATTGGTTTATGATGGAGATTATGGCGTAGTGTAATTAGTGTGCCGAATCGGTGTCAGACCTTGAAGATTTCGACTTATAAATCTGGAGACCAACTAAAGTCTCTGGGTTCAAATAAAAATAGGAATTTGCAGGATTCTTTAAAAAGGATGTCAAAGAGCATGTCTTAATATGTGTAGATATGTATTAACTGACAAAAAAGGAAAACCCTGCAGAGTTTGTAAGGTATGTAAGCCCAAGAAGAGAAGTGATACTCGGTACATGTGTGTGGAGTGTGTTAACTCTTCAGAAAGGAAAATGTTAGCAGAATCATTTTAATAAACTAAATTATCAAAGCATTTTAAACAAATATTCAAAGTCACATTACAATATTCTTAATATTTATTTAGATATAACAATTTTAGTAACTCTTCAGAAAAACCAGAACTCAAAAACAAGCCAGGTACTGGGAAAGGTTGTCATGATTTTAATCAGGTCCTAAAGTTAATATCATGTTAATTTAATTTGTATTCTTTGATATTTTAAACCATTCGGATATCCTGAACTTCAAATCAATCAACCAACTGTCAACAGTATACAACCAAATGGTCTTGTGTGTAAACAGTGTAATCACTTGAACATGCTTTAGTCAGCTAATAGTTAATCTAAGGGCAGCTCACAGTGTACCCTCGGTCAAGAGCAAATTCAGCATAACTTGATTAATGCTGTTGGTCTTTATGTTTTTTAATAATTTCTCAATGAGCTTATTATTGCTTTCCGTCTCACCTCCTGTCGATCAATCTGAAAGATTCCAAGATCGTAAACATCATGATCGTGGATCATGGAAAACACCATGGATCACATCGTAAACAGCTGGCGACTGTGTTGGTTTCCTGGAGATGTGTAGGAGCTACATAACCTAACACGTGACTGGAGAAACATTGCGTGTGAGGACTACATGTAGAAGGAGAAGAATGAGCTTGTGAACTAAGTTTATCAAATACATTTATATTATTTTGTTTTTTTAATATAAATTCTAGAACTAGAGATGTGACAATTATTTAAGTTTGTTTTTAGGTAAAAATCAAATAATAATGAATTACTCACTCTGATGTTGTCTATTCCAAAGTCACCACTAATTACGATTATCTTTGATTGATATGCGACTTTGATGTCTCCGGATCTCCTCAAAGAGCGAAGGTTATTCAATATACCTTTAGTCAGTGAGAGCTCACCATGGTATGTTATCAATATTGGTTTCTGGAAACATAAATTATATTTTAACAATTTATAGGATTACATACAAAGAATGAGGATATTAGGAAAGATTACAGATTGAAAGAAAATATAGTGCTTAAGATGAAGAAAGAAACATTGAGATCGTTTGGCCATGTAGAAATAATAAATAATTAAATATTCATAAAAATAATCTACATAATATGAGAAATTAGGGAAAACCTATAAAAACATGGCAAAACTAAATTAATCAAATTCTGGTAATAATATAATAATAACAAAAGGACAATTTATATAGCACTGCTTAGATAGCACACTCTAACTAAGAAAATTGACTCACTCTTATCAACAGATTCAAAATATTACAACTTAAATAAGTTAATAAAAATGTATTTGAACATTAAAAGAGTAAAAAATATGCATAATATGGAATAAATTTTGTATTAAAAATAAATTCACGAGGCATTCAAAATAAATTTCGAAAATATGGCTAAAAAAATTAGATTATTAAAACACAAAAGATATTGGAAGGTGGAACAGTAAGTAATTTTAACACGGAGATTGTGTATGTTGCTCGAGGAGGAGTGCTACGAACAGTTAAAAAATCCATGATCAAGTGTTTCTTCTTCCAGACCAAACCCGGACATCAAGACGGGTCAAGGTCTTTGATGTCAATATCAAGGTCTTTGATTCTCGTCAAATGCTAAGCTGTCAAATAATGACCTATTCGCATTCTGGAGATGCGGGATATAAATCTCTGACACAATGTGACAAAGGACTTGGTGTCATAGATTTCCATTCATGGTGGAATCTTCCCATAATTAAAAATCAATATTACAAGTCTTCAGGGTTTTAAAGAAATTCCCTTTAAAGCTTCTCTTAGTGCGCTTCTTTCCAAGTGATACTAAATTCAAGCTTCAGAATTTACCCCTTGTCAATAATTGGAGCAATCGTGTACTGAAATACAATATGATGCTTCTATGTAACATAGTTTTGATGCAATATGTTAAAGAAAATTATATAATACTTACAACGCTGAAACTTTCCCGTAAATCTGGGAGACCCATTGGATCCAAACCATTGTCAATGAGGAATTGTACAATATTTGGCAATATTTTGTCAATATAATCATTTAGGTCTGCGCTGACTAATTTCTTGGATGCACTGTAATTTTTTTAAAATTTATTATCAATAGATTAGTATAAAACACTTAATGATTTCTAATGGCCCTTTAAGCAAGCAATTGCTATGAAAAAGTCAAATTTTAAAATAAAAATAACTGAATCAATAATATCAATTTTTTTTAATATTTTTTCACATTTTTTACTTTTACAAAATATGGATTCATTTTTATTCATATGAAGGAATACTAATGAGATTTTTTCTTTTACTTAGTGGTGCTAAGTTCTAATATTGCAGGACAGTTGAAATTACATTTTAGTATTATCAGGAACATAAAAACTAAGTTCTAATATTGCAGGACAGTTGAAATTACATTGTGGTATTATCAGGAACATAAAAACTAAGTTCTAATATTGCAGGACAGTTGAAATTACATTGTGGTATTATCAGGAACATAAAAACTAAGTTCTAATATTGCAGGACAGTTAAAATTACATTGTGGTATTATCAGGAACATAAAAACTAAGTTCTAATATTGCAGGACAGTTGAAATTACATTGTGGTATTATCAGGAACATAAAAACTAAGTTCTAATATTGCACGACAGTTGAAATTATATTGTAGTATTTTTTATATGAATAATCCGATAGACTCTTGCCATCTTGCTTTGAGGTTTCTCTAATTACGTATTTTCAAAAGTTCCATACGGTGTATACATATATTTTGAATAATCATCCTCTGTTCTATACCATAAATATCTCAAGAACTTTTTATTTCAGAATATGTGTGCATTTTAGTTGATGGGAAGCCCAAACTTTTAAAGCATATTTTAGTTAAGAATAAATTAAATTATTCATTTCAAATAACTAGAATCTGACCCAAATCCCTGAGTGGAGACCAGCATATTACCAACTAGACTACGAAGGATGTCTTATTGTTACTAGAAATTTTGAAAAATTATGGACAAAATGATGATCTCCAAACAGGCTTAGTCACTGTTATCTGCGAGCAGCGAAGTATAGATTAATTTAAATTATATGGGTTTGTTGCCTGTTATTTGTCATTACAAACAAACTCAAATCTATATAATTTAAAAGGGCCCACTCAACATTACAGTAGATTATCGATTATCCAGGGTTGCATTAACCGGGTTATACATTCACTGATGCAGTATAATTTAGATTTTTAGTATAATTTAACTTCAGATTTTGTTTAATCACGTTTCGAAATATTATTTAAAAGTAAAAATAACTTTTCATTCGACTGGATAGTACGAGTATGTAACAGAAAATTAAACTGGTGAAATTGATAATATGTAATGGAAAATAAAACTGATGAAATTATTACCATGTCATGGACCTTAAATCCCGGTCAATGACATTTACACAAATTATTATGGAAGTGCGCTTCAGTATTTACTTTTGATGAAAGCAGGTGGGCACATCACATCAAATTGTAAATTTAAATAACGCATGCATGATGGTTGATTTTTCATAGATTTAATTTATATCCTAAATTTTATAGTTTTATGTGTATTTTTTTCAAGACTTTTTAATATTCTTTGGTGAGTCGTGGTGTCAATTTCTTATCAGTTTGTGTTTTCATATTTCGTAATGTTTTTATTTCTAAAAATCTTTAATGAGATATCCTAAAAAAAGAGTTGTTCTTACTATAACTTGAAATAATCACAAAAAATTATAAAGGTTTGTGATTGAAATCGTTAATTAATGAGTTTAGTTTTAATTATCCAGGGTTCTTTATGCAGTTCAATTTTCTCCCTACTACCCTGGATGGTCGAGACGTAACTATATAGTACTTGTTTTTGTTTACCTTGTTCTTTCATATATTTTGTATACATATTGTCATATAAAATAAAAAAACAAATAAAACATACCTTATATCGGTATTGGCACATGTTGCTCCTATGAGCAAAAAGCACACCAAAAAGAACTTCATTTTTAAAAAAAGCCAAGGATTAACAACAAATTAAGGGCATTATTAAATTAAACGCTTTTTTATATCCTCTGTTCATAATCAAAAGATATTTATCTCAATTAATTTGATAAACAAACAAAAAAATGTGAATATTCAGTAACAGTGATGCATTTAGATTTTCTTTTGTAATTTTTTTAAAAGTATTAATTTCTGAATAATGATAACAATAAAAATATATTAATTTCTCCAAAATAAAAAATTGTACAACATTTCTGATTACATTTCTTTGAGTTACAAAAAAATACAATTAACTATGATAAATAATATAAATACAAAATTAAAAACCAATAATAACTAAACATAAAAAAATTTGAACATAAACATTTACAATCATCATTCAATAGATGTTCTAATCACTGCAGAAGCGTATTCCTGCCATAACTGCTCGCATTTGAAGCCCACTGAGGTTACAGACCTCACTCATGGTGGAGAAGGTATAGAAAAAATACAGGCTGAAGGTAATGATAAGAATAATCCTTTTGTTAAACATTTTCGTAGCAAAATTTTTATTTTTATCTTTTGACTTCAGTGCTGAGTTATTTTTGAAAATAAAACACTACCTTATTTTGTCGAATGCAGACTGCTGCATATGATGTAATACAATTGGATACAATGAAACACTACCTTATATCGTTGAATGCAGAATGATGTAATACAATTGGATACAATAAAACACTACCTTATAATGTTGAATGCAGACTACTGTATATGATGTAATACAATTGGATACAATAAAACACTACCTTATTTTGTTGAATGCAGACTACTGCATATGATGTAACATAATTGGATACAATACAAGTCTTCTGACACACAAAAAACTGAACACTATAAATTTACAAGTACAAACAATCACGCCATTTCCCTGTCGGAGTAGGCAGAGAGGAGAGCCCACCATATTTTCCTATTTTGACACACATCTTTAGCCACTTCTACATCCATACACCTTTTATAATTTATCTGACTTTCTATGTTTCCTTCTTTCAAAATATCCTTAACTTGATTTAACCATACTTTTCTTGGTCTTCTCTCATGTCTTCCACTCACATTTGCACTATACATCTGTTTTGTTAGTCTTTCTTCATTCATTTGTTCCACATGTCAAAATCATCTCAATGTGTCTTTCATCATCTTACTTAAAATATCAGCATTAAGTTCACATACATCCCTTATTACTTACATATTCTTCCCAATGCACGCATTTCTATAGTATTTATTCGGCACCTGTCAGTCTTTTTCTACGTCCATGTTTCACTCCCATACATCAAATTTGGCACCAAAATATTATTGTGGACTATCATTTTAGCAGATACTGATATTGTCCGATTTGAGTATTAATGTTTTAGCGCCTCATTGAATTTGTTTCCTATTGCTACATGACGTTTAATATCTCTCTTAACTCTTTCATCGTTTGTGACAATACTACCCAAACAGCAGAATTCCTCAACTTGCTCTAATATCCTTTCACATTTTTCTATCACTATTACTTTGAATTCTGCAACATTCATTCTAAAATCTTTCTCTTCGCATCTCTCATACAATTTACTTATCAAACTCTGCAACACAAAACAAAACTACCATGCAGCAATCCGCAAACAAATAAATTTTCACAATGGCCAGAATTGGGCCCTATAGTGATAGAATGGCAGTACAGCCCAATTATAGCAGGGATCTTTAGCAGATTGATTAATGACATTTCTTCCAATAAAACTTTCAATTCATAAATTAAATTATTTATTTTTCAAAGTCCATATCTGTTTGATGATAATCACATATTTCAATTGTGTGATATGAAGTAAATAATCAAAGATTCAATTAATAAAATTAATTAGCAGATGTCTCCTTATCTGCTTTGTTAAAAAATAAACAGGTGGAAATATAAAGAGATGTAAATAAACAATCTATTTGGATTAAAATCAAAGCAAAATAGATCATGACGTGCATGATCATTGTTGAATTATATTGCGTGGCATTTATCCCATTGATGTTTATTTTATCTTGGACAATAAAAAATACTATTTTAAATTTTGTATGCAGCTATTTGTATAGTTCGGAATTTCTAGGATGAGTCCTGTGACAGCTCACAAATTTGCCCCAATACAACCTTATGTAATGTATTTACCTAAATAACTTGCTATTTATTAGAATTGAGGCTTATATTAAAGTTGATAAAATAATTAAAATTACTGAACATCGTTACAAGATTGTATTGGGGCAAATTTGTGAGCTGTCACAGGACTCATCCTAGAATTTCCGAACTATAACAAGGGTGATTTTAATTTTTAGGGGGCGTTGAGGTTTGGATTATTATTAAGGTGGTGTTAGGGTTTTCAAAAGGGTTATTTTAGTATTTATTAAATATTCCAGTATTCAAAAAATCTGCCTGACTGTATAGCTCACTTATAAACGTTATCTCACAACTGTAAAAAATTTCTATGTCAAATTTAAAATGTAGAATATGTATGTGAATATGTTTTCAGTTATATCTATGGTATGGTATTATATTGCATTATACTCGTTGTTTACAGTATAACTTGGCAGGTTTATTGTCACATGGCAATTTATTCCTACCAACCAGAAAGATGTTGAACAAGCCTTTACTAAAAACTAGAATGGAATCCTTTTTAAAAAATCTGGCTAAGAACTGGAATTGAATCCGTAACCCCAGGTTAGAAGACAGGCGTCTTACCAACTAGGCAGGGGTCGGCAGACTTTCTATTGAGAAGAATTTTTATTGAGAAGAGTTTCTATATTAAGTAAACAGATTCTAAAAATTTCCGTAGAGCCGCAACATAAATTTTCACTGTAGCTATATAAATATTAATGACGAAAAAAAAGCGAGATAAAATCAAGATTTTTATTTAAAACTCAAATTCACAATACAGACGTAGGCTACTTAGAAGAATAGAATATTACATATGGGAGTTATAAGCTTCAGTAGCTCAGTGCACTACTTATTAAACAAGAAAGTCTTAAATAACTATGTAAACACTAATACAACACTTTTTGGGCTTTGTAAAGTCTACTAGTTAGAACGGTGACCTTGCATCGCTTTGCTATGTCTGGCAAGTAACTAAATAACTTAACACTAATAAAACACTTTTTGGGCTTTGTAAAGTCTACTAGTTAGAACGGTGACCTTGCATCGCTTTGCTATGTCTGGCAAGTAACTAAATAACTAAACACTAATAAAACACTTTTTGGGCTTTGTAAAGTCTACTAGTTAGAACGGTGACCTTGCATCGCTTTGCTATGTCTGGCAAGTAACTAAATAACTAAACACTAATAAAACACTTTTTGGGCTTTGTAAAGTCTACTAGTTAGAACGGTGACCTTGCATCGCTTTGCTATGTCTGGCAAGTAACTAAATAACTAAACACTAATAAAACACTTTTTGGGCTTTGTAAAGTCTACTAGTTAGAACGGTGACCTTGCATCGCTTTGCTATATCTGGCAAGTAACTAAATAACTAA
The DNA here is from genome assembly GCA_949825065.1 of Odontocerum albicorne. Taxonomy (NCBI): domain Eukaryota; kingdom Metazoa; phylum Arthropoda; class Insecta; order Trichoptera; family Odontoceridae; genus Odontocerum; species Odontocerum albicorne. Next base: position 22,812,509 of record OX463860.1, on the reverse strand, counting down.
AGACTAATAAAACACTTTTTGGGCTTTGTAAAGTCTACTAGTTAGAACGGTGACCTTGCATCACTTTGCTATGTCTGGCAAGTAACTAATTGTTTTCAATTTTAGACATGATTGAAAATTATCATCGGTTAATGTACTTCTTAACTTACTTTTTATTTGATTCATGGAAGAGAATGTTTGTTTTCATAAATAGGTAGAGCCAAAAATTATGAGAATGGCAAATGCTAGTTCTTTTATTGTGTCATATATTCCAGGCAAACTATTCCATGTATCAAATATAATTGTTTCTATTTTAAGCATTTGTTTCGCAGCTGTCCACTTATGCTGATCAAATTGGAATTATCTCTTTCGACCTCATCCAAGCGGCTGGTCAGATTTGTTAATTTGCTGCTCCACAGTTCCTTGCCTTGGTGAAGCTGGAATTGAAGAGTCGCAAATGCCTATGTATAGAGGCGCGGTTTACCGATCCCTGAACTAGGCCATGGAGGTCGTCAACTCTTCAACATCTTCTAACATTCCTAACCAACAAAAAGGTAGATTCGTTTTTATTCCTCTGATATTTGTAATAATGTTCATATCTATTCCAAAGGGATAATAAAAAATAATATAGTCCACTTAAAAATCTGTGCTATAAAATAGTATTAATTTGTCCAGAAGCCAGAGATGTGGAATCATATGATAAGTTATTAGATAAAAATATTAAATTCAATAGAAATATTTTTTGTAATGTTTTCTATAATTATTTACTTTGTACTAGTTGAGAAATATTTCCATGTTCATGTAATATTTTATTGATCCTTTCTATCGCCTCATTAAATATCTTCCATCAATCACCAACAACCCTGTACATTATATATATGTGTTACGCAAGATAATGTATTTATGCAGAAGCTAGCTAAGCATGTGAACCACAGTTTTTACTATAAACTACCCATCTTAATGCATAAGATCAACCTAGATCAGTAGGCCATTTTTTAATAGCTATTCACCCAAATTTGAATGTTCCCAGTTCGTGAGTTTATTACATGAATTGAGAACACAGAAACGCAATCACAGTATACTCACGTTATAAAAATTTGAGATATCACGTTTATTAAATATGAATAATAATTTTAGATATCACGTTTATGAGATATAAAGTTTATTAAATGTGAATACTAATTTTAGATATCATGTTTATTAAATATGAATACTACGAGTAATTTGAGAAATCACCTTTATTAAATATGAATACTAATTTTTTATTAAATATGAATACTAATTTTAGATATCACGTTTATTAAATACGAATACTAATTTGAGATATCACCTTTATTAAATATGAATACTAATTTTTTATTAAATTTGAATACTAATTTTAGATATCACGTTTATTAAATATGAATACTAATTTTAGATATCACGTTTATTAAATATGAACACTAATTTGAGATTTCACCTTTATTAAATATGAATACTAATTTTAGATATCACCTTTATTAAATATGAATACTAATTTTAGATATCACGTTTATTAAATATGAATACTAATTTGAGATATCACCTTTATTAAATATGAATACTAATTTTAGATATCACCTTTATTAAATATGAATACTAATTTGAGATATCACCTTTATTAAATATGAATACTAATTTGAGATATCACCTTTATTAAATATGAATACTAATTTTAGATATCACGTTTTTTAAATATGAATACTAATTTTAGATATCACGTTTATTACATATATATAATAATTTGAGATTTCACCTTTATTAAATATGAATACTAATTTTAGATATCACGTTTATTAAATATGAATAATAATTTTAGATATCATGTTTATTAAATATGAATACTAATTTAAGATATCACCTTTATTAAATATGAATACTAATTTGAGATATCACGTTTATTAAATATGAATACTAATTTTACGTCTTTAATTTATTAGAGACAAGAAACTTTCTTTACACTGTGCACACGAAGGAAGACAAATTTATAATCAGCATTCTCATATTGGTTCACATAAGGACATTTGCCATAAGTAGATCTTCATATAAGGTCAGGTACACATAATTTAGTGGTCACTCAATAAATATTTGATCCAACATCTTCTCGATGAGGCCAAATTTGAACATAATAAAATTTAAAACTTTGATTTTTGTCCAATGTTCCTCAAAGAATGTCTAATAATATGCATCTGACATATATTGACATCTGACATATCTGACAAATGTTGAAAACTTGTCTAGGAATATATAACTAAATCAAGGGATAGATCAGGCCTGGGCAAACTACAGTCCACAGTCCATTCTCATACGGCCCATAAACCACAGATTTAAAAATTAAAAATTGTGAAAAAATCTGGAGTTTGAAAAAAGGCGCCAACCACCATATTTTCTATACTTTTTCTGTCATAACAACTGGTACGGAACGGTTACAATATTGTGTGCTGCGCAAGTGTAATAGCAAAAGTCATGCACCTACTTGTTTATTGTCCACACGAGTGCATACTAGTTTGTGGTTTAATATCTCTTATTACGTTTAACGTTTTCGTTTAATCTCACTATTACACTTATTCCTAGTAAGCAATCAAATTCAAATTTTATCCCCCATTTTCAAAAACATGGATATTGCATTTGAGCAGCTGTCTTTTTTATTATACCAAGTTACACTAATTTGAAAAAATCCTCTACTGTACTGCAGCCCACCATTAATTTCCAGATTCATACCTGCCAGCTGAAAAGTTTTCCCAGGCCTGGGATAAACTGTACTCTCAGTTACAATGTTTTCTAATATTTTTCACCCTTATACACAGTCCTATTTATATTATCAATCAAATAACTGTAATATGTCAAGATTCAAACCAAATCTGATATGAATGGGTTAAAATATCATGCATTCTCTTGTTTGAGATAACATTCATGGGAGTATTTTATGATAAAAATCACTTGACAAATGCGCTTCAAAAATTTACGAGGTTACTGATTATCACTAATATATATGTATTTGTATTAGATTTATTTTTAATCCAGAAAAATAGGAGCATATATCCGAACATCGTGTCAGACTACTTCAATAAAATATTCCTAGTAAAGAATTTTTAAACTCAAACATGAATTGAATACAAAACTTGAACGACTAATGAAAGCCACACCAAGAATAGTTACACAACCATTATGAAAAAGTCTTCTTCTTTTTATTTTAGACCTGTTGGCCTGTTATGGTCCTGCATCATTGTTTTCTTTTTGTGATGTCGACTGCCAGCTGTTTTTCCATATTTTGGGAGGTCGTCCTGGAGGTCTGCTTGCTTGGGGAATACTGTCCCTGGCCATTCTTATGACTCTTGGTTCCGCCATTCTGGATACATGTTCGTTCCAGAACCTTCTCTGTCATCCCCATTTGACAACATCTTCAACTTCACACATCCTTTAGATTTCTGTGTTTCGTACTTTATCACGAAGGGTTTTGCCAGCGTTACTCCTGAGTACCTACATTTCGCTAGTTCGAAAGAGATTTTTGGTTGTTACAGTATCGGCTCTGGACTCTGCTGAATGTCATTATGGGGCAGACACAGGTCTTGTATATCCTCACCTTGCTTTGGATGTTCATATACTTGTTTTTCCAGATAGTGATATGAAAAAGTCGATTTATAATAATGGTATCTGTAAATTTATAATAATGAGAGTAAACGAGAAACATAGGAGAGATGCATTTGAAATGTGGTACTGGAGAAGATGTTACAAATCCCATGGACAGCAAGGCAAACTAACGCCTCCATTCTAGAAGAACTGAGAATCACCGACAAATTGTCAACAATATGCCTTCGGTGAGCCCGAGTTTTGATTTTTTGGGCACATTGCTCATGGCCACGGAGACTGTTTGGAGAGGCTTGGGGTTACTGGAGGTGTAGAAGGTAGCTTTGGAATAGTTAAGTATCTGCTTTTATTATATCTATGAAATTGTAATAAATAAATAAACAGTAATAAATAAATAAACAATAATTAATAAATGAACAATACATCTAATAAACAATACAGATCACTTGTTACCGCTGTTATTTTATTTTTTTAATTAATCAAACAAAATTAATTATAATACTTGTTATCTAGAAAGTAATTGAATATTCTTGGTTCAAATTCAAACGTAAAATTGCACCAAATGCTCGTGGATGGTGGTTTTCAATATTTCAGCAATTTTCGTGCCGTAGAACACTGCTTATTCTTGATCGAAGCCTTGATTACTATATCATCATCAGCTGTAATCGGCTTTGTAGAGTAGATACCGTTTTAGAGTGTTGTATCACCACCATGGATTTTTTAAAACTAAATTTGGCACACACGATCGCGTACTGCATCATCGCCATACACTTAACATGTATTTTTTTAGTTTGTGTCATATTTTTTCTTTTACAGTAGTAAAAAAATATTAAGTACCAATAACACAATAATTTTTTTTTCATCTTAGAAACGAGGCCAAAAACGGTAGTTTAATCGATTTGGATAAACAATGGCCGGAAAAACTATAATCTTTCATAATAATATACATTCAGCACGTTTGGAATGAAGTTAGCAGTAAAAATTTTGTCCCAATGACATCTGTCCAAGAAATACAAAACTTCTTTCTGTACAACCTATTATATTTATAAAACTTTATGATTACAAGGTGAATGATGATATTTAAATATATTATATTGCTTCACAAGCTTTTTCCAATATTTAAAGTAAATAAAATAATACAATAAACACATTATGATTAATAGATACGTCCACCGAAATATTCTCTTTTCAGTACATCTTTCTTCATGGAAACTTCTGGTACTCGTATTATCTGCAAGATGTAATAAATATACATATTAGTATGAAATTTTATTTATTATTTACATTATAGACAGGTAACATGAAGTCTGTTAATAACAATATCAAGTTTAACTGTCATATGTTCATGAAGAAAAAGTAAGGGAAAAGCAAATACCATTAAAACTGAACTTTTAGGTTTGTGTATATAAACATGTCAGTTTTTAAACTAGTTCAATACCACAGCACTCACTACACTATTGGGAAATTTGTCCGAATCGGTTAGCAAAACAATTCCATATATTATTCTGAGATAGTTTTGGAAAGTTTCAACTGATGCCCTCTTTAAGCCCAATTGAAATCAAAACAACTTTTGCCAGTGCACAGCTTGTTTTTGAGGAATTCTGATTTTTGCTTGCTAAAATTGCTATGTCTAAGGCCTCAGTCACATAGGTAGGAGCCACGGTTGGTGCTTAGAGCTATGCTGCGAGCTAGGCGACATATTTATAGCAAACCAACGCACCGCATCTATTGCAATGGCCACACTGCAAGCTTCACACCACGAAACATGACGATTAATCACCTAGTGAGTCTCCTAGCGAACAGATGTGTTGGTTAATTTTATTGTGTCACCAAGTGATTTTACAAGATGGCAGAAGTTTTAATAACAGCTGTATATAAAAGGGAGCCTTTGTGGAACCCATCGAGCAAATTATAGAAAAATGTACCTGTAAATAAATCACTTTGGAATGAAGTTGCACAGGAAGTAAATAAAGATGGTAAGTTGTAATAAAATTGGTTAGTTTTGAGAGTGGCTTCGTTTGTTGACTCAACCGCTCCCAAATTTCAAATGAATTTGTGGGAAGCACTTTGGTGTGGCCATGCATGAAGTCACCTAGTCTATTAGTCACGTAGCAACTAGCGAAGCACTTTGGTGTGGCTTTAACCTAAGTTAATATGAGGAATATTTTAAATGAAACTTGATACAATTGTTTAAAATACTTTAATAATTTAGTTTGATATAGTACTTGTAATTCTGCCAACATTCTCTTTTGTGGAGAGCTATGTTATATCACATTCCTCACACATGTACCAAATATCACTTCTCTTCTTGAACATAGCACATACTTTGCAAATTCTGCAGGGTCAGGGTCAGGTGTCTAATCATGTGTTGATATGGTGGAATACATATCAACACATGATTAGACACCTTATTTGACAACCTATTTGGAAGATCTTACAAATCATGCACTGGAGACTTTAGTTGGTCTCAAGATTCATACTCAACTGCACACTGATGAAGTGATGTCAGAATCACCATCATGAATAAATTCATTCATGTTTACATTATCTAAAAAAATTGAAATTAGGAGACTTTTGTTTAAAGGTTGAATTGTTCACAAAAATATTTACTAGAAGAATATGTATTTTTTGGAAGAGGTATCGATCATATGAAAACATGAGACCGGGAGTCAACGCAAATCTAGTTTATCATGTTAAAACACGGGACCGAGACTCAATACAAATCTAGTTTATCATGTTAAAACACGGGATCGGGATACAAAATGTTAACAAACCATTAGAAGACAACTTAAGGAAAGAACATACAAATAAGCTATTAGCGAGAAATCGCTCATTGACACCATCAGGAAAGATAGAGAATCCTCAGTTTCCCTTTTAGGTGAATGCCTGGGATAAAATTGAACTCAAATAGATTAGAAATTTTTCTAATATATTCATATGTTGCATTTCTAACAATTTTATTTATGGTAAATTATTAAAGTATTTTTAATAAACATTCAAAATTTCAATACAATATTCTTAATATTTACTTAGATATATCAATTTTAGCAAACCCTTCATAAGAATCAGAATTCCTTAAAAATAAGCACTGGCATTCAAAAGAGTTGTCTTGATTTTGATTGGGTTTTAAAATGTTAATACCTTCAACTGCGAAGTCTTTCCACCTGGTATTGCTAAATTGGTATTTAATCTCATTATTTTTTTCTCGACATCTGGTGTGAGGTGCTCTTCAAATCCATCAAGTATGAGAGTTTCTATGGAATCCTGATCATTATCCCTACATTACCTTCAACTAGTCCAATACCAGTCATCCATCTCCTCAGTCATCCATCCTTTTCTTGAGCATGGAAATTGATTGCGTCATTGTTTCTTGTGTAATGGTATTTCAAAATATGTTCATTAAAATTACCAGGCAAAGGTTGTGATAGTTTATTCCATTTCAACGTTCAATGATAGCACAATGATAGTTTATTCAACTTCATCATTCAATGATAGCACAATAATAGTTTATTCCACTTCATCATTCAATTGCATGATATGTAATTTTTTTTTAAAGTCCACGAATATAATGCCAGTCCTTATTATAAAATGAAGAAAATGGTTTTAAAACATCATTTTATATTTGGTCTAATACAGTACTTATTAAAGTTATCTTTAAAAAAACATAAAAGTGAGCTCAGTGAACTAAATTAACTTGATTCTTCAGAAAAATAATTCAACATTAGTAATAGAGAAAACGTTTCATCAATGTTGTAAATATACATTATAGCGCAATCATAGAACAAGGCGTGACATAGTGAATCTGGTTCCAAACCCACATATTCATAGATCGTTTGAGAAAACGAACGCTCAGTTCCATGCATTAAGAATTTACAATGCATTCTTGAAAGAGATTGGTGATTATTGAAATGTCATGCCATCAAGTATAAAAAATATGTAACAAGGTGGCTCATCAACAGAGAGAGAGAATGCAAAGAATAGAGTGTTAGGGGAAAGAGGCTGGAGCCCTAGATGCAGCCCAGATTAGGATGCAGAACTGAAGATTTGTTGAATATGCAAAAAATGAAAATTGTTAATTTTCTTATATTGAGAACCAGAGACAATTTAGTTTCCAGAATCACTTGTTTACGAAACGTTTTTCAGAGGAATATCAGTAACCAAAGAAGTGTGCATATTTTTAAACTTTCAAAAATATCAAAGAAACGGCAATGTTAAAAGCAAAAGTGTCGTTGAACGCATTAGACCATAGGTCGGCAACCTTTTGTTGTAAGAGGGCCAAATATTTTACGTGGAGATTAGTGCGGGCCGCACTTGGGCCATATGTCATTACAGTATATATTTACCTTCAATATTTGTGTACAAATATTTTAGTTTTAAAAATAAAACGCTAATTATATATTTTTACGACATTTATTATAGTTAGTAAAACCACGGTAATTTTCTGGGTTATTCTTTTTTTTTTCCTTTCTTAAATATCGCTACTGTGATGCTAGTGCACCATTCTACTGGAGTCTCACCATGTGCCAATATTTTATTGAATACTTTCCTAATTTCCATAATTATCTCCTCACCTGCATATTTCATCATTTCGTTGGAGATCGATATTAAACTTTTCTATCAGTTTTGGAGGTTTCTTTATGTGTTTTGGTTTCTCCATGATTATTTCCCCTATAACTAAGTGAAGAAGCAGAAGGCGCTTCTGGAGGGATCATGTGGACCGCATGGAGGATATAAGACTGGCAAGAATCGCTAAGACTGAAAACCGTAACAGCAGGAGATTACCAGGAAGGCCGCCGAAAAGGTGAAAGGACAGCTGGACATCATCATCCCAGGACAGCCCACCGTCACAAACAGGTCATACAACCTAAACCAAGAGGACTTGCAAGTTTTTTTATATTAGCTTGCATTTTTGAAGTAGAGACGCGTAGTAACGCGTTGCGTCTAAATGTGAATCTGATAACCGAGAACAGTGTTTGTTTTTTCGGTAATTCAGAATTGAAAAAGTTTGCTCACAAATATATGTACTATACTACCAAACCTATTAATTGTTTGCTGAGCAGACCTTTTAAACTCCTTGTAGTTTTCAGAAGGCAAACTCCCATAGAAATCCACCAAGTTAGTTTTTTCCTTAAAAAACATTTTAAGTGTGTATAATATCGTCCGTCACGTGCGTTGCGGCAAGAATCTTGCGGGCCGCACGAGAACGCCTCGCGGGTCGCGGGTTGCCGACCGCTGCATTAGACCATAAAAAGCAATAAATTTTCTAATTACACAAGATTTTATTTTTGCCATGCATATATTTCTAACAAATTTGTTAAAAGCAAGGTTTTGTTTAATGTTTACTATCTGTAATCTGAGCACTTTCTAAAGGCGAGACCAAGATATGTAAAGGAGGTTCCATACATGAGGGGTTCTGGTGCAGGTACCATAGCGTACATAAAGGACGTTACACAAGGGTGAGCAGGGGCAAAAAGATGCGCGCATTATTAATTTTTTATAGCTTCGTTATTAAAAAATTTCAAATGATATGATATAAAAAAGTATTTATTTATGGTGCAAGTGTTAAAAATATTTTTGAATTACAAATTAGTGGAATTTTCGTATTAACAGGGTTGTTTAACTATGTAATTGAGAATTTTGTTTATGAAGTGTTACAATTTTGAATTAACAGGGTTTTACTATACATTTTAAGCACTGTAGAAGTTTACTAAGTGACTTTTATTATTATTATTATTACTTACTTAGATTTGTTTGAATATTGGGAAATTTGTTCATCTGGTCAATATAGTCGTAAAGAGTTTGTTTCACTTTTAACTCCATCATGGCGATTATGGTTTCTTTCCAACAAGATATGGTCATCATGACTATAGGTTTAGAAATTACATTAAGAAAAGTGTCATCTAGTTTAGTATCAATTATCAAGTCACTGAAAGTTATAACAAAATATTATTACAAAATATAACACAGTTTATACAGGTGGTCTATCATCCATAAGTCATGCCACAGTTTCAAACATTAATAATTTTTCAGTTTGATTTTTTTTCCGATTATTTAAAAATCATCCTTAACCCCCATATCTTCAGATTGTTTTTCTATGTGTATACCAAAAATATGCAGGTTTATTTTAATAAAATTTTTCAAAGTGTTAATTTTGTCAGAGTAGATTTCCCAAAAGCATGTAAAAATAAAACATTTTCAATTATTTGTTGCATAATTAATTGCATTATATTCATCAGGGGTCGTCAACACTTGGTTTTGTAAAAAAAAAAAAAATTTTTTTTTTTTTTCAAAACACGTTTTGGTATGATAAATTTTAACCTGTACACCGCGTTAAAAATCAAATTCCACGAATCCTGTGCGCGGCACAATTTCGGCATTGTTTAATGTGTAAGTTTAAACGCGTATTTTGTTTAGAACCACTGATATTTGATTACACCACCAAGTAAACATGACATTCAAGTAATTTTCTGATAATAAATAATAGTCATTACTCTTAAGGAGACTCATTAAATAAAGGAGATAAACTAAACATTACGTAAAATACACAAAGGAATGCTACAGATCAGATCACAGGCGTTTGTGCTTCCTGCGAGGAACACGTTAAAGCATGGCAAACAAAGACCTACTATACAATCTGGACAATACCTCATTTCTTTCCAAATTTTTTGCGTCCATATGAAATATTTTACTCTAAAAATTTCTGATATGAACGCTTGATGAATACCTATAACCAAACAATATCTACTCGTATATAATAAATCTAACAATGCAAAAGATTTGCTTTTAAAAAATGCACTACAAACACTAAATAAATTAATATTTATATAAATATAACTAGAAAGTTGAGACGATTTTACAAGAAGTGTGTCAAGTACCTAGTGAAATAAAAATATGTAAAAATGAAGAAAAAAACTTGACGATACACAAATGCAATGCAGTCTGGGTATGAACTGATTTAAAAGAATATTTTTGGTGGTCGTTTTTTCTTGTGCAAAACGAAATACGAGTTGGCTATTTTTATGACCGCTACTGTTTGCGACCGTGTATAGCAGGCCTGAACAAATGGCGGCCCGCAGTGAAGTTTTATCCGGCCCGCGGAGTCAAAAATATGATTTTAAAAAATTTGCTGTTTTGTTAATAAACCTTAATGACAAGAAAAATTTATAAATAATAGTGGGGCACCAATTTCTAAGTTTGACTCTGATAATGTGAATTTATTTAATTTTGCATTGATACAATTTTTTACTTTCAAAATGTGTGAGGGAGAGGGTCGTAGCAGGATTTATCGCATCAGTGAACACGAACCACAGGTATGCCATTTACCTTCCTAATAAAAAAAACTATTTCATTTTGCACTTTTTTATTGTGGCCCGCGGCCAAAAAACCGCAGCCAATGTGGCCCGACAACTAAAAGATTTGCCCACTCCTGGTGTATAGGATACGCGTTAGCAGTAGTTGGCGCGTGCGTAGGATGATTAAGTATTATTATAGAGCATCAAACAACAAAGAAACAAACAAAAATTATTCAAACACAATGCGCATATTGACGTGATTTTACTTATAGAGATTGATGATTAGGAGATAAATTGCACTTTTTCGATAGTATTTGCTTCGAGTCAAAAGACCACATACTATCTGCACTATTCATGAGAATAGTCAAAGCGTACAAGAAAGTGTTGCTGATGATCAAGCAACTACAACCGATGTCATTTAACGAATAACACCACAATGAATCTTAAAAAGCGATTTGTATGTCTTTAAATTGTTTAAATGTCTGTAAATATGTAATCATCATCATTAGCCCAGTTGATTACAGTGTTGGATATAAACCTCCCCTCTCTTTCATTCATTCCTATCTTAGGCAGATTACTCGCAGTTCCTTCATGACACTTTTCAGATGTCATTAGACCATGTTGCTAGGAAACTTCCTACATTTCCTTTTCTGTATTTGGTCACCACATCAACACTTTCTGGGTCCACGAATCATCAATACATCTGGCCATGTACCCTACCTAATTCCATCTCTGGATAGCAACCCTCCTAATGACATCTGCGAATTTGATCAGCTGCCTTAACCATTTATTCGTCCTTCAGTCACGTAACAAAATATTCAGCATTCTCTCCATCACCCTCTATATGTTGCCCTGAGCTTGCGTACTATTTGATGTGTTAATTTTGCCATCTAAAGTTGTACACAATAGGTAATATCTATTGCTAGTAAATTTTTGATGAATTTTACGTGAGAAAGGATTTTGTATGTTGAAATGAAACAATTGATTCACTGATACATGAGTCATAATTTTTTTATACTAGTAGACTGTTTCTAACTTGCACAGCATTTTATTTTCACATAAAAGCAGCTGTATCCAATGCAGTTTAGTATAGAACACATATCTTGAATGAGAAACTATCACATACTCCTTTTCTTCATAGATTCTCTATAGAACTCTTCCAAAATTCCTCAGTCTTCCAACTCGATGCCTTACATTTGACTTCTCAGCCAAGGTGGTTTCTTTGAACAGTCATCTTTATTGGTTGTCTAAGAACATGATCTGATTGGGCATATAATAATAATTATAGATAATAGTAAATTTTATCTTCCATTACAGTAAATTTTCTTTCTTTTTTTTGTCTATTCTATTATACAATCGATTTTGTCTATTCTACTATTATCGAACCGGACCGAATCAAAATTTGCTAACATGATAGTCTACAATTATATTTTAGTGCCAACTTTGATGTATGGGAATGAAACATGAATGTGGAAAAAGACAGATGAGCTGAATAAATGGTGTAGAAATGCGTGCTTTGAGAAAAATACATGGATTGACAATGTATGACGTATGGAATGAAGTGATAAGGAATGAATGTGAACTTAAAGCTTATGTGATAAGTAGGATGAAGAAGAGCACGGTGAGATGGTTTGAGCATGTGGAACAAATGAATGAAGAAAGACTAACAAAACAGATATATTTAGTGCAAATTTGAGTGTACGGCGTGTGAGAGGAAGACCAAGGAAAGTATGGTTGGATCAAGTGAATGATATTCTGAAACAAGGAAATGTAAAGTCAGATAAATCATAGAAGTTGTATAAGAAGGTGTACGGATGTAGAAGAGGCTAAGGATATGTGTCAAGTCTGGCGCTCTATCCTCTCTGCCTACCCCGATCGGAAAATGGCGTGATGGTATGTATATATATTCTCTCAAACCACAGTCTGTCTAAATAAAATGACTGAAATAAAAAAATATTTGATAAATTCTACTGTTTTCTTAATCTCTTACCCAGTTTTGTGCATTTGGTATTTAAGGAATTTCATTTTATCTGTGTTGAAATCAATCTGAACCTCAAAGTATATATTTACTCCAGAGAGAGATCCGATGGCTTTACCAGTTTCAAGATTTAGCATCTTATCCACAAAGTCATATTCAAACTGGAAAAATAATCCCATTTCGGATGTAAGTATTCACATAATATAAATTAAACATCTCAAAGTGCAAACTGTAAAAAAATGTTAATGGGTTACTAAATTTCTTCAACTGTAGGAATCACTTGAAAACAATGAAGATGTTTCCAGTTGTAGTTGAGTGTCACTGTTTGTCAGGTTGATGAGAGCGTGCAACGGGGTTTTGTTTTTGTGTAATCAAAAATCGGAAAGAAGTATCGATGTATTTTTTCATGCTAAATATCCTCATTGAGATACAGGCAAAAGCCTAGTTTACTGGGGATACGACAAATGAAAGGCAACAAACCCAGATCCATTAAAATTGTACATCCAAATCAAATTACCTGTTGTGTTTTCTCAAATTGTATATATTTCTTGTCATGTGTAATAATAAATAATAAATTAAATAAAATCCTTTTTGGGGGAAGTCTTATCAAAATTTATAAATGGGATCGAATTCTTGAGTTAGAGTTTGCTCTCTAAACGGCGTTATAAATTATCCTTTTAATATTAATATTATTATTAATGCTTTTTTTCTCAGATAGAGGGTGATTAAATATTTTTTTTTAGATATATTTTATACCATTAATTAGATCACAAAAACTGATTTTACTATGGACCCCCCCCCTTCCCCATCTTATCACAAGTTGGGAATCCCTGTACTTCTTCTGTATTTGTAATACAGTAGAAGTGCAGGGAATAATCCTCAAATACAGTGTATTTTCTAATCAGGTCACAGTATCTGGTGTTAGGTTGACTACTGCATTAGTCTAATGTTTTCACTTCCCTGACTAAATTTAAAAAATATAATGAAAAATAAAACTCGCGCTGATTATATCGACAACAAAACTTCCGCAGATTTTAAGTCGCTTCAGTCCATATTCAACTTCAAAATTTTCTAATCGTCTTAATGAGCTAAGGTTTCTCAAAGAACCTCTTGATAATTCAAGCTTACCGTTTAGTTGAACCTTAAAGAAAGAAATATTATTTTATATTAGGTGTACAAATAAGTTTCCGCCGTTTTTTATAAAAAAATGGGCATTTATTGTGAAAGAACGGAACCTCATGTTTTATTCGAAGTAGTACCCATCGCTTGCCACTACTTTTCCCCATCTTTCTGTCAGCATACGAATACCGCGTCAGTCATCATCATCATCTTTTGAGGCTATCCACGAATCGACTCAATTTTTGGTATCTTCATATGATGTGAAGTGCTGCTCAGACAGGCCATGCGTCATCGATCAAAACAAGTGGTAATCAGAAGGAGCAATGTCTGGTGAATACAGCGGGTGGGGTAAAACTTCTCAATTGAGTGTTTCCAAATAGGTTTTGACCGGTGCCGCAACATGTGGACTAGCATTATCATGCAGGAGAATAATTTTGTCATGTCTGGCGTAGTAGTGGGCGCGCTTTTCCTCGAGTGCTCGACTCAATCTCATCAATTATGTTCGGTAGACAGCCCCAGCAATGGTTTCATTCGGTTTGAGCAACTCATAATACACGACACCAAGCTGATCCCACCAAATACACAACAAGAGTTTTTTTCCATGAATATTTGGCTTAGCCGTAGATGTTGAAGCATGACCAGGGGATCCCCATGATTTCTTCCTTTTTGGATTATCATAATGGATGCATTTTTCATCACCAGTGACTATATGGTGCAGAAAACCCTTTCGTTTATGCCTGGCAAGCAGCATTTCACATGTGGAAAATTGGCATTCAAAGTTTCTCCGTGTCAGTTCATATGAATCCCAATTTCTTTGTTTTTGAATCATTCCCAATGATTTCAACCCATGTGAAATTGCTTGTTGAGTCACTCCTAATGTAAGTGCAAGTTCTTCTTGCGTTTGGCACGAATCTTGATCCAATAATACTTCCAATTCCGCGTCTTCGTACACTTTCGGCCTTCCGCTACGTTCTTTGTCTTCGATGTCAAATTCACCGTTCTTAAACTTTTGAAACCACTCACGACAACTTCTCTCACTTAAGGCAGCCTCACCATATGCTTCTACAAGCAATCGATGCGCCTCAGCTGCAGATTTCTTCAAATTGAAGAAGTAAATCAAAAGTTCCCGCAAATGACGCTTATTCGGCTCAAAACTTGACATTTTCGAACACAAAAAAATATGTTATACTGATAAAAATTCACTAATATTTCAAGGTCATGTTGTTGACAGATGTCCAACCTTACGATAATGACATTTTACATCTGACAATTTTAACCATAACTTACTGGTGGCGCCAACTTTTGTCAAACGGCGGTGACTTATTTGTACACCCAATATATTCACACCATGTCCTTTTTGGGGTTGAAAAAGAGGACAGATCTCCAAGTCTCTCTATCCATGTAAACGGTTCTTGTCCCATCCACATCCATTCATTCCCAAATATCTTTTCCTCTCCACCATCGCATCCTTTTTCCTTTGATTGATGATATCTCATTTTTATTATTATTGTGTATATGTACAAATAAATAATATTTCAAACATTTTTTTTGCGATCACGTAACTTTCTTTATTCACTTTTGTTTGATTGGTAAAAATATATTGCCACCTGGCAATAAGCCCGTCAAATTGGTATAGAATGAAATTGAGGTGCTTGGCCGCGCAGTAAAGCACTGGACTTCCATGGGGGAGGTTCGCACCCCGTGCTATAGTACTCCCCTCGAATGACAGGTATTTTTTCTACCTCGTATTCAGAGGTATAAGGAACTTATGACTTCGGTCATATCTATTCTTTTAAACCAAACAAAAAATAATAAATAAAAACATCTCATCTTATATGCTCTTCTATTTTCTCATACTTCTTACCTTTCCCTCAGTTAAAATTTCTCCAACTATCTCTTTCCATTCTTTCATTTGTCTACGTCTACCATTTCCTCGCTCTTTTTTCATTCCAGATTAATAATATGCGTGTTTCATAAGTATTTCACAACTCATTCTTGCAATGTGACCAAACCATCTCAAGATTCCTTTCCTAATTCTACATATAATATCTACATCTAACAAACAGTTATCCTTTATCCGATAATATTTACTCACTTATGGTACACATTTCTACCACATTTATTCTGCTCTTATTACTCCCTTTTAGTGCCCAGACTTTGCTTCAATACATCAAGGTTGGCACTAGCATACCATTGTGCACAATATTTTTTGAACAATTCGCAATTGATTTAATTGAAAAAAAACAGTACGAATCATGTCATTTTGTTACCTGCAACAACATGCCTTGCAATATCTTTCTCTATCTTACCATATCCCGAAAACATGCTCCCCTAATATCAACATTCCTCAACTTGTTCTAATCATTTAGTCTACCCACACAACAATTACTCAAAAAACCACCTTTTTCAACAACCATGACTTTCGACTTATTAAAATTCATTCTTAAATCTTTTTCGTAACACTTTGCATACACTCTTTCAATCAACATTACTAAAGCATTTTAATTTTCTGCCACTGTCATATCATCTATATACAATAAACCATTCACAATCAAATCTGACATTTTCACATCTCTCATTTTACTCTTAATTTCGTTTACACATGAGTCAATAAAAATACTGAAAAGTAATGGAGACATTACAGATCCTTATTTGACACCTTTCTTTATACAAAACCATATATTTTTTACATTAATTCTAGGTACTCCAAATAACAAATTGACTGATTTTCAATCAATTGGAACAGATAAACTTGCAATATTATACACCGTACGATAAAATCCCGGATAGTCTCTACTCCAGGGGGTTGTCCATCTGCATTTCACAGCACTGGAATAAATATTTAGTCGAGGGGTGTTTTATCTTTTGTACCCTGACATCTTGGACCAGATCTAAAGGTCAACTCACACTCCCCCAGACGGTGGTAGTACAGAATATAGACATTGCAGACTGGTTTCCTCTCTCGTCCCCTTTTCAATGTTGCGAATTGATTCGGTATTTAGACTGTTATACACATTTGCTGAGTAGCGAATTAATTAATTTATTTATTTACTTAATGCTTCCTGCACATTTATCAAAATGTTTTCATTTTAACAAGAGAAAATATAAAAAAAACACCATCTTGGTAAGTTAATTTAGAAATACCAAAGAAAATACGGTAGACAACACAAATTATATAATTATGTATTCCGTGAGATGCTCAAAAGTATAAATTCTCAGCACAGCTAGAAGCAAGCAACTATAAATCAAAGAAAAAAATTTAACGATCGACCCAAGAAAGAAATAATACATATATGCTGCAAGTTTTGATGCATCATGCCCTAAATGTTACAGAATAAGCCACAAATTAACTTGCATAGATATGCTTGGTGCCACCAGTGAGAAACACCTCGATTCCTTACTTTATAGTGTCTCTTCACATGTTTGTTATTGATTACTTAGAATTCATTCGGACAGATGAAAAATAAAAATTTACTTTGGTATGCCACTGGTTAAAAAATAAATTGCTTCTGAATCAGTTGTACATTTTGTCCTACTATTTGTTATTTGTCCTTCCCATTAACATTTAAGAAAACCACATTTAAGGTTTTAAAAAAATAAGAATTAAACAGCTCATCATCAACTTTTAACATTTACTTGGCATAAATATTTTCTTTAGAATAATATTGAGTAGTCCGAAAAAAAGTTTCATATATCTCAGATAGATGTCATTAGAATCAAATTTTCATTGCTCACTTCATTCAAAACTTGCTTGACGTATATAATTGATTGAATCCCATTATAGCGAAATTCATGGGATTATAAAAAATATTTAATTTTACTTAATATGGGGGAAAATAATTTTAATTCAAACAAAAAGTTGTACATTATACATTGCATTAATTTTTTTTTTAAAATGACGTTATTTTGACTGTGCTGAATTTTCTTAATAGAATTAATAATTGATTTTTCAATAGCACATATGTTTTTCAGGATATGTAAGTCTGAAACTTTTTCAATCTATTCATAGCTTATGAAAGTGAAACTATCAGGAGGCATAACTCTATTTTCATATTCGCTCTCCAAAGTTAAGATTTCATACAACACACAGTTTTTCAATAATGTCATTCAGTCAGCTCGTTTGCAATAATATTATCTTTTTCAATACTGTCATCATAATTGACACTTGATCAGTAACCATAGAACTTCGTATATATCTTACTTCATTTTGCACTTTCATTTCAGCTGTCTGTATCTTCCAGTCATTTGGATTTCGTGATCGCCATCTTCGAGAATTGAGGCTTTCTTCCAACAGTTAAAAATTGTCGATCCTTTGGCTGACCACCAAGGTGCACCAATCATATTGCATGCTTCTTTAACATCTTTTTTTGTATCATGGCCCAAAATTATGTTCAGCTATAGCTTTTTAAAAATTTACTACATTAATGAACTTTAACTGAATGTATAATTTCCAGATCGAAGATTGCAAAAATATTGATCAATTTGCAGTTAAAAATTCAATGTGAATGTGTTCTAGCTTACATGTTAAATTATGTGCTGAGCAATCATAAAAAAAATAAGATTTTTTCTTTGCTATATTTTTATTTAGGTGTCGAAATTCAATAATCGACAAAAAATATTCACTTTTCCGAAAATTTCATTACTTCGGTATTCATTATAAGACCTGTACTACGAAAAGTAATAGTTTAATGAAATTTTTTGGACATTGTTTATCCTTTTTGGCATCATTTTGAAAATAGCACGAAATAAACTGTTTTTTTTTGTGCTTAATACCTTTTTTGTTACCGTAAAGGCAAAATGTGACAAAAACCAAAAAAAATATGAACAATGTAAGCGACGGTGTGTATCAAATGTGGTTTAAAAATTTCATAATGGTAATACGACAATAAAATATGGTGTCCACTCTAGAAGGCCAATTACCACTGATGATGACCAAATCAAGACTTTAATCGAGAAAAACCAGTGTTACTGAAAATATCCAAAACCACCATCATTAAATTTGCAGAGCTATTTTTGCTAATAGGTAAACTTAGTCATTTCCTTACGGGCACCAACCCAAAGGGGGCGCCCGAAGATTCGTAAATAGGTTATAAAAATATGTACAAGAATGATTTAGACGAATACTGTATGGAAGAATGTGTTCACTTAAATTCATATTTAAAATGTAATGATAACTTTGACCATTCAATGTTACAACTTAGCAATTAAATAAATAAGAAAAAAATATTTACTATTAAAAATTATCCAAATATTTACATTAATTTATTTATGTACATCATTAACAAACTCCTCCGCGGAATAAGTGTTTTTTTATTATTGGTATTATTAAAATTATATTTAAGATCCACACTAAAACAAAAAAAACTAAACACATTAACAATAATATCAGACATAACAGTTAATATGGGCATCAATGATATTGTAGATGCATATGCGGAGAAAAAAGCAAGCCATAAACTGTAGTGGTTTGTTGTGTGACGTGAAATACGTCATCTGAAATATAAAGGGTAAGCATCTTTTGAATTATGTATTGGGGAGGAGAATGAAGGGGGGAGCAAGTTGCAAACTGCTTAAGGGTACTGTCTGCGTAACAAATGCAGCACTATAACAGGACAAAAAGAACAATGTATGTAGAGTTCGATACTATCTGTGACATAAGGTATCTACTAGGAGTCTTGGAACGTATGGAGTCGAACACATAATTATTAGTTTAGCACATAAATATTCATGTTTAGCACATCATTTTTTATTTTTAGCACATAATTATCATTCTTATTAATTTAAAACAAAGTAATACTCACATCTAGAAGCTGCATTGGATCCATACCATTTTTTAAAATGAGTTGCGATATCTTTGGTAATAGTCTATCTATGTTTTCATTAAAATTATCTTTCATTATATGTAAAGCGTCTTTGTGAAAACTGTAAATTTATGAAACAAAATTATTTAACTATCAGTATGAATACTAAGAAACCGGTTTAAGTTGGTTTTTTTTTTATGACAGTTTTTCAACTTTTTTAAATTTAATAAATTATTCATCCGCATAGAAAAGAAATACTTTTGCAATAAATTAGAACAGCTGCGGAAAACGAATGTTTAGATTTGAGATATCGACAGATTAAAACACAAATATTGCATGCCAAAAAAGTGATTTTCTATTTCATCAACACATCAAAACCAGGGAGTTTATAAATATCAAAAGTATTTTGTTGTATCATTTGTATATAGTATATATCCAAGACTTAGTTTTATACTAAAAAGGATGATTTTGCTTCAAGGATTTTTTAACTAGAAAAAGTATGTTGACATAAAATGTATAGATTTTGTGATCACACGAGTGATTTGGACCTAGCTCCGGAGACAGCCTTAGAAAGAAATGGCTCGTCACGCAGACACCAAATAAATGAGAAAATAAGAATGATGATGGTGAACAGTTGTGAAAAATGAAGACCGAATAAAGTATGGATGAATCAAGTTAATGAAATCTTTATAGAAGGAAAGTTAGTAATCAGAGAAACAGAAGGAGTTGCATAAAAAGATGTATGAACGTTGAAGAAGCGAAAGATGCATGTTATGAAAGTTCCATAGAGACTACCATCGTTGTAAAGGTTCTAATGACGTCTTCAATCCTCTTGGTCACATGCCGTTTGCACGGTAGTGTACAGGCTTTCCTCAGTCAATTCCTTCACCTTATCAGTTCACCTAGCTAGTCCTCTGCTTTAAAGATATTGTAATTTGTTTAGTAAAACACTGTTTATTTCACTTAACCTAACGGTGTAACCCTATCGTTTTTTAAGTTTTCATCTCATCAGGGAAGCACAAATAAGACAGAATTACATCGAACTGGCACCAACATACCAAGCACATCTACCGGTGAAAATTCAGGCTGGGGATTGTAGGTGGAGGGCAGGAGATAACTTCGATAAACAGGGATGAAACCATGAAATTTTTAATGTTAGATGTGTTTTGTACATTGGTGCCAGTTTGAAAATAATTCAGTCTTGTTTTTGTAAACAGGGATGAAACCATGGAATTTTTAATGTTAGATGTGTTTTGTACATTGGTGCCAGTTTGAAAATAATTCAGTCTTGTTTTTTTTTCCCCTGAGCTGAGATTGATGAGGTGAAAACCTTGAAACAGTAGGGTTATACTGTTATGTGAAGTGGAAAAAATAGTTTTTCATTAAACAAATTACACTCTGCAGATCATCTGGCTCACATTAGGAAACGTTCCCTAAATACTGCCTTATATGCTGAAAACATAATAAAGTCCTACCATCACATTTAATTCTTGGAGTGTGGAGACGTTAGTTTATCCGGTTATCGCATTTTTAAACAATTGATTCTTCCACATTCTTAGGCTTTTATTATCTATATTCTATATGGAGAACCTCCTTGGCTTAGTGGCTAAGATGTTTGTCTCCCAACTCAGAGGTTTAAAAAAAAAGGATTCCAATTTGGTTTTCACCTAAAGCTTCTTTAACATCTTTCTGGTTAATTAGAACAGATTGGCACATGGCAATAAGCCCACCAGGTATACAACATAAGTGTAATATAATACATTAGATATTTCAGAGGCGTTTTATAATTTAAGAAAGATTAAGACTTCAATAAAGGTAAAGGTAGGAAAACCATTTAGACAGTCGATCGGAGCGTGGTTGTTATTGCGACAGGATTTTGAGTATTTGGGCTTTCAGGATGAATGACGAGTAGGAAAGAATTGTGTGAGCTCGTGAGTGTGGGTTTCTTCTTGTTTTAATTTTGGTTGTTTTTGTATTTGTGTTTCTGTGTATTTTTTGTTTTAATTTTAATTTTTATTCTTCTGATTGTGTGCGGTATATTGTGGGATGAATATTTTTGATCTTTCTGGAGTGATGTGTGAGGAGTTGAATTTTGCAAGATGTTTCCAGTTGTAGTTGAGTGTCACTGTTTGTCAGGTCGATGAGAGCGTACAACGGGGTTTTGTTTTTGTGTAATCAAAAATCGGAAAGAAGTATCGATTTATTTTTTCATGCTAAATATCCTCAGTGAGATACAGGCAAAAGCCTAGTTTACTGGGGATACAACAAATGAAAGGCAACAAACCCAGATACATTAAAATTGTATGTCCAAATCAAATTACCTGTTGTTTTTTCGCAAATTGTGTATATTTCTTGTCATGTGTAATAATAAATAATAAATAAATAAATAAATAAATAAATAAATAAATTAGCGTTGGGGCTATTTCTAACTTAGCTCTATTTTATTATAAGAAATAGCCGATATTTCCATATTTTTACTAATTGGATCATATTATGATAGTGTGATTAAATTAAAAAATTAAATGTTAAAATCATAACCCAATTTTGATTTCTTACCTTTTATAATAAACATCTGATTGCATCATTTTTATTGACAGCGATTATCTGGTATTGTTAGACAATTATGAAATTACAGTTGTGGAGGTTAAAAAATAATGTAAAAGATCACATCTTACTGCAGTCAAGAAAAAAAATATATTTCAGTCCACAAGTTTATAATCGATAATACTATTAATAAAAATACTAAGCAGTTTACTCGATTGATCCCATCAGAAATGTATGACAACAAATGATATGAAATAAAAGCAAAAATTACAGGAGATAATAAAATAAAAAGATTAAGATAATAAAAAATCATAACACTTAAATGAAATAAGAAATATGGAAATAGATATGAAAGTGCAAATGAAAAAAATATATAAAACAAATACATCGAATTAAAGTTAAAATTAATCAGGTCAAAAAATTGTTGTAATTTTAACACAGCACAAAAATTCAGACACAAACAAAAATTTTATAGATATAAACACAATACATATTACTCAAAAAAATTATATGAATCCATTAACAAAAATGATAAATATTTATCTGCAGGGCTGAACTTAGGATTATAATTTTTTTCCAATCACACATATCATATATCGAGACAATATTTGTGAAGACCTATCGTACGATGCCTGTCATTCAGCTTAGAGGTTGCGGATTTGATTTCCGTTGTTATCAAATTTTCTTTAAAAAAGACAGATATTTAAGTTTTTTCTTGCATCAGATAGCGCCTCTTTTCCACGTGGATGTTCTTCTAAGCTATTGAACTAGCCAATTTCTCTTTAACTTCATTCTCGTAGTTTCGTCCTATTGTAATTTTTAGACCATCGTAATACCACAGATTACATATTATAAAGAGATCTCCGTTCAGCTTTACATCGGTACATCTTCAAACCGATTGACTACTCCGATCTAGTGGCGTCAAAAGATAGTATTGGTAGATTAGAAGTTTTTTGCGAAAGAACTATCAACTTGCTGGGATATTTGAACTCAAGGTCTTAAGCCACTTTATAAATATTTATTGCACTGTAAGTTTCCTTCTTCCGTGTTGTATGGAATAATATATCTATAGATAATGTTATGAAAAATGTCCTAAACAGACCACATTCATGTGAACAAGAGGCGGTCATTTAACAGATTTTATTTTCCACACCAATTGTTAAATAAGTGTATGAATTGAAGAATATATTACTGTTAAAATATTATGTTTTATTTCATTTTCTTTAGAAAAATTATTATGAAAACAAATAGGAAAGTTGCTTTTGAGCCACCGTGTATCTTGTAACATTTGCTCTTACACTAATGCAACTGTTTTTAGAATATGTGATTCTGCTGATCTACAATACCTTTATGAGGATCATAATCAATCGATTCTTTACCTAAGTGAAACTGTTAAGCTCAATCTTTCACTGTGAAATAAAACAAAGATCTTCCATAGACAACATATGATATAAACGTAGTTTAATTTCTACAGAGTTTTTCCCTTCTTTTGAAAGAACCTTGATAATCACGCAATATTCAATTTTTAACATTTTAGAATATAATGAAACAATATGTATTCTATCAGTTCCAGTTGACATATTACTGACGATAGAGGTATCCAATTTTAACTATAATATTGCCTGACCATGTGGCTGATGTGGTATCTGTCCATACACACTTTAGGCCGGAAACTTTTGACTTTAGTGGTACCATCAATCCATTTCCTAGTAGATGTACTTTCACCTCTCCAACATTAATAATAAATAAAGGTTTATTGATAGCAACACAGTATGTATATATATCTTGAAATTTCATATGTAAACATATTTCAAGATAATGACGAGGAAAGTACATTTAAGAGAGAAGCTATCAAAAGGTCTGAGCTCATCTCATAACATACCCCCAGTCGAGATACACCCCCACCAATAGAAGATGAGCCCGGCCGCGAGGACATCAGATGTTTTTCATCACATTCATAGATTTTCTCATATTCAACTCCTTTGGATTCTTTGACTCCTAACCTTTCCTTCTTTAAAATATTCTTACTTTAATTGGTTTTCTATTGATATACTAAAACAGGTTTGTTTTTATTTCGTATTGTATTGCACTTTTATCATATACAAAACAAAATGACACAAGGTGGAACAAAAAGAAACAATTTATACAGGGTGGGGCATGAATCTTGCTACAAAAATAAATTTAAATAATAATGATATGATTTTTATGTAGTTGTTCAGGACTGTAATGTGGCTATATGTAGCAGACTGTAATCTGGCTATGTTCAGACTGTAATGTAGGTATAATTTCAGCCACATTACAGTCTGAATAACTACATAAAAATCATGTAATTATTATTTTATTTTATTTTTGTAGCAAGATTCATGCCCCACCCGGTATAAGCAATTGTGAAATTAAAATTAACATTTGCAAGGTTATTTTGATGTTTTTGACATTAATTGTTTAGTTCGATTCTGTTATTCGGTAAAGTTTGTCTTTAATTTATATATCTAGATAAATAGGAAATTTAATCTTCACTTTACATTATCTATACATTACTCATAATGATAAAAAAATTTACTAATTAAAATTAAATAGGGAAAATACCTTTTCAATAATTATGAAAATGGTTTCATTTGTCAATTTTGCTTTGTAAATATATTTTGTAAAAAACATTTGTTCATTTGAATTGTAAATGTCATTTTTGTGCACAAATTTCATTAATATATTGCTGTAATTTAGCAATGAAATAAAAAAATTCAAGGTACTTAAATTTAAGTTAAGATGATAATGTGACGGCTAGAAATCAAGGGTCCTAGCTTTCTCATGTCATCGCCAAATCAAGGGTCCTAGCTTTCTCATGTCATCACCAAATCAAGGGTCCTAGCTTTCTCATGTCATCACCAAATCAAGGGTCCTAACTTTCTCATGTCATCACCAAATAGTTGACTTGTATAGCACTGTGTCATAATAAAATATCACTTCAAGAGCGCCTTGTTTTTGTATTTATGAAAAGTAACTCATAAACGCCACTAAATATAGTGATAACAAATGTCTGTAAATATGTTTTAAGCTGAGATGCCAATATTGAATAACAAATGTAATTTACATTAGACTATTTGCATTATTAAGGTAGTGTCTGATGTTTGGGCAGATTTATGGATATTAATAAATTCACAATACAATTTGACAGGCTATCCTTTGTAATCGAGTATGATTGCCAGTCATCCTGTGAATTGAAGATATCTGTTTACATATTGGTTAACCCTTTGCACTCTTTAATTATTTTTTTTTATCTACAACTCTTTAATTCATAGACAAAAAAAAAGGCCTCAATATAGTGTTGTATTGGAACAGTGTAGAGTGTGTAATTATTATTTTTTTGTTTATATTAAGTAGTAAGGTAGTAAATAAATAAAAATGTACATACTCAACAAATTTATTTACCAGAATTATTCATAATTTTTCAAAGTATTGTACTTTTTAAAACATTCTCCTGGATGAAGGCCGGGCTTCCTATCACAAGTATCACAATATAATGTAGTTTTTCTCCCTCCTTTGACCTTCCGATGAGAACACACCGCACAGTCCTTGTGTTTTTTATAGGAAAAAATAAAATGACTCTTCCCGTCCAAACGCTGGATAGTATCGTCTGTGGACAATCAGCCCGGTTTTTGTATCGGTGAACGAAAGTCTTCGATTAGACTCATCAATAATTTGTTTCAAAACTTTTTATATGATATTCTTTGAATATTTTCTTTCGTAGCATATTCATTGAATAAAATGTATGAATTCACATTACATCACAAAAAACACAAAATACAAACATCACGAAAAACACGAAACACTTTTTTCCAAGACGTATCACACTTTTTTTCGAGGACACAGGCACTTCATTACTGATAATAGTAGTATAGGTACTTGAATCATGTGGCCAACTACCTGCAAACATCATAAAAGTATCCCTCGGACCTTGAATCCATGGAATACCGCTATGTCTATTGTTAATTACTACACACTACAAATGACTGTGTTGGTCCTATTACAATAATAATAGCAACAATGTAAAACTGCGTAGAAAGTCTGAATATGACAAATTCAGTCCTTTTTTAAGTATTACAGAGTATTTGAAAGAAAAAAAAACAGATTTAATAATTTTAAATTATTTTAGAAATTGCGTCGTATAATGTTGGGTCTAGCTCGACATAGGAGTTGACGTAAGGAATACGATGTCGAGCCACACTCGACATAGGAGTGCATAGTGTTAATGTGTGCCAAGTGTTGCACTTCAGCAAATACACATTATTTACAGGTTCAACAAAGTTCCATGATAACCAGTAGATTTAATCCGCTAAAGCCTTTTTTTCTCATTATGGTATATTTATATACAGTAAAAATCTGTTAATTGGAAATTCAAGGGATCAAATTTCATAAAAAAAATCATTTCACGAATTACAGGGTCACTAAAAAACAATTTATAATTGTGTGTCACTTTACAATGGCTGGGAATATTGCTACTGTAAAAATAATAAGTCAAGTAAAAGTTTTGTCGACGTATTTTCGGAATATTGAGACATACTAACGTATTTAACACGTTCCGTGCCGCAGTACATTTTGAGAAAATAAGTACCTGCACCACTAAACAAATTATAGTTTATATTATGTATACATATATAGGCTTCATAAATAATGATTTATTTTTAAAAATAAGCTGATTTTAGGTGATATTGTGAGCGTAGGTCACCGGTGACCTACGCGGCGTCGTACGATAATACATGTATATACAACATAAACTTTTGTAGTCGAAACAAATTGTAGCATGCCTAATTTATTACTTATTATATTTTTTATTTATTTATTTAATATGCTATAGTGTTACGCCATAACATAATAATCTCTTATGATTACTGAGACAATAGCTCCAAAATAAAGGGTCACAATGTTGCATGGACAATGCACCCTCATAAATTTCCAGCGTGACAAATGGATGGTCCCGTTCATTATGTTATCCCTGGAATCTCTTCTATACCCCCTAGCCTAATTGTAGAGGCTAGTTTATCCTTGAAAAAAATAAACCGTAATAGCTTGCTCATGTACACCTGGAGGTTTATTAAAAATAATTGCATTTTCAAACAAAATTTTGGAAGTTTTTATGTGCATTATATTCAGGGGCGCCGTATAGGTCACATTCAATGTTAAAATTCCTAGTAAATGTGACCGCTGGCGCACTGGGACTGTTTATAAAAAAAAAACATGTAGGTCACCGGTGACCTATGTGGCGCCCTGGTCAAAAACACGATAGGTCACCAGTGACCTATGCGGCGCGGAACGTGTTAATGGTAAAATAAATAATAAAATATGGACTATTTTCCACGAGCAGCCAAGATGTATGAATTTAAAAAAAACACCGCAACTGTCACCACTTATGTTGTAGCACTTTTTTTGTGTTGCTCAATAGTGCTCTAAAAAACTATAGAACATAAATCCAGTTGTGATATGGTCTAAGAGTAAAAACTAGTCCGGAAGTGAAATCACTGTGGATCAAACCTAGTGTGCCAGTTTACTTTACGTGATTGTTAACTTATTATATTTTATTCATAGTTAAGGGATTACCATTGTGGAGGTTTAAAGACATTATAATTCAATGATTGTTAACTGTTAGCTAAGTTAAGAGAATTCGCTCCCAAAAATAGAAAAACATTGTTATTTTCTTTTAATTTTATTCTATCATAAATAGCATAATATGTAAATACATTTCAGGTTTAGCATAAATATTTACAATATTCCTTTTTAAATAAATGTAGATGAAGAACGTTAAAAATTAAACAAAAACAGATGGAATTGTTTAACAGATCATTTTAAAGATTTAATTAAAATGTACCGAGTATATAACATCATCATCATCACCATCATCTAAATTTAATAAAAAGAAAATCTATAATTAAATTTAAGAAAAAAAGTTATATCATAATAAAGTTGTTCAACAAAAAATTTTATACTTAAATATGAAATTCTTGAATGCACATATAATTTAATGAACAGAAATCAATATAAGGAAAGATCTATACAAATACAAATGGAAATATTGACATTTTTACTTTGCTTAACACGTTGAGTGCCGATGCACAAACAACTCGAACAACGGGTGCCGACGGCAGACTGATCAATAGAAATGACATACTGATATTACGCGTAAGTGCGTGATCGGCACCCAGCGCTCTCCTCTCATTACGCACAAACGCGTAATCGGCAATCAACGTGTTAATATGACTATAGAACTCCATCGTTATAATTTGATAATACAAGATTTCAAAAACACTAGTTTCAGTTTTGTTATAACTTAAGTAAACAAGTTTTCTATTGATCAGTGGAAATCTGTAGAAACTTTCAAAAAAAGATTTTATGAGACCGTTTCGACAGAGTTAATTTGTTGAAAGGATTAATTAATTGTGAGAGAAATTTGACATCCCTTAAGTTCACCATTTTAATTTTTATTTGATCAAAGCTATCTATGAATTATTTTTTAAAGCTTATAATGAATTATTTTTTGTATACACAAATAAGCGTTCAAAAAAATCAACAGGTGGTGTAATTCTTATTAAACACGCTCTAAATTCTCAGGCGCTTAAAAACTTAACTTAAAAAATTTTTGGGCACTTTTTACCAGAAATTATTTAATAATAATTACATTACTATTGAAAAATAAACTAAATTTGAGAAGGAAAATGAATAAGGCTATATATTATTTTTCAAAATATTTGGCACTAGTCTAATAACAAAAAAGCATTACCTTTATTGAACCAAATCAAATTTATATCAGATATCATATACATTTTTACACAAATATTTAATTATCACAACTTATGTATGTATTTTTTATAAAGATCACAGAACTATAACACAGGTCTGCGAAGTAAATAGCTTTTTTGAAAATTTTAGCTCATTATTATTTTTTTATATTTGTTATATCACATATTTTTTAGTATTAGTACAAAGGATTCAGGTGGTTTACAGCATTCATAAACCGGCACTCTTAAGTGACAAATACGGCAATCAATTGTAATAAATATACCCAGCATTTACCACTAAAACGTTGCATTTGATCGTTCACTTTTAAATACAATAATGCTACATTCACTTTGCAATCACAATGTCACTGCAGTTTGTGGGAAAATATGATATAGAAAACTAAGCTCAATTATAGATTCAGCAATCCAAAATATGATATAGAAAACTAAGCTCAATTATAGATTAAGCAATCCAAAAAAAACTAACAATTTAGTAAGACTTTTAAAAAAAATTGCAGGCCTGTGTAATCTAAACATCAATAAACAGGGCTACCCGCTACATTTTTTCCTATCTTGCAGCTCTATTAAAAAAATATATAAAAGACTATGTAATTTCTATGGTAGATTTAGATATTTAGAAATATATATATACATACATACCATTACTCCGTACCCTATCGGGGTAGGCAGAAAGGAGAAAGCGCCCGACTTTCCAATTGCGAGACATCTTTCGCATCTACTACATCCATACACCTTCTCATATAGCTCCTACAATTCCTATGACTTTTTACATTTCCTTATTTCAAAATATATAGATCTAACCATACTTTCTTTGTTCTTCCTCTACTACGCTTTTTACTGAATTTTGCACTGTACGATTATTTTGTTAGTCTTTCTTCGTTCATTCATTCCACATGCCCAAAGCAACTTTATCTTACTCGACACATCAGCCTTAAGTTCACATTCATCCCTAATCGCTTCATTCCACAACATTTATTCGGCTCTTTTCAGTCTTGTTCCACATCAATGTTTCACTCCTATACATCAAAACTGGTACTAAAATACTGTTGTGGACCATTATCTCGGTAGATTTTCAAACTGTCTTTAATGACCCATTGACTTTGTTTCTTATTGCTACGCACCGTTCTACATCCCTCGTAGCTTCCATCATTTAAGAAAATACTACCTAAATAGCAGAATTCTTCAACTTGTTCTTACCTTTCATTACTCATCTATATATCGCATTTACTTGACCTTTCACACTTTTTTATCACCATAGCTTATTTAGAAAAAGATAAAATATATAAGATTAACATCAATAAAAATATTTAGAGGAAAATTTACTTAAATTTAAATGAAAGAATATTATACTATATTCAAGAATATATATAACACTACAAAGATTTCTATACAGCTGCTGAATGGCCTAAGTCAATCCAACAGCCCCTCTGATTCTTAAAATGCTCCACATTTAACATTATTCCGAGATGTTGAGAATCAATACATGTTTTGTCTAATGTTAAATCCAATCCAATCTATCCTTTTCATTCCATCAGCAATACAGGGAAGCAACAAATACCTCCATCTAGATGGGTTCGCAGCCCAGCAGGTCTAAACTATGAGCTTTCTTATCAAAATATTGGTCGATGGTATGAGCGTCTCATTCGTACAATTCATAAAACAGCGCAGTCAGTAACAGACGAATTTAAGAGGCATCATGAATACCTCTTCTTTATGTGCCGTGTCGATCACTCTTGAGAAAATATCCCTTTATTTGGCAGCAGAGAACAGCTCCTCATCTGTGTGGATATCTCTCCATTTGCCAATATTGCATAACTAAGACAGGTGCCTTTTACTAATTCCACGTCAACCCTTAATTTTCTCCAACAATATTAACTTTAGAAAATGGTATTCTTCTCCTCTCAAGATAGGCAATATTTGGGCATTTTATGGTACTTCAGAGTTCTCATTCTAGACCTGTTCGGCGTAGTACCTCAATGTTGGATATACGATAATATCAAACAATTCCGAGTATTGTCCGATGAATCCACATTTTGAATATAACTTGCTTATTTAGCATTCTGGCCTTTATGGACCATGTCTCAACACAATAAAGTAGAATAGATCATATATAGCACTTAATCATGCATTGCTGAAGTTCATTAATCGTTAATTAGTTGACATAAATGAAGCTAAAATATCTCAAAGAGTAAAGAAACTACTTTTAACATACACATAAGAATTGACTAATCTCGCATTTATGGGAAGGATTAGTGTGACCAGGTCGAAATGATGTGCAGTTCACTCATTTAACACATCAACATTTGCATATCAAAAGGATACAGGATGTGATAATATTAGGTAAAAAGATCCATAAAAAAAACCCTTAGGATGAATTAATTAATAAAAAAAAATCCCCACCAATATTACAAAAAAGATCTTATAATATCCTTGATTTTGAATATTTTTATTTAATCTTTATTTTAAAATGCCATGTTGTCTTTTCTTACCCACTTGAAAGATAGTAAATTAGAAATATAATCAAAATTCCCCTTTTCCACTTCTGTTACTTTCTTCAAAGGGTGACTGACATATACAATACGGAAATATCTTTAATGAATATTAATTATACGGTATCTAAAAACATTCAACACAGCTAATTTAGGTATATTTACTTGCAAACTTTCACACAAAATTGAGTAATATTAACATATACAGTTATTGCCAAGATTTTTACATGTAAATTTAAAAAAAAATTAAAATATGAATCACTAGACATTTTTCTCAGAACTGTTTAACTGAGTTATCAATCTTTAGAACCAAATTACTCAAATACATATTCCTTATCTTCTTAAATAAAAAAATACGTACAAGTATTCAAAATACATTTAAATACTCATACAACCAGAGAACATGAAAGCAATATTAAATTAGCGAACAAACAGTGAGTATAGAACATTCAAAGCTTTTTATATTTTTATAATTCTTATTTATTTTTATAATAAACATTATATAGATTCTACCAAAGATTTTAAAGACGGAGTCATAATATTTTCTTATATGCAAAAAATAAGAAAAAATGTTGAAAGATTAATTATTTATAAACAAACAAAGGTAAAGGGAAGAAAAAAGCAATACCACTCACAGATATCTATCTACAAAGTGAAATTTTGAACTGTAAAAATACGGATGATTTTAAAGTAAATAGTATTCATAATTTTATTCCCCGCCAGTATGCAAAGTGGTGCAATGTAACACCAGGTATAATTTCACAAAACAATATATATGGAATATAACACCTGAACAACTACATTGATCATAGTATATTAGTATACAAAAAATCATATTTAGAGAAACAAAGTATAAATTCCTAAAATATAACTTTTCTCCCTTTTATATTGGAAGCTGTAGATCGTTACAATTTTCAAAAATTGGGGATGAGACTCGGGGTATAATTTTAATAATTACATTTCTCGATTCGGACCAAAATCCTGCAATGCGATGCTGTATTAACCCTGAGAGCGCTACGAGAAAAAAATATAATTGTCTATCTAGTGCTGAGATATATTTACGATTCGGACGTTCGTGATAAATATTTATTTTAAACAACAAAAAAATAAAAAACAAATATTTTTACAACATAAATATAATTTAGAATATGTACCCTTGTATTCTAAATGAATGATATTCATTTAGAATACAAGGGTAGAACAAATTTCTTCCACTGCTATAGCAGTGTGCCGATCTCTCAGGGTTAAGGTATCAAATTAATGTATTTTATGTTTGACAAACATCTCGGTCGCACTACAGAAAGTTCGAAAGCTTGCATTATATGTATATATCTTGGAAAAACCAGTCACAACTAACAGAAAAAAAATTCAAATGATCACAATTATAAGCTAAGACTAAGGTTTTCAAAGTTAGAAAATGATAAGTCAAACATTTCTGAGTGAGAAAACAAGTTTTTTCTCTGAAACTTCATATTACATATCATCATAAATACAAAATTCAAATGGATGCTAGAGACATTAAAAATAAAAAGATTTTTTTTCATATTCATTCCTATAATCATGGAATTTTATAGAATTTCAATAGGTGTATTTATCTGTCAAAAGATCTTGTATGTTTCTTTGTTGATTTTGAACTGGAAATGACGACATCATGGTGACAGTTTAGTTGAACTCTCGGTCGCTGAGAATGAGCGGGGCAACCAAGGTCCAGAGGTAGAGTCCCATGCACATCCAAGAGGAAATTATCTTCACCCACATGGAGCCTTCATTGGCATTCAGAGTCTGTAGAGCGGAGTTGGGTCTGAAATGTGTAAAAAAAACAAATGTATACTCGTATCATTAAAATTATAAAACATAGAAAATGAATAATTTGCGCCATAAGTCTTGCTTAGGAATTCACAAAATGAAGGGTTTTTAACATAGTTATATATGAGTATAAAAAAGGTCTACATATTTGATCCATGTGTATATCATTCTAGTAATAACATATGGACTTGAAACGACAACGTTCACAATGCAAATAATGTATAAACTTAGGGTGACAGAGAATACTGAATATCTCATAATGGGACTGGAAGACGGATGGATAAAATATCAAACCAAAGTCGCAGATTGCCACTGAAAGGATCGCCACCCAGAGGTGGAACGCATTGGGGCTCTTCCTCTACATTAGTTAAACCCTTGTCCTATCTATTCACAAACTGTGTGGTTTTTTCACTTTTGAATAATAAAATATTGTTTTACTCACTTGTACCAGTTGGTGAGAGTCATCATGATGTAGAGGGTCGAAAGGGCGAAGATGGCATGGAAGAAAGACCAGGAGTAGGCCACGATGTCTTCCTCATTGTCCCACACTTTTCCTTTCTCTGCTGAGTCGGCTCCATCATTTTCTTTTATAAAAATAAATATATACGTTAGATTGCAAAAAGTGACAAAAAACAAAAGCAAGCATTCACACACATAGTGCACTTAGTGGTGACAAACAATAGGCTTTCTGGAAAGTAATTTCATATTTTAAAATATAATTCAAATACAAAATTACACCAAATGTTCGTGAACAGTGGTTTTCCGATATTTTCAGTATCACAGGAATTTCTTGTGCCGTGATATGCTGTTTATTCTCAATCAAAGTCTTGATTTGGTTGCCATTAGTGGTAATCGGCTTTCCAAAGCAGACATCATCTTTGAGTGTTATTATACCATTAAGATTTTTTTTAAACCACATTTGAGATAGTAAGAACATCACCACTTGTACATGGAATGTCCTTGTTGAACGAATTTTCCGAATTTGATATCTTCCATATCTCGGTGGATACATTGAGGATTGAGCTCATTAATAAATTTTGTAGGCTTTATTAACAACACAAAATTATTCCACAAATCATTATTTATGATTTAGAAAATTTATTTAATGACAGATAATGAGGACTGTATAAGTTTAAATTATTTACACAATTTAATCAAACAAATAAAGTCATAATAACATTTTTGAAATAGTGTAATTTTATACATCGAAGCTCAAGTGAACTAGCCCACTCCAGATTTTTATGAAAACAATATATAACTAAAATTAAAATGTATTAAATATGTCACAAAAGCATGCACACTACAAAATGAAGACCCTTCTATTGGAAATATGAATAAAAGCGAGGTACATGTGGTGTGAGGCGCTACAAAAAATCAAAGATATTAATAAAAATGATTAGCCACAATATAGCATACAAACCAAAAATTTTGACATTTCATTCCAAGTATTTTTAACTTGTACAATTAAATTAAATTCATAATTTTTTTCTATATCTATGCTCTTACATAACTCAGAAGACAGGTGTCTTATAAACTAAACAACCTCTGTGGTCCAGGTGGTAAGGACTCCTGTGTTCCATGCAGGGGTTGCGAGTATGATTCCCATTGCTAATCAGATTTTTTAGTGTTCCAGTCTGGTTTAAACTTGAGATTTATTAAACATCTTTCTGATTGTTGGAAGATTATCACATGGCAATAAATAAACCAGCTAGGTTGTACTGTCTATAATAAAAATGACTAGTTAGAGAAAGAATAAAATGTCACCGTCATCAGAATTATGACTACTAGATATGATCCAAAAATCGCATGCAATTTTACAAATAATATGTCCAGTACCCGGCGGTAAGTAATACACATCGGGCTTAAGAAAGAGACTGTTGGCCATAATCGGTTAACTTCGGCTTTGTAGAGCGTCGTCTCTGTCATTCATACACGTGTTCCGTTGCGATTTGTCAGTCGTTGTCAAGCGTTCTAGGGACAGAGACGACGCTCTACAAAGCCGAAGTTAGCCGAATATGGCCGACAGTCTCTTTCTTAAGCTTGATGTGTATTACCGCCATGTACTGAACACTTTTGTAAAGTACAGGTGATTTATTTCATCCATGGTAAATGCCTATCAATTTTTTTTACACAATCAACCAACGAAATTGAAGCTGTCAAAAATATAAATTGTATGGAATGTAATGTCATGTCTTAAACATTAAGGAAGAATTTAAATCGCAAAACTGATGCAATGTCTAATCCAAGATCAAAGTAAGTATGCAATTCTCTTTAGTTAAAATTTATGCTGTGTCCTAGCTGAGTGATAAAAAGCGATATGAGAAATGTCAAAAAAATTGAGGCGATAAGTTTTTAGAAATTCGTCTAACCATCACCTCCACAATAGGGTGACACCAGTGACCAATCACATGAACACATTTTCTTTTACTCGTAAATTAACTAATTTTATTAATTCCTTCATTTGTATGGTAGCCTTCAACATATCCAGATTGATAATGCAGAAATGTTAAAGACATGTAACCGGGAGACATTACAGTCTTTAGCCCAATAATTGAATCTTCAACTAAAGAACCACTGAACTAGCTCACGGAGCTCACGTTTGCACGTGAAGAGGCAACAACATTAGCACATGTTAGTATTCTTATCAGAATCCGATTTTTTTTTTATTATTATTATTTTTTTAAATTTATTTACCAATACACACAAAAATGGTTAAACAAATCAAAATATTTTCATATCTCAAATTTGTTCAATGACACTCCATAGGGTGTCAACCATTAAATGTTTAGAAAATTTTCAAATTGCATTTTCTTTCGTGTACGCAGTGTTATCGTCATAGGAAGTATTAAAAAAAAAGAACATATTACTGTTAGTCTTTGAATATATAAAATGTTTCTGCAGTATCCACAGGATGAGCTGACAGTTTTCCTTGGACTCAAAACACAGCATATCATCGTTGCATAATCTCGAATGCATAATCTCAAGACGACATTCAAAATAGTTTTTTAAAACTTGAATATCGAATAAAGCTTATTCATGCAAAGAACTATTTTTTGAGAAATTATTAATAAATTTTATTAATCATCAATAACATGACCTCGTATTACAAAACCATAGATATTGGAGTTTTTGTTTTGACACTGACAATCTTGTATTAACAGAGAACAGAGTTTTAAACCATAGATAGAATCAGTCACTGACCAATCTTCATATGCATATTTTAACAAAATACATCAAAGCCCCGTAATTATCCCAAAAACTTTAGATGAAGGTAAAATT
Organism: Odontocerum albicorne; assembly: GCA_949825065.1. Classification (NCBI taxonomy): domain Eukaryota; kingdom Metazoa; phylum Arthropoda; class Insecta; order Trichoptera; family Odontoceridae; genus Odontocerum; species Odontocerum albicorne. The sequence continues at coordinate 22,775,828 of OX463860.1, read as the reverse complement.
TACACACATATTATTATGGCATCTCCCTCTTGGAGTATGCAGAGAGGATATAATTTTAGCAGATTTTAATACTGTCTGGTTCGAGTATATATTATGTTTTAGTGCCCCAATGGCTTAAGATTAAACGGAATTTTCACTTTCAGCATTTAAAAATATAGAATGTGCCACTTGTACTGATTGTCGATATTCATTTTCCAAGGGCTCTTATTAACATCCGATGTTTAAAAAATTCGATAATAAACTGACCACTTGAGTGTACATTTCAAAACAGGATACGATTCGTTTAGAAACTAAATTGTTCTATGAAATGAGTCATGGTGAATTATACATATGACATCAATACGCACGAATTTATGGACTGACCTAATATTTTTATTATAACTAATTAGTGATATTTTTCATACATATAAAAATAGGTATGTTTTGTTATGAATATTGAGGTGCTTATGAAGATAAAAATATGGTAACAATTGTCAATTCCCAACCATTTTTAAGGAAATTATATTAGTTATATGTTTTCACTGCAAAGTGCTAGATGTAGATAGATCTATTATGCACTACTTGAGATAAATCGCAGGAATAAACTATTAAGTTTGTACGAAATGCTAATTGCAAAGACATGATTTCAGGGTAGTGTTGTATTGTTATGCATGTACATTTTCAACGTATATACAGTACAAACTGGTAGGTTTATTGCCATGTGGCAATATCTTCTAACTAACCAAAAAGATCTTACGGTGAAAATCAGACTGAAACCATTTTTTCTTTTCAAAAAACGGATTCCAACGGGAACCGTAACCCCCGACTTGGAAGAGAGGCTATGGAGGTTGTGTATTATCAATTTAAATAAAATATATGTCATGAAATCATCACATTATGATGACCTCCGTGGCCTAGTTCGAAAACGCCTATCATCAAACCCAGGGGTTATAGGTTCAATTCCCGTTGGTAACCACATTTTAAAAAAGGATTCCAGTCTGGTTTTAACTTAAGAATAGTTTAAAACACCTTTCTGGTTGGTTAGAGGAGATAACCACGTGGTAATAAGCCTTTCTTCATCTGACTTAACACATCAGCCTGACTTATACATCCCTAATCACTTAATTTTATGTTGTCATACATTGTCACTCCATGTATTCTTCGACCACTGAGATGGTTTGAGCATGGATACAGAATGTAAATGTGAGTGGAAGTCGTGTGAGAGGAAGAAAATTATGGTTGGATCAAGTGAATAATATTTTGTAAGGAAACATCAAATCAGAGAAATCGTAGTTGTATAAGGTCTATGGATGTAGAGGTGAAGGATGTGTGTCGAGATAGGAAAGTATGACACTGTCCTCTCTGCCTATCCTAACGGGGAAATTTCATGATATATATGTAATTAGTCCTCCAGGTTGTACTGTATTCAACAAAAAATTCTAATACATTATGCTAATGTTTCAAAATAAACGTCAAATGTTTCAAAACGATGTCTGTGGTTTTCGTAATACGGGTCATAGAGAATAAAATATATGAAATAATAATTATCTAAGATATTAAATTAATATATTTCGTAATTCAAGCATGATATGGCGGCTTAACAGACAATTAGATGGATGACTTTTTGTAGTGTGCATACCTTCGTTAGCGACCAGTCCGTCATCACCACTTCGCACTGGCGTCATTAAACAGAATGCCAGTGTGATTTTTTTCAGCAGATCATTGCGTGATTCATTTGGGGAAGAAACAAAAACATGTTAGTTCATTACGATGATTTTGAAATTAAAAATATCATCGATGCATATTGGTATTAAATTAAATAAAAAAAACTCAAAGCTAATGTTATAATTAATACAGTGAGGAGGTAAGGTTTAATGAATGCCTAGTTAAAGTGAAGTTGACACAAAAAGAGACTTTACATCAATATCAAAGCAATATTGGCTCAAATTGGTTTACACATTCCTGCTTGAAACACACGGAACCTTTTACAGTTTATATGCGTCAATAACATTTTGCTAACGACAGTTGCACATTATATATAACGACAGTTGCACATCAATTGCGAGAATGTAACAATTGTGTAACTCCCATATCTGGTTTGGCGAATATTTTTAATGTAATGTTTTTGAGTTCAGGAGGGTCCTTCAATATAAAATCTTGACTGGGAGACTATTATTTCTGTATTCTGTTTATTCTAAGTATTTTTTGTGACTTGTCCTATAATATCACTTTGAGAAATTATTTTCATTTTTTATATTAGATTCAATAAGTTTTCTATTTTTTTTACTTTCTGTGTTGTACCTTACAATGGTATGTTGATGCATCATATTTTGAAAGATGTATGTATCCTAAGTCAATTTATTTTGGGTATCAATATTTTGTCTTTCGTTTTTTTTAATTGTTACTGTATTATGTAAAGGCCATTTAAATGTCATTTATATTGTAAATAAATATATTATTCCACAAGATTACAAAAATAATGGACAGCGATGTAGACCAAGAAAATCAAACTACGGTCCCCAAACGAGAGGTTGTCCGCGAACATTTTGTTACTAGGCTGTGTCAAGAGAAAATTACAAATCAAATCAGAATTAAGCATTTAAAATGCATCATTTTTATAATTGTTGTTGTATTTTTCTTACTAATTCAGTTTAAAAATAAAAAACTTACTTGAACTCCATTATTTTCATTATAAAATAATTTTAATTTAATTTCACAAAAATACTGGTCTGCGATGGATTAGCGTGAAAAAAAACTGATGCACGAACACAGAAAGTTTGAGAAGCACTGTCGTGGATTTTCCTACAAATTTAAGTCATATTATCACAGCTTAACGTATGTATCATGTTTGGTAGTTTGGAAGACTGGTGACATGCCCTAACTTCTCAATTGACACATATTTTAATCACCTAATTATTTTACATCGCCATAAACAAATAATACACTAAAGATAACTTTTTAGTGATGCATTGCTTTTTACAAAAATAGGCAAAAATGTACAATGAAATGAAAGAATAAGAACTATACCAGCACCATTATCCTTGACCAGCACGTGGTCGGAGCCTGTAACCTTGTGGCTATTGGAGGCCGTCTTCAGCGTGGAGTACAGCATGCAGCAGATCCAGATTATCAGACCGATCACCGATTCCTTATCGAACGAAATCTAAACCAAATAAAAATATGTTATCACAATTAATGAAGCAAAGACTCTTGCAGTGTTCCAGTCTAGTTTTAGAGTTCATCTGCTAACAATACTCACAGGGTGATGAAGACTTATGATCAGGGGTGTATGTAATTTTTTTTTAAAAGTCCCCCCGCCATAAATTTTATATTTAACTCGCCTTCATCCAGCCCAATTATTTACTCATCGCATGATGATCCATACATCTACGTATATCTGTATAAAATATTATATGTATCATCATTAATTTAAGTATTTAACGTGTTTATTTTATCATTCACAACCATCTCATATCTAATATCCTCTCACGACTCCCGCTGAACCTCTCTCAGAATCTCAACTAAATATCTTAAGTGTCAAAAAATTATTCAATGTAGGAGTAAGGTGTTCTGATATTGGACCGAAATTCCAAATAGCTATTCATCACTCGGTTCTATAAATGAAAATATTTCCAATATAAAGTACAAACAACCAATTTAAAAAGACAAAAACATTATAATATACCTGATTCTGGGTAGCTAGATCGTTCTTGTTGATTTCACCAAGGAATGAGGGGTTGCATTCACGCCCTGTAATAATAATTTTAATTCAATTAAATCTTTGCAATTAGAAATATTATTAGGATAAAGAAAATCAGGAAAGATCAAATAGAAATATGATAAGCTGAAGATAATCTGAACTGTTTTGTGCCAACAAGGTTAAGAATTATACTTTCACTAATATCTGCATTGAGAAAAGCAGATAAGAACATGAGCGAATAAGACAATAAATGTAACCTGAATTTCATGAATATTAAGCATTCAGAAAAGCTAGAATGAAGTAGAAACAACAATAAACCGAATGTAAGCGGAATTTCTAAGCATTACTATCAGCGACCACTTTAACCAAGTTCTAGAGTAACCGGGAGTTTCAGATTCGATTACCAATGGTAGCCAAAAAATAAAAAAAAGTGGTCCCAGTCTGATTAATAACAGTTTGTCTGGTAAAAATACTTACACACGCTAGAACTGACACTCATGTGAGTGTTGTTGTCTCTTCACATGCGGTGTTGTATTGCCGACATATGAGCTGACGAACTGTGAGTTCCATGTCTCCTCCAGTAATTCTAAACCCGAAGGCTCGATTAATGGGGTAGAAAACAATGTTGATTCTTGGCCACAAATAAAAAGAGTAAACTAACCCGAATTGCTGAGGGCTGACCAGGTAAGGAAGATGATGTAGACACTGACGACAGAGGGCTGCAGCAGACCACTGCGAGGCTGGCTCTCCTGCACCTGAGGTAGGATGGAGATCACACTCAGGATCACGCAGAGGATCAGGTTGAAAGAGATGAAGAACTTATTCAGCCCGCACTCACTCTCCTGGAATAAGGTTCAATTTATTTTTATATTATATTTTTAATACATGCCAGAAGACCCAATCCATCAACTAATTGAAGAGTCCAGAGTTGAAACACGTTTCTCTGTGCTGTGTGTTAGAAGAATCTTATAATACTTTGGACACATTGTGCGAGGAGGGATTAAAATCCTTAAGCAGTCGATTCTCGATGGAAATGTGATTGGCAAAAGAAGAGGTCGGCTACCTATCTGCTGAAGAGACCAGGTGAAAAAGGCAGCGTAGTGCTCATTTCAACTAGGGCAAGAGACGTCTTAAGCTGTAGAAGAATGGTTAATCAAATTCAAGGCTCGAAACTGAGGTAACGATGACACAATATGTTTAAAATAAATTATATTCCTGAATTTACACTAAGAAACAAATTATATTCCTGAGAGAAACTAAGAAACATTCAAGGCTTATATCATAACACATTTTACACATAACACTTGTACGCATTAATTGCAAAACAAAAAAGTTGATAATATAATACATAAGCAGTTGATACAAAAACCATCAAATTATATAAACCATAATTGAAAAATAACACATCTACACCTGAACCTTTTGAATTCAATTATTGATCAGGAATCACTTTCAAATCCACCGCAAAAATGGAGCCTTCTCAGATTTTACAGGTCTGTTTTTATTGCATTTGTTTCTTATAAGCAAATTTACTATTCAAGCCAGGATGTAGTTATGTACCTTTAATAGACAGAATATCTTCACATGACTGAATATTTTGGTTGTTATTTAACACTTTTATTGCAAATACAATCTGGCGGGTTTATTGCCAGACGGCAATCTCTTCCAACCAACCAGAAGTGGTAATCGACCTTCCAGAGTGGACACCATCTTCGAGTGTTAAATCAACATTACTTTTTTTTTTTTAAACCACATTTGACACACACAATCGTTTGCTGGATTTTCGCCATACACTAAAAAATCTTTTTTTTTGGTTTGTGTCGCATTTTCACTTTTGTAGTAGTAAAAAAGCATCAAACACCGAAAAACTATTTTGAAAATGATGCCAAAAAAAACAATTAAGATATTTGCATCAACAATGACAAAAATAATGCGGTAAACTATTATCTTTCATAATAATATACATTCAGCATGTTTGGAATGAATTTGAACATGAAAATTTTGTCTATTGACATCTATTTGAGAAAAACTAAACTACTTTCTTGATAACAAAATATTTAGATTCATTGCAATAACATAACTTTCGAGGTATTTTATTAATATAACTTATCTTTTCTACCAAATAAACTTATTAATTAACTGTAAAATGGCAACAGTATATCGAATTAAAATTCAACATCATCACCCTATATACTCCATAAGGAAAACAGAGATGCTATAATACAACCTCCATCAATTTCGGTCCACAGCCTGGCACTACACATCCTCAAAGCTATGATCAAACCAGCTTTGAGGCAATCTATGACTGTTGTAATAGTTTATTTAAATTATGTTGGCGGATTAACCCAACAGTTCGGAGGCCTGGGGAAACATAAGGAACATTCACCTGTAGTTTTCTTTGCCAATAACTGCATTAATGTATAGAAAAGGAAAAACAAATTTGACTTACTCTAGTATAGTAAACAAAGAGCAAAACAACTCCAGTGATGGCTGCGGCGTAATTGACGAAAGTGGCGATAAGAAGGGATGCAAACCAGCCTTTCGACTGAGTTTCTTCATAATTACCTAAAATCAAAATAAACATATTATTACTTTTATTATTACACATGACAAGAAATATACATAATTTGTGAAAAAACAACAGGTAATTTAAGACATACATTATTTTAATGGATTTGGGTTTGTCGCTTTTCATTTGTCGTATCCCCAGTAAACTAGGTTTTTGCCTATATCTCACTGAGGATATTTAGCATGAAAAAATAAATCGATACTTCTTTCCGATTTTTGATTACACAAAAACAAAACCCCGTTGCACGTTCTCATCAACCTGACAAACAGTGACACTCAATTACAACTGGAAACATAATATGGAATCAAACTCTTCACACATCATCAAAACTTCTTAAAACTGAGAAGCTTCTCTCTAGGACCTTATTAACATGCCAAAACTCAGAGACGTACAGCAAAATAGGCAGGATGCAGGTGCCAAACAGAGTTTATTTCATCTTCAGGGTAAACACTGAGGAGTCCCATATGGTCTTCATATTGTTGAAGGCACAGCTATCAGTACCTATTCAATATATAAATAATAATTACCCATCCATGAATCAGCCCAAGAATGCGCAAAGTCTATGATGAGTATCAGCTGTATGATAATGAAAAGGAAACCGCCTATCATCCCAAAGTACATCCAAGTGATGCCAAAATCCCCTTCAGGAATGAAGAAAGCCCCAATAATGCCTCCGATCACTAGCAGGAACTTGATGGCCCAAAAACTGAAATCAAGAAATGAGACTATTATACTGATATTCTGGTTACAATTCATTTGCATTTTACTCCCTAACATATCCACATTGATGATGGAGACATTTTGAAGAATTAATAAAACCTTCAGTTTTAGAAATTTTGTAGCAGGCATGCAACTCGTGGTTCATCATCCTACATGTTTGCAAAACTACAATAGAGGTTTTGCTTATACTACACGTAAAGGTAACAACCTCATTGATGAACTTTTAACCAGGATACATTCAGGAATCTAACCCAAAACTGCCAGGTAAAAGACAAGTGTCTTAGTAAATAGGCCTCGAAGGCCTATTTTCTAAGACACTTGTCTTCCATTTTTTTCAAATTTTGTCAAATCAGTCAATCAATCAATCACTATCTTTAATCCATCAGGAACACAGAGAAGCAAAAAGCTGATACTCCATGTCTTTCAAGGTTATGTCTAGACTGAGAATCCCCTTAACATAACACTGATCGATGGTTTAAGATGGGAGTCTTATTTGTCAAGTCCTAGTACAACATAGCTTTTTGTCAGCAACCGACAACTAATATTTATAGAGGATATTAAAAAAAGAGTGAAGATAAAGGAAGAAGAAAAAGTAGTAAAATCAGATTATACTCACCCATTTTGTATGCCCGCACGTGGATCTTTTGAAGACTTCACATTTACAGTTATCGTCGCCATTAGAGTAAAGAACAGGAACAATATGAAATAAATCCTGAAAAATTAAAAAACAACTTTTATTAATGAATCCCATTACAAGTAATAATGGAGGCAAAAGTGAAAGGCAAGCGATAATTATGGAGGAAGAAATTGCCTTGGCTTTGGAACATCAGAAACCTAGTAGGGTTTGGAGTGGAAAAATTATTCCAGGAAATTAGGGCCCGATTTCAGTTTACTGAAATTGAGGGAGCAGTTTGAAACCCATCCAATTCTGTTTGACAAGAGCGTGTACAGCTACATTTTTTCCTGGAAACCATTAGAGGGTAGATTCAAATGCGAGCAGGTTAGCTGGACCCTTCCCCCAAGATGCTTTGCATAGAAAAACTCATTTGTCATTTGATTCCCAAAACACGGATGCCATGATTTTCTTGGCTGAAATTGTGGTTTTGAACTTTTTGGCGGAGGGTGAAGAGGTGTGACGCCACTGTTGATACTGCCTTTTGGTTTCAGGCGTGTAGTGTGCAACCCAAGTTTCATCTCCAGTAATGATGGAGCGGAGAAATTCATCTCCATGGAGTTTGCAGCGCCTCAAAAACTCTTGCCCGGCCTCCACTCGATTCAACTTATGTTGGTCTGTCAGCTGTTTTGGGACCCACCTCGCGGACAGTTTCCGATATCCGAGGGTTTCTGTGATGGTTTCGTGTAGTAGAGATCTGGAGATTTGCGGAAACATCGCAGAAAGTTCATCCACAGTCAATCTGCGATCATCACGGAGCGCATTTTCGACTTTTTCCACAATTTCGTCAGTCACAATTGAAGGTCTTCCGCTCCTCTGATCATCATGCACAGACGTACGACCGTTTTTAAACTCACGACACCACTTGTACACACTCGTACGATTCATAGCTTTATCACCATATGCAGTTTTCACCTCATTATAAACCTCCACCGGAGGTTTTCCCTTCCAAACGAGATAACGGATGACGCCGCGTATTTCGCACTTGGCGGGAGATTGGATTGACATTTTTCACGAAACGTGTTGTCGCGTCGACACTTCTCAACGTACTGACCTCGAACCGGTCTCGTTGCGGAGGGGAAAGGTCAGGCTACACGGAAGTGTAGCCAACATGTCGAAAATAAAATCCATCCGGTCGTGAAAGCCTCAGTACACTTACTTTCTGGATACGCCTCGTATATGGCGTTTTTCAGAAAACATATATTATTAATACCCTGATTTTTTCAATAATCCTATATGCCTCAGAAACTTGGACAGTAAAGATTACAAAGATCAAGGCTAGATTCTTTCAAAATGTGGTTTTGGAGACAATTGCTGGGTATTTCATAGAGAAAATGATGAACAAATGCTAATTTAGGAAAAAAATTATGTTACAAAGAGGCTTTCAGGATTGTACATTTGTCACATTCTTCAGTTATATTTTGCGCAAGGAGGATAATTGAGACTTATAGTCGCTGGAAACGTGTAGGGTCACAGAAGCAAAGGTAAAACGCCTATGTTTTGGAGTGACCAGGTGAAGAGTGCTATGAGCCTGCCTTTGCGACATGTTCTTCAGACAGCTGAATGCTGAGAGAACTAGAGAAGAATTTTCACAACCTACAACTATTTCAGTGATGGTCACATTCCTCAACATTGAGATCACGACAAAGAAGAAGATTTGATGTGTCAAGATCCTAGAAGTATTAACAGTTTGCACAAAATGAGCCAACAGAATCGCAGGCATCATCCAAACACAGAATAAATATAATCTACCTCAATTTTGAGGAATTACTTATCATTGTAAGAATATCACACTTCCATTGTATTATATTTGTACCGATTTCCCAGATTTATTTTTTTAAACAGGAAAATTAAAAAAAAAAAACCCTTCGTGATAGAGTACGAAACACAGAAATCCCAAGGATGTGTGAAGTTGAAGATATTGTCAGATGGGGACGACAGAGAAGAAGGTTCTGGAACGAAAATGTATCCAGAATGGCGGAACCATGAGCCGTAAGAATGGCCAGGGACAGTATCCCCCAAGCAAGCAGACTCCCAAAGGATGGAAAGACAGCTGGCAGTCGACGTCACAAGAGGGAAATAATGATGCAGGACCATAACAGGCCAACAGGTCTAAAATAAGAAGAAAATTTTTAAAATGTCTGAAAGTGAAAATTAAATAAAACTCTTTTTGTATTAATTAACTCCTACATGAAAGACAAGAATTCTTCCACCAGGGTTTGGAAAACATTCTAATAATAAAAAAATATGTATATACTGACCTATAGACAGCCAAATATCCAATAGCCGCTTCACAGTCGAAGGTTGCAGAGTTCGGTACAAATGAATTTTTCGTTGAATTAGCACAAAAGGGTAACTGCAAAAATAAATAAAGATAATTAAAAGTTAATAATTATATTTAACTTTGTCATAAATATTTTGTAGTAAATATATTTTTTTAAATTCAATTTGCAATTCAACAAATACACAAATGACTAGACACATTTAATTTTGTCGAGCAACCGATGATCAATCAAGTATTCATGATCGAATGGACATACATTTTTAATAATTTGGTCAAAGACTAACATACCGACAGATTGTTATGATAGATCTTCATAGATAAATGATTCAGGAAGACTGAAAGCAGAAAGTGCAGGAGTGTAGATAATAAATGGCATCATTGTGTAGGGTTCAGATTCTCAAAAGCTGTTGTCATCGGAGAAAAAAGTAATGAAAAAGATCACATAATTGAACAAATTTAATACCTTATTTCAAATAAATAATTTTTAACTTCTTTTCCGAGATCATAACTATTTCATGTATTATTTTTCAGCAAGGCCCTTGGTTCTTGTGATATCAGCTCATAATTGGGGTTGGTACAGAGGACACATCTCCTATTTAAGCACAAAACTTTTACCTCATCCACAAATCTTAGATAGGATATGTGAGATGTGCTCTTCTGATTCTCATACTTCTTACTATTCACTCAGATGTTTTTTTCAAATAATGTATCTCCTTTCATTCTTTCCTCAGCCATCCTCTTACTTGCTACCTACTCGTATAACATCTTCTTATCGTGTCAAAGGCACTAAATTATTTCCACCCAGAATTCTACCACCTGGACAGCACTGGATGTTCAACAAATCCAAGTCCTTCTCGGTGTAAGACACCGGACTCCTAGGGCACTGCAGCAAGTGTCGCATGAAATACTCCTCAGTGTAGATAGAGTCAATTTATCACCCAATATTCCTTACTTGAACATGTTGTCATTGGTTTTCTCAATTTATCTCTCTGCTCGGAGCCTGTTAACACATTCAATGCGATCAAATTATTGAGGTAATTCATGTGTGGCTGACTAATTATTAAAATTTAAAAAAAAATCCCTTGACGTACACACTTTCCGCTAGAAGTATATTTGAACACTGGTGAATATTTGTGTGTACTAATACTAATAAACTAAATCTCCACGCTTTGCTACGAATTGAGTATGTGTATACAATTTCAACGCACTAGGAGCGGTAATAGTATCTTTGGTTTGCATACGAAAACGTGTCAGGCGCGTTGTTAGCACCCACCGGTTGTGAAGAACGCACTAGGCACGTTGTTAGCATTGAACGTGTTAAAAGATTTCCAGGTGCTACAGGAATGTTTAGTCAGGTAATAATACCTTTACGAACAAAATCTTCCCGTTGGACCTCGATGTTCCTCTCCACTTATTCATTTTAGCAACAGCAAATGATTGTTCCAAGGCTTAATAACTTTAATAAACCTGGATTTCAACCTAGTAGCTGGGGGATTTCTCATCAGTCAGAAGAATTTGCATGCCATGATCAAAGCTCCCTATAACTTATTCTTCCTCAGCAGTCTTATGTTTTAAATGGGCTTATGGAGACTCAATTATTGAAGTTGACATATCAAAAAGTTTAGAATTATCCAAGTTGTACTGTAAATAAAAAAAAATACATCCATACTTTATGTAATGTCTCCTGCAGGCCAGGCGACAGGGTGATGCAGGCAACGGCCGTGGCGATGAGCAGCATGATGGCATACATGAGGCGAGAGGAGGTGGAGTTGCGGCACGAAGGGCATGCCGAGCAACAGAGCGATACCGCTGTGCTCCCGCAGCAGCATGCCAGCTGGAAAATTGTTGTTAGTCATTAGCTATAATAAACACAAACACATTTTTCAGACAAATGAGAGAAATTTTCTCCAGTCAGACAAATATGAAATTTATTTTTTAGTTTAGATAAACATCCCAATTCCTCAGTTTCTAGTTTTCGCTCTATTTTATAAAAAATGTAAGTTACCATAACCATTTTGTCTGATTATTACATACTACCTTGATCAAAAAGTTTAAGGACCGGCCACCGTGTGGCGCTGTCAGTCACCCGATTGGAATTCTTTTTTTTTGTTAGATTACCACATCTATCATTGACACTTCCCTCCAAATTTCAGCGTCATAGCTTGACATTTGTAATAGTTACGCTGTACTGAGTACATTTACCTTTGTGCGTGTTTTCGAATTTTTACAAGTTTGAAAATGGCATCAACTGTGCATCAACGAGTTTGCATTCAATTTTGTGTGAAAAACGGATTTAACGGTCCGCAGACCTTGGAAATGTTGGAGAAGTGTTTTTCGGTGGCACGAATGCTTCAGAAGTGGTCGTGAGTCGATCGAGGATGACGAACGCAGTGGCAGTCGAAAACCGATGAAAACATCGATAAAATCAAAGAAATGTTGGCCGCAAATTGACCATCAGAGAGCTGGCAGAGGACTTGAACATCGCTTATGGATCCGCTCAAGACATTTTGGTTAATGATTTGGGCCTCAGACGTGTCGCTGCAAAACTGGCTCCCTGCGATTTTTTCCTGTTCAACCGACTTAAAAAACCGTTTCGCGGAACGCGTTACAACACCCGAGAGGATGTCATGAAAAAATCGAAGACGGCTCTGATGGACATACCGAAAATTGAGTACCAGCGGTGTTTCGAGGATTGGATCAAGCGCTGGCGTAAGTGCGTTGCAGTCGATGGGGAGTACTTTGAAGGGGACCATATCGATTTTGATGATAAAGTCTTAAAACTTTTTGATCAAGGTAGTATTGCTTTCGTATTACGTTACTAAAGGAAAATAACATTTGTTAAAAAATTAACAGAAGGGAATCATTTTCTCTGTTTACATTTGCTTAAGTTTTATTTTCCATGAACATCTTGTATTTCCCATTGAAAAAAATTTTTTTTTACTCACGAACAATCTCAGGGTTTACATAGACTGAAATCTCGTCACCCTATTTCCGTGGTTACTCTAATAGTTCAAACCCGAAGGTTGGATTACTGGAGCCGAAGATAATGTCTCCCGGCCACGCTTTTAATATGTCGGAATCATCGATTCAGATATGTTGATGAGTAAAATACAAATTAGAAAAAAAAATATATTAAAACTCGGAATTATGAGGCCACAAAATTGATCGCATTTAACAAACAGGGCAGGACAAGTACGTAAAATATTTCTTTTTTTTTTATCAAGAAACTAATACATCCAAACTGTAAAACTGTCGAAAGACAAGGAATATTTGGCTTCTTATTTCTGATATTTATAAAATGAGTCATCGGAAGACAGAACTAATCCAATATATAGATTTTAATCAACGTGCAAACAATGACAAAGAAAAACCCGGACTATTCGAGCTTGATAAACATACCTGTGCTGCGGAGCAAATCCCCAAAACTGCACCCATTATTTATTTTTATTCAAATAACTGAATTACTAAAACGTTACTCCTTATTTTCAATGACAATATTCGATTAACATTCAATATTCGACAACATTAAACGAAAATACGTTTTGACCAGACGTCAATGACAGACAAATTGCGACAAACTTGACAGAATCAAACAATCGATGTTAAAAATAAATATTTTATGGAAAAATATTGGAACCTACTTTATATCCTCTCAAAGTAAGGTCCGTTATGTTGAATTGAAAACATAATTGCCACTTTTATAATGCACGTACCTTATATGTGAATTTTATTCATTCTTTATAGTAGGGACCAACACTATTTTAATAAGATAGTATTTTAATAAGAGTTGACGAACGTAGTCTGACGATTAGCATTCACGCTAAGTAAGCGGGCGCCCCACGTCTGATTCCTGACGAATTCATTTTAAACTATTTTTACTGTTAGACCATTTAACAACAAAATTAATTATTTTTTGTAGATTATATGCTGCTCATCATCAATTCATGTAGTACTATTAAGCAATATAATAAATAAAGCTTTATAAAAGACTTTTCCTAACAAAGGCAGCAACAAATTAAACCTGCTGATCACCTCGAAACTGAGTTTATTATCATAACAACATTGGGTTTTACCTGTCAAGACTATGTACTTGGTGGAGTGAAACAACTTGCACACAATAAAACAATACACGCACAGACATTTTACACCCACAGGATAGCTGACAATCATATCCGATCAAAAGAGATATCCTATCATGATGTATTTTAATATGAACATAAATGAGCTATCTCTTTACATTTATGTATTTTGGAACAGTTTTAATTTGAATTTGTGTATGTTCAGTAACAATACGAGCTAAAAGACATATGAAATAGTTTTTGTTTAATACTCGTATATACACATTATTTTTCATGTTGATTGTTCCCCTTAATACGTGTAAAACGATCGTTCTCTAATATTATTTCGTACAATAATTGTACTAAGTTCCTTTTTAATATTGATTAATGAATTTATTCAGACATATTCGTTTCAATTTAGTTGCATATTCATCATATTCAAATTAATCACGAATTCTATAAAGTAAAAGGATAATTTATTTAAAGTTTTATTAACTTTCAATCCCTTCTTCTTCATTGTATACTTAATGCTGAACGTCGTGGTCTTCTGGTATTTCTCGAACTCGTTGCACCACCTGTCTCCATCCCGCCCCTGGTCCTAGGATATGTGGAATTCAGCACTTAAAAATGATCCTGTTTACTCCTTTATTTGATCCGTCCATCTCATAAGACCTTTTTGCTCATATTTACTCAACTGTTCCCACCATCACCAGATTCTCTAGACTTTCATATTTTTTTCTAGCAACATGCCTCAAGTGTGTTATGATTATTTTTATGCATGTTGTATTTTTTTTTTGGTGATCAGTTCTTGGATGATAGAGACGTCGGTGCACCTTGCGGTCCATGGGTATCTGCCTCCAACACCACATCTTAAAGGCATCTGATATATATATATATATATATATTTTTTCATCATCCATGTTTCCACTACGTAGCTTATTAAGGTTCTCCAGTATTCTTACTAAAGACAACCAGACAGATTTTTCTTCTTCTCAGTTTAAACCGGTTAGACCATATCTTTGTCAGACTTGTCATAACTATTTTGGTCATTCCAATTCGTCTTGGATCTTCGCTACACTTCCTTCATTCCTCAAAATAAGAGCACCTAGGTAAATAAACTCATTGATCTCTTCATAATTCTTTAGCGATTACGAAGAGGTCAACAAGTATATTTTAATCTCAAATAAAAAATTCCAACTTGAGTCTAAAAGAGAATATATAATCGAGCTTTTCAGTCTGCATTCATATTTTTGTGAAACGAGATATTTACTTTTTATTATGGACATTTATTTGTTTATTTTTATTATGGACATTTGTCACTTATTATGGCTTTTCATCTTATAAAGGTTCGTCCCACTTTTTGAGAATATGTGCCGTTATAACATGATCTTAGGAACAAAACAGTTGCAAGCTTATACATTTCATTCAGAAAAAGCTTATGTTGTCGTTTTGGTTGTAGGAATGGGAGTATGTTCTAAAATCGATCATTGATTATTCACATTCCGATATAAAACCACTATTCGTTCAAGCTTTCGTTTTCATAGGTTCCTACTTATTTATGTCCATGTGATTAGAGATGGGAAGTTTAGTTCATCTTATTTTCCAGGCGATGAGTGTCTTAAAATGAAAATGCTTTATAATTTACTTTTCATAACATATTTCACCGATGACTAGCTTTACACTTATTGTTTTAGATTTGATTTTCAATTTTGACCAAACCTGCTATTTTTTTTCGTGTCCAGGCTTATGATTTTTTAAGTTGGTAAAAAAAACATCCACGCCAATTTTTTATAATATACGATGTAAGTGTGTAATATTTTTTTGTCATTTTGTCTCCATTTGTACAATTCTTCTTCACAACAGAATAAAAATTTTTAAGATATATTTAATCAATAATCGAAGAAAAGAAGATGTTAGAAGAAAACGGAAATTTTGTAAATTTGATATTGTTAAAATGTCCTGAATATTTTTATATGGCGCTAAAATGTATCTTGAAAATTCTAGCATTCCAAAGATTTTAGTCATCATTGACAAAATAAAAATTTCTCTATATTGAAGAAATTTCGCTCTTTGCACAAAATAAGAAACAATGCTGCAGAGTGGCTTAAATGGCAATTAGTTGTAAATATATACTAAGGAAAACAATAAGAGTTGAATTATATAAATGACCAGTACTGAAAAATACTTAGTAACGACATATCTTTAAAATATTTCATAAGTTTTATAGTTTGATAAGTACATTAGTTCTTTTAACTTCGTTCACAACCGATTTATACTGTATCTCTGCTGTACATACAATTCAACAAATAGGTGTGGGAACGTATGACGGATGTCAGTAGTATGGTGAAAGTCTAATTTTTATTTAAATCGAGTCAAACGACTCTATTTTCTCTTACAAATGTTTACTCCATCTTTCATTTATGCTCTTAAATATATCCTAGTGTTTTATAAATAAATTACATATGTGAAATCATGTAAAAATAAAAATGTGTCAAATTTCTGTGTCGTGTTGAATTTTCCCAAGTGGTTTGTTATAATTAAATGTGAAATATGAAAGACAGGATGCCGGGAGATAGTCGGCCCAGTCTGTTATTGTCACGAGAGGAGAACGATTTAATATTTAGACTAATTGGACCAAGATGTCAGGTAAGCTTTGTAAACTTTGTCATGAATACCAATTTTTTCTTAGAAAGCGTTAGTCAGAATAAAGTTGTATATCTTGCAAAGCAGGGAATGGAAACCGGCTATTTTCTAACTATAGACGAGAACTTTCTTTCAAGACCTTATGCGTTCAAATCTGGTTTGTTTTTCTCGTTTGGTTTATTGTATTTTCAATGAAATCGCAATGTACAATAAGCCAGCTGACTCTTGTTTTTCTTAAATGACGTGTGCTCAATATACAATGAATAGCCTGGAAAGTGGAACAAATCATAGAAAAATTAGTTAGGGGCTACAAATCGAATAAGAAATATAAATAATCATAAATTTGAAAAAGGTTATTTTTTAATTTGAAGGCAAATTTTAATAACCTGAATTAGGTGTCATTCGTATTTTTTACATACATATCTACGCCATTTCCTTGTTGGGGTAGAAAGATAGGACAGAGCGCCAGACTTTCCTATATCTACGCACATACTTTGCCTCTTCTACTATACATCCATACACCTCATACATCTTCAATTTCTCTGACTTTTTACATTTCATTAAATTTTTCTAAACGCTCAAATCATCTCAGAGCGCTCTTCATCTTACTCAAAACATCAGTCTTAAGTTCATTCACCCATAATTACTTTATTCCATAATCTGCCATAAATTGTCATCTTATTTTTAATTTATTTTCCACATTGTGTACATTAAAACTAAAGATCTAAATATTTCATATTGAATTGAAGATTGTAAGTCTTGTAGTATTACATTAAAATATCATTATCACTATAAAGACAACCTTTATTTATTTAACACTTCATTGTATACCAACCCAGTAGACTATTACCAGGTGGCAATCTCTTCCAACCAACCAGATAAAAGAAAATACATGGTCACAAAAATTGTAAAAGTGAGATATCGTCAATCAGAGGAAAAAGAGGGGGATGTTGGAAGAGAAAGAAAAATTGAGAATGAAACGTGTTACATTACTGACTATAAATTAAGAGAGATATTAAAATCTTCAGTTAAGAAAGAAATAAATATCTCCGGTTGAGAAATTAAGGCCCAGTTTGGAAAACACATCACTTGGAATTTGAGGATTTTTGATAGAATCCAAAAAGAGTCCCCTTTGTTTTTCCCTTAAAGTTTTATTTTTCCCCTAAAGCCTTTTTACATATTTCTGATTGTTTGAAAGAGATTATCATATGCCAATAAGTCTACCAGGTTGTACTATATACAATAGAAGTGTAATACAATTATACACAGATTACCTAGTTTACTGGGCCGAAATGCATAAGAGCGACCGTTTATTTTATTTAAAATTTATTATGATAAATCCACAATTTTCAAGAAGAACAAACAGCTAATCTTTATTTTGAGCTGTTGAATAAGAATACAGAGTAACGCTACGTCAAACGGCAACTAGGATTTTGTCCATGATAGAATTTTTACATATTTCTTTTATCCCTCATTTTTTTTATTTCTCAGATATATTTGTTTTCAAATGTGAGATAATTTGATTTGAAATAATCATAATTACATATAATTTGAAAGCTAATTTTAAGAGCTTTAAAATTAGCTCTTTATGGTTTATCTATCATATATCATACAAGAAATAACAGCTATTATATATTTCCAATACACTAGAGTTTTGTATTTAAGCATTTTAAACTGCATCTTCTCTTTACAAGCCATGACCAGAGTTTGAAATTGACAGTGAATATGATTCGCTACTAGATATTCTCAACTCTCCTCTATGGAATGGAGGCATGGACACTGAACCACGAAACATCTTGAAGATCATGAAATGTGGATCTACTAACATATTCTCAAGATTCCCATGACAGATCATGTTACAAGTGTGAAAGTACTTGCTTGTGTCTATCCATAATGACCAAAACTGCTTAAAACTGTGTAAGTTCACAAGTTCCCGTGTTTCGGTCACATGAAAAGGGGCAAAAAATACATTTGAACAGCACCGGTACAAAAACTGTAATATAGGTGGATGGCTGCCGCTCAATCCTCGGAGATTCCGGTTTGTTTTTTGCGTTTTCGATGAAGTGCAGGGTGAAGATATCCTTATTTGGTAGGTATAAGTTTGTCGAAATAAAAACACAGTAGAAATTCTAATAGGTAAGAATATATTTTGATCATATTTCGCTCCTTAAGTGCAGCCCATCGCTCAACGTAAGCCCCTTTATCCACCCGTGTATGCCATTACGGCTTGCTAAAATGCCATGTATACCGCGTGCTCTCTGCGTGTATGGGCTATCCGATCATCTATAGTGAACATTGAGAATGCCACACGTAAGGAACATTTTATTACAATTCTTACACAGCAATTACACAAATAAAGTCATCAATCTAGGTGACGCATACGTCCGATACAACATTATTTTACAACAGATCATCTAGGGGAAAAAAGGCAAATGAGGCGGAGGACGACACCACATCTCTGTTGAGTTGTTCGAGACTTCAGTGAATGGGATAAGGATTTTCGTGATGGTAGCCAACCATTAAGCGTATAATATAGCTAGATCTATAAAAATGATTATAAACCAAATTAATGAACGCTTCAAACATTGCTTACATTAAAATATTGTCAAGGTTTGGTAATGGTTGCAGTTGAACAGTAACTTTCTAATTACATATTTATTGGAGGAACTCTAGTTTTTTTTAACAGGGACATACATCTCTCACACTCGAGGAAATAATTATTTACCCTTATAGCGTGATGTCCATTTATAACAAAATTATGCTTAGTCATACTTGGACGAAAGAGCTTTCTCCGGGAGGGATCCCCTCTGTTGACAGCACACTGGAGTGTGAATAGGACAGTAATGGCGGCGACAGGTCAGAAACCATAGATAGAGACTAAATTTAAATGAAACGAAAGAAAATAACAAAACAATATATTTATACTTTCAAGATATAGAAATTCACTAACTTTTCACGAAAAATCTATCCTTAGTTGCCACAATATCTGAGTAGTCAATCTAAAGCTGAATGGAGCTTTTCCCTATTTTGAAAGATTCTACTTTCTTTACTTGATTGATCGGGGTGGCCACATAAATTATAACAGGGCAATATAACTAAATTAACCCGAAAGAAACTTAGTCTCTTCAAGATTTTGCATCATATCGAATAGTACTGAAGGAGCGAAGCTACGGCAGGTGCCGGAGTGTGAATCCACGGGCATAATAGAAAAGCCTCATATGACTGCTGAAAAGCGAGACTTTCCTGTTACCTAATATTAAACTTATTATTACATGAAGCATACGAAAACAGAAGATTAAAAAAATTAGATGTGCTTAGTAAAATTATCTTTTTCTCCAGTGGAAAACATAAATGTAATACAGGCTCGGCTCGGTCTCCTATTCTTCTATTTAGACAGATAAGATATATCTATGCCTTAACTATGCTGTTATCTATGTGCTGGCGACCTTCCCATAGGATGTGCTAATTGTATCATATGCTCATGATACACATTGCTTGCTTGGGGAACAAAAGTATCTATGCTTATTGTATTTCATAGATTGTATATATAAATATATATATATATATATATATATATATATATATATATATATATATATATATATATATATATATATATATATATATATATATATATATATATATATATATATATATATATATATATATATACATACATACATACATACATACATACATACATACATACATACATACATACATACATACATACATACATACATACATACATACATACATACATACATACATACATACATACATACATACATACATACATACATACATACATACATACATACATACATACATACATACATACATACATACATACATACATACATACATACATACATACATACATACATACATACATACATACATACATACATACATACATACATACATACATACATACATACATACATACATACATACATACATACATACATACATACATACATACATACATACATACATACATACATACATACATACATACATACATACATACATACATACATACATACATACATACATACATACATACATACATACATACATACATACATACATACATACATACATACATACATACATACATACATACATACATACATACATACATACATACATACATACATACATACATACATACATACATACATACATACATACATACATACATACATACATACATACATACATACATACATACATACATACATACATACATACATACATACATACATACATACATACATACATACATACATACATACATACATACATACATACATACATACATACATACATACATACATACATACATACATACATACATACATACATACATACATACATACATACATACATACATACATACATACATACATACATACATACATACATACATACATACATACATACATACATACATACATACATACATACATACATACATACATACATACATACATACATACATACATACATACATACATACATACATACATACATACATACATACATACATACATACATACATACATACATACATACATACATACATACATACATACATACATACATACATACATACATACATACATACATACATACATACATACATACATACATACATACATAAATACATACATACATACATACATACATACATACATACATACATACATACATACATACATACATGCATGCATGCATGCATACATACATACATATATATATAACACATCAATCAATAAGTCCCGGGACTAACCAACAGATGGCGCCTCTAATAACAAATCCATACCATTCTCAGTTAGTAACAAGCTTTAGAAGTTACGTGTCCAACTTTCATGACATTCCGACATTGTGTCATTGAGTTACACTGGTTTTAGTGACACTACTTTTGCTATTTTCAAAGCAATGGAAAAAACCAAATTTCGTGTGTTGATAAAACATTGCTTTTTAATGGGAAAAAATATCGTTTAAACTCAGCGATGGCTTGAAAAGTGTTATCTGGGCTCTGCTCCGTCGAAAACAACCATTTGTCGGTGGTATGCTGATTTCAAACGCGGTCGTACAGACACAAATGATGCTGAACGCTCTGGTCATCTAAATGAGGCTGTTACACCAGAAAACATAAAAAAAAACTCAAAATCGTGATGGAAAATCGCAAAGTAAAGTTTCGTGAGATAGCTGACATCCTTAAGATATCATTTGGTAGTGTTTACACTATTTTGCATGAACATTTGGTCATGAAAAAGCTTTATTTGAAATGGGTGCCGCGTTTGCTCACAATGGAACAGAAACAACAACGCATCGATGATTCAGAGCGCTGTTTGGCACTGTTTACGAGAAATAAACAGGAGTTTTTGCGTCGGTATGTGACAATGGATGAAACTTGGATCCACCACTATACTCCGGAATCAAATCGGCAGTCAGCTGAGTGGAGAGCGGCCGGTGAAAGTCGTCCGAAGCGACCAAAAACTCAACAGTCGGCTGGAAAGGTTATGGCCTCCGTATTTTGGGATGCGCATAGTATAATATTCATCGATCACCTTGATAAGGAAAAAACCATCAATAGTGAATATTACATAGCGTTATTGGAGCATTTGAAGGCAGAAATTGCAAAAAAAACGGCCCCTTATGAAGAAGAAAAAAGTTCTCTTTCATCAGGACAATGCACCGTGTCACAAGTCGATGGTAATGATGGCCAAATTGCATGAGTTGAACTTCGAATTGCTTCCGCACCCACCGTATTCTGGATTTGGCCCCCAGCGACTATTGGCTGTTCGCAGACCTCAAAAAGATGCTCCAGGGAAAGAGATTTGGCTCCAATGAAGAAGTGATTGCCGAAACTAACGCCTATTTTGAAACCAAAGATCAATCATTCTACACGGCTGGCATAGAAAAGGTAGGAAAGCGTTGGAATGAATGTATCGCTCTTGAAGGAGACTATGTTGATGAATAAAGAAGAATTTTGGCAAACAAATGTTGTTTTAGTAGTTAGTCCTGGGACTTATTGATCTATGTGTTATCTGATGTATGAATGTTGCAAAATTCAAAGTAATGGTGAAAGAAATGTGTAAAAGGAAAAGTAAATGCAACATATGGGTGAAAAATGAGGTATTGGAGCGAGATGAGGAATTCTGACATTTGGGTAGAATTTTCACCGATGATGGAAGAGTTAAGAGGGATATCGAAATAAACAAAGTCAGTGGGGCGCTAAAACATATGTACTCGAACCGGACAGTTTCAAAATCCACTAAGATGATAGTCCACAATAGTATTTTGGTCCCAACTTTCATGTATGGGAGTGAAACGTGAATGTGGAAAAAGACTGATAGGAGCCGAATAAATCCTTTAGAGATGCGTGCATTGAGTAGAATACACGGAGTGACAATGTATGACAGAAAACGGAATGAATTGATAAGGGATGAATGTGAAGTTAAGGGGGATGTGTTAAGTAAGATGAAGATGAGTACATTGAGATGGTTTGAGCATGTACGAATGAATGACGTAAGACTATCAAAACAGATTTACAGTGCACATGTGAGTGGAAGATGTGTGAGAGGAAGACCAAGGGAACTATGGTTGGATCAAGTAAATGATATTCTGTAAATGAAATCAAGTAAATGAAAGTGTATGGATATAGAAGATGCTAAGGATGTGTTTGTGATGGTATATATGTATGATATATATGTGTTCTCCCAATTCTTATTGTAAAACACTATAAAAGTGGAGTTAGTCGACCACATTATAATACGCTCACATGGAATCAGATTGGTAAGGAGATTGTTGTCATATCTTAAACATGAAGGTCTGATGTGAAAAAATATCTGGAAGAGATTGCGAGCAAAGCATTCAAAACAGAATTCGGAAGTGAGGCTTTTATTCAACTAATTTCTAAAAGTGAGATTAAACCAAAATGCTAATAATGAATTGAAAATAGACAAACAGTACCCACAAAAGTGCTATTAATACATTGCTGAATAATTTCTTTTAAAATCTCATCCATCATCCTGTCGTGTAGCTCATGACTGAGCATCATCATGACTCCCATGATAGTCTCTGACAACTCCTCTTCATTCATGCACTCGAAGGGCAGTTAAGGGTAGTCCAGTTGCGTCTCTCACTTGATCAGTCCAAGGCATTGGGATTCTTCCTCTTGTGCGTTGTCCTTCCACACCTCCAGTAACCACAAACCTCTCCAAACTGTCTCCTTGGCCACGAGCAATGTGCCCAAAGAATCTAAGGACTCGTCGAAGGCATATTGTCAATAATATGTCGGTGATTATCAGTTCTTCAATAATGGAGGTGTTAGTTCGCCTTGTTGTCCATGGAATTTGTAACATCCTTCTCCAGCACCACATTTCAATTGCATCTATCCTACGTATCTCGCTTGCTCTCATAGTTCAAGTCTCCGCACCATACATAAATATTGCGAAGATGAGAGACTTAACTAGGCGTATTTTCGTCATGATGATGATAGTTCTGCTCTTCCATATTTTCATTGCATTTTTTGCCATTCCAGCTCTTCATTTCACGTCAGCGCCGCATCCTCTATTGTTGGTAATACTGGAGCCTAAGTAAATAAAGTCAGTGACCATTTCCAGACATTCACATTATTTAGTGGCAGTCTGTGAATCTTCATTATTTAGTGGCAGTCTGTGAATCTTCTTTATTTATAATTGAGGACGTCATCACATTTTTCACCCATATGTCGTCGCATTTACTTTTCCATCACCATTACTTTTTAAATGTTGTCCCCAATAACTGTGTGGATGATGGCGAGATCAAAGTAAATTGAATTAAACACTTAACAGTCGGATTTTTAACACGCGACGTAACACAATGACGAACTGTAAATGAATAAATTCTATACGAAAATATATTCCGTTCGGAGAAAATAAGTTGAAACAAGATCCGCCCAAACGACGCTCGGGAGAAGCACTCCCAACAAGTCGAAACAAGATTTGCCCAAATGATGCTCGGGTTTGTCAGTATAAAAAGAAATTTCGTGCCCGAGTCCCGCTCGGGCAAAAACTGTCAAGTGGTTAACATACTTCTGTTTAATGTTACTTACGTCATCGACTTAGGAGGTTATTTTCAGTCCCTTATTCTCGAACATAACTATCAGGTCTGTAAATATGAAACCGGATTTTTTTAATAGAAAATACACATTTATTGTATGAAAATGGTAAAAAATATTTTATTCCAAGTATTGCCCATCGCTAGCTACACATGTTTCCCAGCTCTCTGGCAATTTGTGGATGCCACACCAAAAAAACTCTTGCTCTTCTGAGGCAAACCAATCATCGAGCCATTTTCGTACATTTTCGTAAGAAGTGAAGCGCTGCTCAGCAAATGCGTGTCCCATCGATGCAAATAAGTAGTAATCGGATGGAGCCAAGTCTGGTGAGTAAGCCGCATGCGAAAGTATAGTATTTGCCAACTAAACACCTCAATCGTTTCCTTGACCGGTTATGCAGTATGCAATGGTGCATTATCATGAAGCAAAATCACTTTGTGTTGCCTCTTTTGATATTCTGGTCATTTTTCACGTAATGCTTGGTTCAAATCCATCATTTGTTGTCGGTAGCATTCAGTATTAACGATTTTGCCAGGTTTTAGTAGCTCATAATAGATAACACCCTTCTGATCCCATCAAACACAGAGCATTGTCTTCCGTCCATAGCGATTTGGCCTTGCAGTCGATGTCGCTAGTTTGCTTTGAGTTATCGATGATCTTTTACGCTTGGGATTCTCGAAATATATCCATTTTTCATCGCCAGTCACAATTCAATGGAGAAATAATTTTCTTTTGTACCTGGCGAGCATCATTTCACAAGCGGTTTTTCGGTTTTCCTGCTGTCTTTTATTCAGTTCATGTGGAACCCATTTTCCTACCTTCTGGATCTACCATGGCTTTCAAACGTATGGAGATGGCTTCTCGTGTCACATTTAATTGATCTGCGAGTTGTTGTTGCATTTGAACGTCATCCTTATCCAACAATGCTTGCAATTCGGCATCTTCAAACTTTCTCGGTGGTCTTCCACGTTCTTGGTTTCTCACGTCCTTGTTTTCAGGCACAAAACCAGACATATTCAACGCTATGAAAACATATGTAGTTGTATTAAATTTGTATTGTTGCGAATTTAAAGTCTTTGACAAATGTAAACACAAGAAAAAGGCGCTAATGACGCAGCTTGACAGTCACTACATTGACAACTAGAGCCACCTTTAAGCAAATTCCGGTTTCATATTTACAAACCTGATATTAAAAGCATTTCCACTTGCACGCTGGATGACTTTATTTAATGAATCTTCAGAAATCAAACTATTAAAAATTGAGCTTATATAAGTCACTTCGCAGGAAAGCATGAAGTATTGTTTTATTAACTTTTATTTATTTATTTGCAAGAAATGTTTATAATATGTATACATAGTATAATATATGAAAAAAAAAGATAAACGAAAACAAAGAACTCCAAGGGGACAGTCAAATATGAGTTTGTTACCTGTCATTGTGACCCCAGATAAATAGACTCTTGCCTGTAACTTACAGAGAACATATAAAGTGAAAAAATTGGTTGATACATTTTGCGAAGTGTCATAAATTATAATTGTGGAATCTTGAAACAGACTTCTGTGGAATCTTGAAACAGTGTAATTAGTGAGTGATGTGATATTGAACCAGTTTAAAAACCACCTGAAAAAGTTCACAAAAATCCAGAAATCCTGCTTTCTTTCCTTTGCTTATTTTTTTCACAGTTAAACTTGATACAAATATAAACAGTATACAAGTATCCCGTATTGAGTGAATCATATTTAGGGTGATGATAGATTGGGTCAAGACCTACCAGAATATCAAAACTTGACCTCAGTAAAAATCTTACCGTTTTTAAGTTATTCGGACTTTTGTAAAACTGCGCATTATGGTCGACAAGTAAGAGCCCACTTGTACAATGCGTACCGTGGGCGATGGATTGGTCGTCTTGGGGCAATTCTGTGGCCTCCTCGGTCACCTGACCTTAATCCTCTGGATTATTTTTACTGGGGCTGTCTAAAAGATCAAGTTTACCATAAAGCCATTCGCAACTAGGCTGAACTACGCCAACTAGTGAATGCGGCTGGCCGTGAAATTTCGACGCACAGTTTGAGATTGCTGAAGTGATCATTTTTGAGGAGATGGCGAGCTTGCATCAGGACAGGAGGGCGACAATTCGAGCTTCTCCTGTAAAATTCATTGAATAAAACAATTTTTTAATATTTTAATTTGTGTTTCATTCATCATCATGAAATTAAATCACACAAACTTGCACATTAATGCTACAATAGACGCGCTACGAGAAACCAAATGAAATATATTTTGCATTAATACATTTTACTTGAACTTTGGTCAGAATCGGCCCCTTTTGAATAAAAAATAGTATTATTTCGTTTTTCGTAAAAAAATCTAATAGTGTGCTATTCTGAAATCTTCATTAAATGAGCAACTTTTTAAAGTAGCATTCTGGAAATGCCCAGTACAATTTTTTTTACCACAGAAGGCCAAAGTTTAGCGTAAAAATGTTAATTAAGCTTTTTTTTATTTTGCAAGTAATTTTATTGTACGCCCGTAATAATTTTGGAAGCGATAGATAAGGCTACCATTCAAAAGTATTTCACGATAAAAAAAAAAATACGAAAATGGTGATTTGTACACAACGCAGCAAAAAATCTGATTGCGAGGTAGGGATTTTACGAAATTTTACAAAAGTCCAAATAACTTAAAAACGGTAAGGTTTTTACTGAGGTCAAGTTTTGATATTCTGGTAGGTCTTGACCCAATCTATTGCCACCCTAAATATGATTCACTCAATACGGGACACCCTGTATATGCTGCCTCCCTATAATGATAATTACTAATTACTAATTGTTGATTTTTATTTGATTTATTGTATTTATCAAAAATTCGCATTGACTTTTGATAAGTTTTGAAATCTCATTATGAGTATGTACACGTGACTCAACCCTTAGCATATTGTATCAATTTGAAGAGATTATCAGCCCATCCCATAAGCTCCTCGATACATTAATCTAAAACATATTACGAGTATATTTAAGAAACTGGGAACGCTGAGAAAATTCCCGTGCAGATTTCTCTAGTGAAGATGTCACAAAACCACGTACACTATTGATTCCCAACAAATAATATTCAATTGAAAGTATATTATCTAATACCATTTATTTTTCTGGCTTATCAGTCTTTTTAATAAGGAAAGGGTTAAGACAAATATTCACTACAATTTACTCCTGCAAGCTAAGTACTCCAAACTCCTATCGTGACAACAACCATGTATGTTCCGATCCCCTGTCTAAATTTTTCACACCGTCTTGCTTTAATTAAATTTGGTATTTTATTGTACGATTATGTCATGGGGGCTGGATTACTTTCTTTAGCTCAAATTATTGTAATTTTCTATCAACATTACAGTTTAATTCATAAAATAAATCCGCATCCAGTACAATCTACACTGGTAGATCAAAATGTTCTTTAATTTTATGAGCACGACGTCACGTAGAGACGATGAAGGAACTATCCAAAGGGACTCGCCCTGCGGTGGAGTGTAAAAAGAATAATATCGATGACGCACTTAAGGTCCGACATCACGGTAGAAAGAAAATTACTTGCAGGACAGTTATATAAAGCATCTTAAAGCCTAGAGTTCAAACAGCTCAGCAAGATGCCTGTACCTTTACAAAAAACTTTTAATGCAGCAAAAATATACTTTGACACCACTAGATCAGAATAGTCCGAAGATGAACCAATGTAAGACTGAGTTGAAATCTCTTCGGAAATTATTGACTCGATTATCATCACAGTACCCGAAAATGTGCTGTGCGGATTGATCCAGATGGCCGCAAAAATTACAACAGGAAGAAATGACAAGACATAAGCTAAAAAGCTAGCCATTAAGCTTCCATGGCTAGAGAAAATTTGGGTAGTCCTTGGAATCACCCACAGGGAGCCGAGGCTAAATATTGTACTGTACACAAAGAAAGTGTTATACGTGATTCCCTCGGCACTGCTAAAGCTGCCAGACGTAGATAGTAGATTTGAGTTCCGAATTAAAGCGCACTCGAGGAGAGTTTGCTTTCTAAATGGCATTATATAAAATTGTCCTTTGAAAAAAAATTGAGATCTGCTAATGTGACTTATTCATCTCAACCTACGGATTCTTATATGGCTGGTAATTAGAGTTTATTTTGTTAATTTTCCACAACTATGCTACCTGTTTTGGGCCCAAGTATCGTGTGTAGTATTCGGTTATCAATTTTTTTATGAGCATCACTATGTTTTAATCAGTGTATTAATGACTTCATTGATATTAATATCAAAAGATAAGATACTTCCAAGATAAGGTAATGCAGTTCATATTTTGTTAGATAAGTTTAACCATCTGACTTTATTACATTACTGCTGACCTTAGACTAAATAACACATATTTCTGACAATAGCGAGGCCAATAACATGATTTACCTAGTCAGACTACTTTGGGCTCGATTGACTATTCTGACCTTGTGATGACCAGGGATAATTTTATAGCTATCTCCCTTTATGATAAATAAGTCGTTTTTAATTTATTTTTTTCTCATTTATGATCTCTGTCCCAACACACAAAAAATACGAGGCATATCCAGAAAGTAAGTGTACTGAATTTTTGTAGGTTACAATTTTTTTTATTTAAACAAAAAAAATACGTGGTTACCGTGGTACATATGTAAGCTATTTTTCGACATAGTCGCCATTCCTCTCAATGCAGGTGGTGAAGCGGGGTAACAACTTTTTGATGCCTTCCTCGAAGTAGTTTCCCGCCAACCCCTCCGTCCACTTCTCCACCTCTTCCTTTATCTCCTCGTCGGTTGAAAACCTTTTTCCACCTATGTGCAGCTTCAGGGAGGTCAAGAGATAGTAATCTGAAGGTGCTAGGTCAGGGGAATGCGCGGGATGGTTCAGGACATCCCATTTAAACGAGGCGAGCAGTTCCGTCTGGCATTGTCGTGCAACAGGCAGACTCCCTTTGTCAGCATGCCTCTCCTCTTGTTCTGAATCGCCCTCCGCAATTTTTTTAGGGTCTCACAGTATCTTGCAGAGTTGATGGTCTCCCCTTGAGGCATATATTCAATTAAAATTATGCCTTGACAGTCCCAAAACACGGATGCCATGATTTTCTTGGCTGAAATTGTGGTTTTGAACTTTTTGGTGGAGGGTGAAGAGGTGTGACACCACTGTTGAGACTGCCTTTTGGTTTCAGGCGTGTAGTGTGCAACCCAAGTTTCATCTCCAGTAATGATGGAGCGGAGAAATTCATCTCCATGGAGTTTGCAGCACCTCAAAAACTCTTGCCCGGCCTCCACTCGATTCAACTTGGCGGGAAATGGGGCTGACATTTTTCACGAAACGTGTTGTCGCGTCGACACTTCTCAACGTACTGACCTCGAACCGCTCTCGTTGCGGAGGGGAAAAGTCAGGCTACACGGAAGTGTAGCCAACATGTCGAAAATAAAATCCATCCGGTCGTGAGAGCCTCAGTACACTTACTTTCTGGATACGCCTCGTATCTTTTAATTATTTAACAATTTCAATTCTGCTAAGATGATATGTCACAACAATGTTCTAGTACTAACTCTGATGTATATCACTCCTTAAGATCTCCGTCCTTGTATTATTCTCGTGTATACATATTCTTAGCCGAAACCAGAATCAATAAATTAAATTAGCGCAATTCTTTTCCAGAGTCTAGCAACCGCAGTGGTCCAACTGTTCACAACAGAAGGCCCGGCACACAATCTATGGGTGAAGCGAGACACAGGTATCCTGTGCCTGATAAAGGATAACCAGAAACGCTCCTATTACTTCCGAATCTTCTGCATGCAGCGGCGCTCCATGATCTGGGAGCATGAAGTCTACCATCAGATAGATTACAAGACACCCAAACCGTTTTTACACATGTTTGAAGCTGAGGTCAGTGAATTTATTTTTTATTTATTATTTACAATTTTAAATAGTTTTAATGAAAAGTCGAATCAAACGTGCATAAACTTACCGTTTTGTGGTATAGAGAACCACTTCACTAGGCGCGGCTTTTAATTATTCATTTAATATAGTGATGTAACGGGTACTAAAAAAATGACAGGTACCAGGTATTGAGTATCAGGAAACCAAAAATACTTACTCAGCCGGGTTCCCGGTTACCCGCGATGTTGGTCAAAAAATACAGATATTTATCCAAAACTATCAAAATTATCTAGATAATACTTACCACCACGTTCTAGCAGCATACCATAAGAAAGAATGTTCAGCGAGGCGGGTATTATCTACGAAGAGAGAAGGCATAATCATTTCACGGAACTACTTCCGCGAAATGCAGAGAAATGATTATTTCTGCATTAAAATCTACCATTATTGAAATTTAATTTTGTGTATTGCATTTCACATATTCCAATTATCAATCTCCATAAACACTATAAAGTCAAAATAACCGTTTAGATTTTCGGGAAAATTTATTTTTTAGCGCATCACAATAGTCAGAACCCACGAACCGCCACTGTTGTCACATGTATACCTTGGTTTAACCCTTATCTTGGCAATGTTCAATTTATCCAAATATTAACGTTTTTCTTTGGTGATTCCTTGTTATATGGTAAGTTATGAAGGAAAATTGAGGTAAAAAAATCACAACTTTTCCTTATAGTTTTTTTTTCTATGTTACACCCACGTTACATTGCCAAAATATCAATTTTTATAAAACACAAAAAGGGCTATAAAATGATTATATAATCTAAAACATGAACTTACATTTACATAGCTGAATCATCAACAAATAAAATGGTTTGAATAAAACTTTCTCTTCATGTATTGATTAATAAGATATTTAGATTATTTGTCCCAATTTTCAAAACGCACCGACGCTGTCCAGATATGTTGACCCGATGTCGTTTGAAAGCTTGTAGTGTTGTCAATATTTATCATCAGACGATACCACTGCACCAATAGTGCATGTATAGTATTTGAATGTGTTGCCATATTTGTAATTACGTTACAGTTTCTGGATTTTTTTTTAAATCCCTAAATTAGTATAACACCTGTGTTACAATGCCATGATAAGGGTTAAAGAAAACATAACAAATTTCTTTATGCATTATCAAATATTTTACAAACAAAACTAATAAATATTAAAATTTGTGCATAATAATACAAAACATTTTAATAATAAATTATAAACAATGTACAACTTTGGCTTATGAAAACATTTTATTTGAATTTGTATTGTTTCCTTGTGAACACCGTGACAGTGCATTAAAATCTGAAATGTTCTTTGTTGAGCTCAATCCTTCGACCGATAAGCCGAATATATCCAGTTTTTCACGAAAATGTGTATGTTTTTCATTTTTGATCTATGACTTCTCAATATATCACAAAATAAACCAATAGATGATTCGTATAGTGCTGTTTTGTAATAAAACATCATCTCAAAGTTGATTTTTTTACTTTACTAAATAAATTCTTGTGACTCATCACACTAAATAAATTCTGATTGAATTATGTTTCACAGCAGAAGGTGGAATGATGTCTCAAAATGTGCTATTTCAAAGCAGAGTGAAAATTGATACTATTTTAAAACTCAAACATACACTCGCAGTTTGTCTTTGTACATGTTGGAAATACTACCTCGCACATGAAGAGGCAACAACATAACACGTCTAGCACTTATGAGTATCGTTACCAGAATGGACCCTTTTTTATTTTTTCGGGTTTTATCAGATGTCGAACCCAAAACTGCCAAATCTAAATCAAGTTTGCCAACTGGGTCACGGAGGTTGTCCATTAGGTATTGTATTACATTTCAGATGTATTCAATACAACTTAGAGGGCGGCTCATTGCCACATCACAATTTCTTCCAATTGACCTACAAGATCTTTAGTTACAAGAAATTACCCCCTTTCCAGTATTTGAACCATGCGGTGAGATGTTTAGGGTTTGGAGATATAATGCATTGTCATTGATGCATTTCTGCTTTATAGTACTTTTTTATGAATCCTTTGTTGTTCGTCCTGGTGAGTTTTTGTGCAAATTGTTCTTGATTGTTTTTAAGTAAACTTGTTTTTAGATTCTGGTTTTTAGATGATGTAAGCTTGTGTACCCTCTTGCTTGATGTGGGTTTTGTATTGGACTGTTGTAAAATATTATTTTTACTAATATTGGCATGCCTTGACCGTACTAAAAGGAACGGTGGCACATTTAAATATTATATTTATTGTATTGTAACATTCTTAAAACAGTTAAATAAACCCTTTTATCGGTAAACTACTTGTTTGAAATGTACTTTCTCATTGTTTACTGCTTTTTTAAACAGTTTCAATTCTACTCTTCTAATTTAGTTTTTGAATTTTTGTATGATTTTTTTATTTTTATTTTTTTAAATATATTATAACTCATAAAATGGGTAAAACAGGTACACAGACACTTTTGTCTTTAAACTGCCCACTACAAATGTATTTTAGTTTTTGTTTTTTTTTTAGTTTGGGGAATTTTTTAAATATTTATTGTAACTTTGTTAATACAGTTAAACTAACCCTTTTATCAGTAAACAACGTACTTGAAATGTATTATTCTCTTATAAATGAAAATAAAATATCATGTCTTTTTCCTATTAGGATAAGCAGAAGACAGTGTGCCAGACTTTCCAATTACGTTAGATCTTACTCTACATCAGTGTTTCCCAAACTTTTTTGGCTTACCCCCCCCCCCCCCCCCTCATACACAAAACCAGTCAAAATAATGGTATATTTAAATTCAAATTGAAATACTAAAATGTTTTTTTTTTTTCAAAATTAATTTATATCGATTTAGTTGTGATTTAACTATTTACGTAAATTAATAAAATTCTAGAAATCAGAAAACGGGAAATATTTTTCCTTAAATAGCTCTATTATAGAATTAACTTTTGTCTACATACGACTTTATTTGTAGGAAGTAACATATCTATTTGTATTATTTACCCTTTTTCACCAGCTTAGAACCCCCCTTCTGATATTATGCCTTCCAGCGCCCCCAAGCCCCCCTACATCATACACCTCATACAATTCTTACCATTTCTTAGACTTTTTACATTTAATTATTTCAAAATATAATTCACTTGACCCAACCATGCTTTCCTAGGTCTTCCTCTACCACACCTTCCACTCACATTTAAACTGTTTATTTGTTGTTTTGTTAGTCTACCTTCTTCATGAATGAACTAATGAAGTAATTAGGGATGAATGTGAACTTAAGGTATTAAGTGAGATGTTCTGAAATGGTTTAGGCATGTTAAAACGATTAATATTTAATAATTATTAGTTTATAAATAATCTAGCCTCTTTGGTTACCTCGAAATAACTAAAACATGATGTATATGTGTATGATGTCAGTTTATTTATTCAAGAAGATCATCATTGCCCCATTGTATGAGATAACACAGAATGTGTGTATAATATTGTAGTGAACATAATTTTAAAATATTAATATGCAAATAGCGAAGGCGCGTAGTACTACGAGGCTATGCTATTATCTCGGGCCAAATAAAGAAGCGTGGAGAATTGTGACATAATCACTATGATGCAATGGTTCTCAGTTTTTAAAAAAAGCGCGATATAAATTTTTTTTTTTTTTTTACCAACCACAATACACATAAACTACCGCTCGCAGCATTAAAGAGAGAAAACCAATATTTTACTGTTTTTTAATTTTTTATAACTTTTTGAATTAAAATTTTTCATACCTTTAATATTATAAACAATTTTGTTTTACAGATGTTATTTTCCATATTTTTTTTATTATACTATTTTTGTTATATTTTTACCTCTTTTATAAAAAAAAAAAAAGTTAAATGTACTATTCCCCATATTTTTAAAAATTTTAATAACCCCAATATACAACGTGAGAGAGGAAGACCAAGGAAAATATGATTGGGTCGAGTGCATGATATTTTGAAAAAAGGAAGCGTAGAAAGTCAGAGAAATAGTAGAAATTGTATAAAAAAATGGATGTGGAATAGACTAGGGATGTCTGTCAAGATAGGAAACACTGGCACTCCGTCCTCTCTGTCTACCCCGACAGGGAAATGCGTGATGGTATGTATGTATGTACAATGTATAGTTTAAAATGTACATAGTTTTAATTCCTAATTTACAATGCAAAAAAAAACGTTTTATGTATTGGGTGTACAAATTAGTTCGGTCCGTTTTTTTTTTGTTCAAAAATGCATTTATTTCTAAACAAAATGAATGGACAGATCAATTAAAGTATTGTCCATCGCTGGCTACTACTTTTTCCCATCTCTCAGGCAATTTTCGAATTCCATCTCGAAAAAATGACTCGTCTTTTGAGGTGATCCAAGTTTGGAGCCAATTTTCGGTTTCTACGAAAGAAGTGAACCGGTGACCTGAAAATCGTGCTGCATCCTTCGGAACAACCAGTAATCAGAAGGAGCAATGTCCGGGGAATACGGCGGGTGCGGTAAAACATTCCATTTGAGCGTTTCCAAATATTTTTTTACGACTTTTGCGACATGAGGCCGAGCGTTGTCATGAAGAAGAATAATTTTATCATGTCTTTGCTCGTATTCCGGCCGTTTTTCTCGCAATGCACGGCTCAAACGAATTAATTGTAGCCGATACCGATCGCCCGTAATGGAATCGCCAGGTTTCAGCACCTCATAGTAAACAACACCCCTTTGGTCCCACCAGATACAGAGCATGATCTTCGAACCATTTATGTTCGGTTTTGGTGTTGATGTTGAGGTCGATGGCAACGATTGACCGGGCTTAGCGTAGTATTTTTTCTTCTTGGGGTTGTCGTAGAATATCCACTTGTTAACTTCAGTTACAATTCGATGCAAAAATCCTTTTCTTTGTTGCCTTTGAATCAGCTGCTCGCAAGTGAAAAATCGCCATTCAACGTCTCTCGGTTTCAGTTCATAAGGCACCCAATTTCCTTGTTTTTGAATCATTCCCATGGCTCTCAATCGTACGGAAACGGCTTGTTGAGTCACTCCCAATGATTCCGCAAGCTCCTCTTGCGTTTGACTCTGATCTTCTTCGAGTAATGCTCCAATTCTTTGTCCTTGAATTTTTTTGGCTGTCCAGAGCGAGGCTTATCTTCGACGCTGAAATCTCCATCCTTGAAATGTCGAAACCATTCCCTACATGATTTATCAGTTGGAGCAGCGTCACCATAAACTTCGACAAGCATTCGATGGGCTTCAGCTGCACTTTTCTTCCAATTAAAGCAGAAAATTAAAACCTCCCGCAAGTGCTGCTTGGTTAACACAAAATTCGACATTTTCAACACTGTACAAAACAAGGTTTTTGCATGAAACTCAAAGCGATATAAACTGAATATTATTGGCAGACGTCCAACCTCTCTGAAACCGCCAAAATCGGCTGTCACTATCAACCATTCATAACAGCCAGAGCCATCTTTTGGAAACGGACCGAACTAATTTGTACTCCCAATATTTAGAGATAAAGAGAACATCTGCAGTAGGATAGACCCATACTAAGTGGTCTTATCATTAAATTCATATATTTGTCCTAAATACTAAAACTGTAATATTCACATTCTTACACACACTTTAATCCCAACTTAACACACATCACAATCATATCCAACAACTCCTCATCTTACATTCTACATTTGCATCAGTCATTCACTCGCACGTCTATTTATTTTGACACTTTTATCGTAGTATTGTAAATATATATGGCAGATTCATTGTTAGCAATTTATTATAATCAATCAGCTTTTATTTCATTAAACAATACATTTGGTGTACAATGAAACTGTCCAAAATTTAATTAATCAACCCTTTTTAATAGGTTATTTTAAATTATGAACAATTTTGTTTTACAGATGTCATTTTCCATATTTTTTTTGCTATACTATCTTTGTTGTGTTTTTATCTATTTTGTAAAATTAAAAAAAAATGAAATGCTTGCACTATTCTCCACACTGGCTGGAAGAAAATTATTATTTTTAATATTGTATATGTTTTGTGTAATTTTTT
The DNA here is from genome assembly GCA_949825065.1 of Odontocerum albicorne. NCBI lineage: Eukaryota > Metazoa > Arthropoda > Insecta > Trichoptera > Odontoceridae > Odontocerum > Odontocerum albicorne. Next base: position 22,739,080 of record OX463860.1, on the reverse strand, counting down.
GCTCATTTATTTATTATGTTGATAAGTTAAAACAAGTTAAGAAAAAATGGTTAAAATCCCAAAAGGTCACATGTGATGAGTCAATTGATGCCATTTTACTGAGGTCATTAAGATAAATGTATCTTTTCAAGGTTAATGTAACTATATATGTGATAATGCAAGTAGTCATAAGATATATATTCTGCATATTTTATAGTTTTGAATGTAAAACTGCAAGTTTTGTGTATAACATATATTTAATTTTTATAGTTATGTTCTTTCATTATTTTTTAATATTCTTTCATTTATTTATGGTTTATTAAAATACAGTTTCTTGAGTACATTTTACAGGTTAAACATAACTTAATATATAATTAACATGAAGTTTTCATAGAAAATTATTTATAAAAAATTCACATATAGACATTTTCTTTTCCTTCGCCTTATCCCATCCATGGGAGATCGACTGCTTGAACCTTTTTCCTCCCCTTTTTCCTATCTCGACAATCACTCGTAGATAGTCCGAGTCTCGTCATGTCCTCATCCACTTTCTTATGTAGGCTCTTCCTGAGTCTTCCTCTGCATCTATTTGGGACATGAAGGAAAAATATATCCATCCTGTCGTGTAACTCATGACTGAGCATTGTGACTCCCATGATAGTCCTTGACGATTCCTCTCCATCCATCTATGCACTCCGTGGTTTGAAGGGCAGTCGTTAAAGATAGTCCTGTTATGTCTCTCACTTGATCATTCCAACGCATTGGAACTCTTTCTCTTGTGCATCGTCCTAAAAATGTATAAAACTTATAAATCAAGATGTAAATATAAAAGAGAATTTTTTTAATGAACAGAGAAAACAAGTCATATAAAAAGAAATCAAAACCTTGAAGAGTAACTAAGATGTATCGTTCCTCATCAGGTTGATCAAAATGTAACAAAATACACATTTAATTCTCTTTGAAATGTAGCAATTGAAATCCGAAACATCTCTTAGGATAAGTCAAAGACCCCCTAGTATGACATTAGGTATCTTTAGTTCTTTTGGAGAAGGTAATAAAATGTGTCCAATAAATATAGATCTATAGGGTTGATGCAAAAGTTATGACCGTTTTTTATGATCCCAGGTAAAAAAAATCCCAGGTAAGAAATGATGAATAGTATCTTCTTTTAAATGATTCCATTGTATAAAGGATGCTTTCCCTCTACTTTCTTTTCAGTTTTGGCCTGGCCAGAGTACAGTGAAGAGCCCTTGTATTTTTTCAAAATGTCGGTCGATAAAGTGCATTTATGTCATTGTTTACTTTATGAATTCCGTAAAGACAATACCGCGAGTGTGGCATCCAAAAACATTTGCGAAGTGTATGGAGCAGATGTCATCAAAGTTCGACAGGTACGAAGATGGTTTACAAAATTCCGATCTGGGGATTTTTCACTAATTGATAAACCACGTACCGGGCGGCCATTGAAGTCTGATGACGACAAGTTAAAAGTCATAATTGACACCAATCCACTTCTAACCACCAGGGAGATCGCGTCGATGATGGGAGTCAACCAAACAACGATGGGAGTCAACTACATTTTTCGCATCAAAATCCACGGAATTTTACACTAATGGAATTAATTAGTTGATAGAAAGATGGGAGAAGGTTATAAGAACTGATGGAAATTATATAATTGATTAAATAAATAATAAAAAATCTAAAAAAAAAATGTTTTATTGTATATGTAAAAAACAGTCATAACTTTTGCATCAACCCAATATTTGTTACATTATGAAACCATAGATTTTATTTCTAGTTTTTCATATACTAATTATTCGTTCCGTACATATACGAGTACAATACCATAGATATAACTGAACACAATGTTTTTAATTTTACATAAACAATTTTTTGTTGTTGAAACAAATGAAGTTTACAATATAATCAGTCTGAGATTTTTTTTATTGGAGTATTAAATATATACCATCATGACCTTCTTAAAAGCTCTTATCATCTCCCTTAATAATTTTGTACAACTCAACACCCCCTAAAAATTGAAATCGTCCCGGTGATATTTCTCCCGTTGAGAATTACTTTGTGATAGCTATGAATTTATATTATATTCATGTAAACATTTTCACTTGTATTGAGCCCCTCGATCACCTCCTTCAATATGTCCAATCAGATACCAGTAACTCTGTATTTAGAGATTTGAAAGTGAATTTTAAATAAATTTTTATAATTCAAGTTTCACTTCTATTTTGACATATTATTTGTGTACCAAGTAACTTTCTTGCAAAAGTAAAATTTTGCGATTCACTGTTTTTTTTTCTATGTACGTATAATTTACTCTGATGATGTTTTCTTTTGTATGTATCGCAATATTATTCAGTTAACAGCGTTACTTTAGTCCGTGGTGTTGAGAGTTTATCTTGTTTCATTTCATTGTGATGAGAATATCTATTTTCGTAATGATTGATTACTCGAGAGATAAGTATGAAAAATATATTTTTACATCGTGATAAAACTGATTTCATTCCAGTTTCTTTACGTATTCACTAGTTGAAATGTTTTTTTTTTTGAGTTGTTGCTTTTTTTTCAATGTTTTTTGACATCGTCCTTAGGATAAAAGCTGCAACATCTATGATGAAATAACCTTAATAATAGTATTTTTATGTCAATTTTAATGTATGGGAGTGAAACATGGACATGGAAAATGTTTGATAGGAGCCAAATAAATGATGTAGAAAAGCATGCATTTAGAAGAATAAATGGCGTTACTTTATTGATTTTGGACACTTGGAGAGGTTTGGACACTTGGAGAGGTTTGGACTCTTGGAGAGGTTACTAAATGACAGCACTGTAGATTTTGATTGATTGATTAGTAACATTAGTAAAAACTTAGATAAAATAAATAGACTGTTATGGACATGCAGATATACACACGTTGACTGTTAATCTTGATTGTCAGACAGTTGACTTAAAAATTAATCCATTTTTAAATATTTTATTTCCCACCCACTGATTACTTTATCATAACATTATAAAGAATTCATCAAATAACTAATTCCATCTCGTTTGTGCGTTACTCAAAGATAAATGTTTCATGAATGTATAAGATTATCACCATCTTTTTATTACAGGATAAAATTGATAATTTTGTTTTTAGCTATTTCATCTCTCTGTCATCATTATCATCCATCACCAGTGTTTTTCAAACATTTTCGTTTCATGGCGTTGGGATGGATGAGTCTGTTGTTCACCACACAGTTTCTCAAATCTTAGAATCAAACTTGGCAACAGATACATAAATTCCTTTTCCACATCGAGTTTTGGTTTTTATTACAGCTACTGCTGTAAACCTAGCTACGCAACAATAAATCATCAGAAATGGAACCAGGATTCATTGAACTTTGAAAACCTCCGCCCCAAATGTTCTATTAGGAACACAGGAATACCCACATCAAGGACACTCTGTGTCCTCCCACGTAAGGCATTAAGTTGAATAAAAGACATACAGTGTTGTCTTTTAACTTGTGTTTGGCTTCTTCTAATTTGTTATGCTCTTTATAGAGCAGTTATGATTATTGGATTAGATCTTGCAAGCAAATTAACTACACTGCAAATGAATGAATGATAGCCTCCATTTTTCAGTCAGTAGAATTTTTACCACACTCTTATAGTTATGCTGTACAATTCTCACTAAGTCCGTCCATCGCGTTATTCATTTGCCCTATGATGGGGCCCTTAAATTTTCCCTTGAATCACCCAGTCTCTTCATTGTATCTTGCCATCTGATAATATGTAAGTACCTGAAGATTTGCAGTTGTATAATTGAAGACAAAACGTTTTTGATTTATAGTTCTTCCAGAATTGATGAATGTGTCAAATGTGTTGTTCAAGGTACACGTAACATACGTCGCCAGCACTATATCTCCGAAACATCTATCTTCTCGTGTTCCTTTTCAATCAATGTCCATGTTTTGGAAACATACGAAAGATTGGGAAAATTATTGTTTATTAAGTTTTACTTTGGTCTAGTAGACCTAGTATTGTTCCCGTCTCGCAAAATGTTTTTCGGCTTATCCATAGTTGACCGTGTAACACTTGCCGCCAAATGTATGACAGAATACGGAATGAGGGGATTAGGTATGAGTTATCTTAAGACTGATGTGTTGAGTAAGATAAAGAAGAGCACTCAAGGTTTGGCCACGAACAAATGAATGAAGAAAGATTAACTAAACAAATATACAGTTCAAATATGAGTGAAAGGGGTGTGAGAGAAAGACCAAAGAAAGTATGGTTGGACCAAATGAATGATATTTTGAAAGAAGGAAACGTAGTCAGTCAGAGAAATTGTAGGAAAGGCTAGGGATGTCTGCCTGGATAAGAAAGTATTGCGCTATGTTCTCTTCTACCTGCCTACCTCAATAGGAAAATGGTGTGTATGGTATATACTAGGTTAGTCAAAAAGTTTTGAAAGCGGAAATGAAAATACATTTTTTTTGTGGGGAAATCACTTTTATTGCTCAGTATAGTCAGTCTCCCATAAGATCAATACACTTGGTTCAACGATCTTCCAACTTTGTTGTCCCTTCACGGAAGTGACTTTCTGGAAGGCCTGCAAAATACTCCTCTATGACGGCTATAACCTCTTCGTTTGATGAAAAATGCTTTCCACAAAGGAATTTTTTGAGGTGTGAGAACAGCCAGAAGTCAGAGGGAGCTAAATCTGGCGAATAGGGTGGATGCTGCAACAATTCGTACCCCAATTCACTGATTTTCGCGATGGTTTTGGAGCTGTGTGAGCAGGTGCATTGTCTTGATGAAAAATGATTTTTTTCTTCTGCAAACCGGGTCTTTTTTCACAATATTTTTCATCCAACTGGTCCAAAAGGTCACAATAATAATCAGAGTTGATTGTCTTACCAGTTTGGAGATAATCTATCAATAAAATTCCTTTTGCATCCCAAAAAACTGACGCTAACACCTTGGCCGATTTCTGGACACGAACTCGCTTCGGAGCCAAAATGCCTGGTTCACACCACTCCTTAGCCTCTTGTTTTGATTCAGGATCATGGTGGTAGACCCAAGTCTCATCCATAGTGATGAATCGACGCAGAAAATCCTTTTTATCCTTTCGAAATTGCTCCAAATGTTGCTCAGAAAGTCGCATTCGAACGTGTTTTTGTTGCTTTGAAGCAAATGCGGCACCCATTGTGCACACAGTTTTTTGAAACCCAAAACTTCAGCCAAAATATGCCATGTTGTTCCATGTGAGATGCCTATGGTGTCAGCTATCACATCCACAGTCGATCGATGATCTTTCAAAACCATATCCTGTATTTTCGCTATGATTTCTGGTGTTGATGCACTTTTTGGACGTCCTGAGCGTGGATCGTCTTCAACGCTTGTACGGCCACGCTTAAACTCCAAAACCCATCGGTGAATGGTTGGAAATGAAGGAGAAGACTCCTTTAATACTTTCACCATCTTTGCATGGATCTCAGTAGCCGATAAACCTTCCAAAACAAAGAATTTAATCACTGCACGATTTTCGGATTTTTCCATTGTTAAAAAATACACTGACATGTCAACTTCAAATGGCTTGTAAACAAAGAATGAATTGACAGATCGAAATGAAATTTTGAGTACGTTCTTATGAAAGATGAAATATTAAAATGGCGTAGAAATTTTGGTTTTTCTACTGCTCCATAGATGTCGCTTTCAAAACTTATTGACTAACCTAGTATGTATGTATTGATTAACATATTTATTGCGAATAAAATTGTACGTAAATATACGCCGTTCTGAAAAATTGGATGTTAAAGAACAGAGGTGATATTAGAATATACCTAGGGAAATTATTATTGAAATAATTATTCTTCAATGTTACTTTCAGGAGTACATGACAGCATTCAACTTTGCCAGCGAGGAAGAGGCGCGCCTTCTGAAGACCAATCTCATTGACAAGATTGAGCTCAGGAAACAGAGGAGAGAAGGTACCAATATATATATATATATATATATATAAATTGTCAATTCGTGTTATCAGCAGCTTGAGCCATCAGACCTCCGCTATCCTTTTTAATTTGGGCCTATTGCAACTCATGCCATCTCCAATACATATCATCTTTTTATTAGTCTGTGGATTGTGACCTCTATTGGAGCAGTCTCTTCATCCATTGGTCCTCCACTCGTCTAGAACACATCCTTGACTGTATTTTAATTTCGTTTGATACAGGTTCATCCCAATTACGTATAATAAATTTCATAATATATGAAATAATTTAAATACACATTTTGAATGATAATAAATTTAGTATTTACTAAGATTTATATCTAAGTTTAAAACTCCAAATTAAAGAAGACACGTAGATTTTTTTAGTTATCGCAAGTGCTCAAATTGATTGGTATTCTGGCCCATGCACTGCCTGCCGGTAACGTGGACTGGCAAACATCACGAATAATTTGTTTTGATATTTAGGCGTATTCTCTTTCGATGGCTGCTCTCAATTTATTAACTGTTGCCAGTTTTGTGCCATTAACTTTACCTTTGATGGTTCCCATAAAAAAGTTCATTGACGTGAGGTCTGCAGAGCGCGGAGGGAATTCAATGCTACCTTGACGTCCAATATAGGCCCTCACATCACAATGTCAACGGGGAGTTAACACTCATTTTTACCACATCTTACTTGACGTGGTGACAAATTTAAATATCTTTTAAGAGTATGAGTTTTTTGTGTTATTTTTTCGAATTTTTACCCATATGTCGCATTGGCTTTTCATTACTATCTTACATCACTCACTATTACTTTGGATTTTGGAACATTCCTTCTTCTAAGATATGGGTGATTTTAATCTTAAATAATTCAAACTTGAGTTTGAACACATCCTTGCTCAATAATACTAATAGACATTTCAGTATTATACTGAAAATTGGTTTATAGATTAAGACCATAGCATTAAATGGTAACAATTTGAACTGCTATATAGACATGTATTTTATTATATGGGTTGTCTGGAAAGTAGTTTCTTGTATTTTTAAGTAAAATTCTTACCAATTCACATAACCGAGCATTACCAAATGCTCGTGGGCAATGTTTATCGATATTTTGTATTTCAGTAATCTCTGAAATTTTCTGGCTCACATCTAGAAATGTGACTGAAAAAATACAGAATATGCCAGAAGCATATTGAGGATAGTCGTACTGTTACATTTATCTCTTAAAATATGGAGACGTTCGTTCTTCTGGAGTGCCAACATCCAATGTAAGGGTACATGAGAATGAGTAATTTTTTTAGTACTACCCAGTCATGGGAAGTGTGCCACGGAGAAGAGACAGAGTGCCAGCAAGATAGAGTAATCAAGAGATGGAATTGACTGGAGAAACCTGTACATTGCCAAGTTATTAAGATGAGAGATGTGTCGTCGTAACCTGTATCAATAACATCCCATAGATCATGACCCTCGGTAATGAGGAACAAAAGAGATGATGGTACCCTTACGAACCCTGTCAGTTCCATTAACCCATGCTAGGCTTACTTGTTTTTTAATCCATCTTAAGTTATTCAGATTAGAACAGCAATGGATGTTTTGAGCATCCGGAAAAAGTTTATATGCATGCCTATTCATGCTGAACGTGTTAATCTAAACTCATAACCCTGAAATTGGCAACTGTGAAACATATATGTTATGTATCCATATATTTGAGCTAAATTTATTCTAACTTCATTTCAATCAGGCTTCAGTCAAGCTTACATAAGATGAGTCTAGAATTTTTGTCTTTTTAAAATCATTATCAATATTGCAGAGCGTCGTCAGAAATCGTTGCAGCAACAGCAGTCCCGCAACTCCTCGGATCTGTCCCGCCTGTCCCCGGGCAGCGGGAAGAATGCCGTGCCCCAGCATCACCATCATCATCACCACCATCACAAAGCGGGACAGCCGGCGGTGCCTGCAGCGCCCATGCAGACCATCAACAACAATAACAATGTATCCGTCAACACAGCCAATAGTGGTGCTAAAGTGCTGAATGGAGCCGGTAATATACGACAACCACCCGCAGCCAGTGAGTTTGCTAATTAATCAATCGAACAATCCTTTTATTTTTATAACACTTTGGTGACCTAAGTCACTCTGATTCCTGTGTAAGATCTCTGTCATCAATGTCATCTTAAGAAGTCTCTTTGAGTTTCAATATTCTTAGTTCTCCAATACTCCAAATACTAAAGGAATAATTGAGATACCCTGGTCTATTCGCCCAGTTTTATACTCAGATCCATAAATGTTAGTATACTACGTCTCCTGGATGGCACATCTTCAACAGTCATGTAGTACAGCACCAGATCATTAAACACAGCTTGAACTCCACCCTTACAAGATGCCAAAACCAGTGAGGCTCCTTTGATAAAGGAATTATCTAACAAAATTAGTTTTGATAAAAAATATGATAATTCCTTGCAATGAATAAAGATTATCAGTTCGTCTTTTAGATGGGTGATGCATGTGCATATATTTGATTACTGTGCACAAGCTGTTACACTTCAATCAGCAGTCTTAGCAGATAAACGCTAGGTCATCAGGTTTAACCTTTCAAGAGATTTATATAGCACTATTTTTCATGCTACATAGTGCTTTTAGGATTTATAGGAAGAAGCTTTTATTTTGGAATGAATAAAGTTTGCTAGCAAGGCAAACGTAAAATTGAAACCGATCTTAATACCTGTTATTGTTTCGTTTCAGACACATAAACACTGATTTAAGCAATTTCGATCTAGAATTTGGACATATTAATTGGCACCTTTTTGACCTACAGTAGATCCGCAGCATATATACGATACCAGGCATCCTGGATATTACAGAATCTAAATAATTTGTAGAGATGCACTTGGCAACTTTATCTTTTGATAACTGCACTTTTTTTATGAAAGAGAGATTTATCCAGTGCAGCTCCTAGTTCTGTGTTATCAAACCTTTGGGGAGACCCATTTATGGATAGTTTGCCTGTTGATCTAGAGAAAATTGGGGTAAAAGATAAAGCATACCGGGAAGAAAAAGTCAAGAAAATCCAAACACCAATGCAAATCGAAAGAGGTGGAACCCCAACATCAAGGAACTCTGCAAAGTTTATATAGCCATTAGAAGTAAGAGGTTAAACTTATCCTTAAAGTTTCAAAGAAATTGAGGATGAATTTGAAGACTTATTTCAAGACATCTTCTAAACGCTCCTGGTTGTTTAAATTGTATTTTATTTCCAAAGTTATCTCAATATCTAATTTAGTTGCTTGTCTTTATTCTGTGCACAGGTACAGGTCTGTCATCAACAAAGACCACACAAGGTGCCAAGAGATCCAAATCAAGAAAACTGACCAAAGCTGATATTGGACTGCCCCAAGACTTCAAACATGTTTCACATGTTGGCTGGGATGCCAACAAAGGTTAGTTATTCAACTGAATATTTTGAAAACTATACAACGGTCTAGTTTGCGACTAACTGGAGGCATCGGTTGTTTAAAATAGTGCTTTTCAAACTTGAAACCTTGGCCCCGTAGGGGGTGCTGAAGCTCCTGCCAGGGAGCCACGAAATATTCAATACTGTAAAAACAATTACTAAATAATTTTATTTCAAAAACAAACACAGAATTAACTTCTTCTTCCCAGTGTCATGTCAGGTCCCCCAACGTTGAATATCACCTGAGAGTAGACACCTCTGTCCCCGGCAGCCCGAAAAAGATCTCCAACGCCCTTTATGCCGAGTCCAATCACGTATATTGAGGAGCCAGGAGATTTGCCTCCTGCCAACACCTCTTCGGCCTTCTTTTTTGCCTTGGATGATCAGGTGCAGTAATTTGTACTTTGCTCCTCTAAGTACATGACCCAAGTAGGACACCTTTGGTATTTTAATATTAGTCAGTGACTCTCTATCAACTTTGGGTCTTTGAAGAACCCTTGTGTTGCTGACCATATCCGTCCAGGGTATCCGTAACATTCTCCGGTGCATCCACATTTCGAATTAACTAACACAGTAATTATTTTTAAAGTGCATTTCATAATGCATATCTCCTTCGTTTTTATATACGAGTATAGTTTTATATACCAGAATGAATATCAGCAGGTCAGTAATTGGCTTGTGCAGCAGCAAAACTGTTATTTGACACTAGTACTAAATCTAAATGGAAATTTTTAAAATCATTCACATCGCAAATACAGATTTATCATGGTTGCTTATTTTATCGTTACAGGTTTTGATATAGACAACCTTCCCGAGAAGACGATGAGAGATTTCTTCACTCGTGCTGGTGTATCAGAGAGCCAGCTCCGAGACAAGGAGACCAGGGATTTCATCTACGATTTCATCAACACTCACGGAGGAGTGGATGCTGTGAAGGAAGCCCTAGTCATCCCTGACGCGGAGAACTCTTCCAGTGTACCTAAAAGTATTACTGCCAGTAATGAACTTTCACTTATCTTATTACACTTAGTCTAGTTGATGGATGAATGACAATACGAAGTATATTCTTTCTATTGTATTATTGTATAAAGCTTTTGTTGTATACAGTACAACCAGGCAGGTTTATTGCCACGAGACAATTAAATAGAAATATAATAAAGAGGTCTGAAGGGAAAACCAGATTAGATCTCTTTTTTATATAAATGAGAACCCGTAATCCCCAGGTTGAAAGGCATGCGTCTTATCAACTTGCCCACAAAGCTGTCCAAGAAGATTTGTACAATACATAGACCTAGTTCAATTGCTATTCACCTGCACAGAATTCATGATTGATTTTCTGGTCACTTATATATTATATTACACTTTCATTGTATACTATACAATCTGGTGGGCTTATGGCCTCTTACAACCATCCAGAAAAATGTTCAAGACACCTGAAGTGAAAATCAGACTGATGCCCTTTTTGAAAAAATTGGATCACAGGATTCCAATTCGCAACTTCCGGGTCGGTAGAAGAGGAGGTGTCTTTCCAATAAGCCTGTGGAGGTTGCCGCCATACGAAGTGGTTTTGACTTTTTCACAGGAAATTTGAAAGTCCTTTTTTTGTGGTATGAGGTTGTTTTTTTAATTTTTATAGTAATGTATGTGTCTCAGTACTTGATGGTGTTGAAAGCTTTTTTGTGTGATTTCTAAGTTGTGGTCTAGAAGTTGGTTTCCCCACAAGGAGGGGTCTCCGCTATTCTAAAGAAAAGTAAAGTTTCTGAATTTGGGAAAAATTAAGATACCAGCGATAATACGGATTATTTTTCCAGCTATAAATTGCTTATGAAATGAAATCTATTTTGGTTTACACTGTAGCAAAATTTCAATTTTTTTTAACAAGAAATAGTCATATTTTAGTTGTGTTTTACAAAATTTATCCATAATTATATCAATCTCTAGATGAAATCTAAGCTTAAAAGTACCTTTTTAGAAGATCAATGTTTTTCTAAATATGGAGATATTTTATTATTTTAAATAATAATAATTATTATAGACAGGTAACCTAAATAATTATTATTATAGACAGGTAATCTAAATGCTGCTAATATTTATATCAATTTTAATTGTCATATTTTCATTTACTTTTATGAAGATTTTTTTTTAATGCTGAAACCCAGTGTTTTAAAAGCTACTTTGTAAAAATAACACGTTTACAGCTGCTTTTTATTCTCAAGTATAAATGAATAATAATGCCAGTTTACAGCTACTCAACGGACAAGTTCACTACTTGTAGCTCGTTACATGATTCTTCTTAGTCGTGCTGCTCATAATTGAGCGCGGTTCCCGGATGAATTTGAAACAGAATGAATGATTCGCCTCCACTCCTTACAATTCTAAGCCATAGTGAGTATAGCACTCAATGAGGAACTAGTCATTTGTTCTATCCACCTTGCTGGAGACCGTGATCTTGCTCGCAGCATCTCAACACTTCCAGTCACTACTAGCTTCTCCAAACTATCTTTATCTTTTCAAGCGATATGTCCGAATTATGACAGTTTTCTCTTCTTGCATGTCGTTAATAACCTTTCCTTGACCTGTAAATTCTGGAGAATAGGCACATGCGTCTTGCAGTCCATGAGGTGCGAAGCATTCGGCGCCATCACCACATCTCGAAAACATCCAGCATATCTCTTCCCTTTTTTCTCCCCTTCCATGTTTCTATTTCATAGAGTGCTATGAAGAAAATCATAATTCTTACTTGACTAATTTTAGTAAGAAGTGTGGATCGATTTTTTCATATATTTTTAAGTTTGGCTATTGAAGTTTTTGCCATATTAATTCGTCTCCAAATCTTTGCTTAACAACCTCCATCTTTCGAGATTAGTGCCCCTGGGTACTAAACATTTTTCGATTTCTTCATAGTCTAAGCTAATTGCTTCCTGTCAACTGATTTAATACAATTGGTATTTTGGAACTTTTGTTTATTTCAAAACCTAATTGCAAGCTGTCTTTCGGTTTTCGATTCATAAATTCTGCCATTTCATCTTAGTTACTGGCGATTAAGATTGTGTCATCTGCAAATTTTACATTGGATAGTTTACAGCCTCCTATCATTACTCCACCTTGCCATCCATCTAGTACTTTCCTTGTGATGTATTTTTCATGTATATTAAAAAGGTCTGGAGATATAATGCAGCCCTAACGAACACCTTTATGGGTTTTATAGACAGAGCAGTCTGGGTAGTCGAAAATAATGACATGTTGTTACATTTTTATAGGTATAGATAGAATCATGGAAATAAATGTGTGAATAAATTATGTAAATATATCTTCCAGCACTCAGCCAGGCCCTTAAGGCGCAGGCCCCTCCCCCAGTGCCGGCACGAACGCCCGTGCCAGCCGCCACACCGCCACCCACAACGCAAGGTACGTGCCACACCAATCCAGTATTCTGGAGCTCGATTTTTGTTCTTTGAGATCCTTAACTAAAATTATAATAGTATTTTTCAATGTTACACATTATATATGTAAAATATGACTTGAAATAGAGAAAATTGGAGGATGGACATATATTTATTTATTAGCAAAATAAACTAAAATGAAGTGGCCGGTACATAATATAGTAACAATTAAAAAACGTACAACTTCGGAATCTTAATATGTGTCTCGAGATAGGAAATTCTGAGAGTTTGTCCTCTCCGGCTTGATGGTATATATTGAGTGACATAAGTTGTGTCGCATTTTTGCCTTTGCGGTAGTAAAAAGGATGAATTACTGAAAAAAACAACTTATTTTGTTCTATCTTCGAAATGACGCAAAAAAAACTGTTCTACCAATTTGAGTAAATAACGACTGAAAAAATGTGCCACCTTTCATAATAACTACCACCTTTCATAATAATATACATTCAACATGTTAAGAATGAAGTTAGCAATGAAAAATTCATCCTAATGACATCTATCCAAGAAATACGAAACTACTTTCTGAACAACATATTTAAATCCAGTATTATTAATCAGATTTGATAAGGGGTGTTGAAAAACAAAAGCCCACACTATTTAAATATTATGATTCATACAATTTCATTAATGTCATTTTTCAGCAACGACACCTCGAGAAACACGGCTAGCCCCCGCCCCTCCCCCAAGAGCTCCTCCACCACCGCCACCACCACCCCTGCGGACACTACCGCCCCCTACACAAGGTAAGCTTCATTCATTGTTGACACATTCAAGTTTCATAATCTGCGACTCCACAACAAATATTTCTCATTTTATCAAATTGTCACGATGTAAATATTATATAAAAATAATTATCTCTATTGTATTAAAATGTTACTTCGCACATATAATTTTCATTTAAATAATGTTATTTTCAACTTTTTAAATTAACGGTTATCACTGGATGAAACACAAAAGAATGAATCCAATTTTCTGATGACTTGATGATCAAATGCGCTAACTGAAGTTAGCTGCAGATTGAATTCCACTTGACGTGTACGAGGGTTGCTACTTAAGTTTTGAGATATGGCAACACCAGTGTAGATACGTCAAATATGACATCAGCATCGTAAAGTTTGACATTTTTAATGGTATACGTGCTCAGAAAGTTTTGTCATACGAGTACTATTTGTGTTGTTTACAGTGACTTGAAAAATTCATCTCGGCCAAAAATGGAATTAAATCGTGAACATTTTCGTGCGATGATGTTCGACGTGGACTAACTCAACAACAGTGTGCCGATCAACTCGCTTCGACTTTTGATGATGAAGCACCATCCCGGGCCACTGTGTTTCGCTGGTTTTCCGAATTCAATCGTGGTCGTAGTTCGCTCCAGGACGAAATTCGTGAAGGTCGTCCAAAATCGGTTGTTGTGCCAGAAAACATTGATGCTGTGCGTGAACTGATATTGCAAGATCGTCATGTGACTTATCGTGAGATTGAGGCATATTTGGGCATTAGTTCCACTCGCATACATTCAATATTGCATGAACATTTGGCTGTCAAAAAGATTTGTTCGCTTTGGATACTGCATAATTTGGCAATCGCTCAAAAAAAGGCTCGTGTCGATTGGTCCAAAGAAATGTGAAAAAAATTCTATCGCGGTGCTTCAAAAGACGTCTATAAAATCGTGACAGGCGATGAATCATGGATCTATGCATATGAGCCAGAAACTAAACAGCAGTCGACTGTATGGGTCTTTCAAGACGAGCCAAATCTAACAAAAGTTGTTCGCGCACGAAGCACTTCGAAGCAAATGGTGGCTTGTTTCTTCGGTATAAATGGTCATGTTGCAACGGTGCCTTTAGTGGAACGTCGTACGGTCAATTCTGAATGGTACACCACCATTTGTTTGCTAGAAGTGTTCGGAGAAATGAGGAAAACCAACCGCCGAAGACGGATCATTCTCCACCATGACAATGCGAGCTCTCACACTTCAGCTCATACAACTGACTTTTTGAGCACTCAAAATATCGAATTGATGGGTCATCCGCCATACAGCCCTGATTTGGCACCCAATGACTACTTTTTATTCCCGAATCTTGATTTAAAATTATAGAAAATGTTGAATTTTGTCTTAGAATTTGATGGAACGTTGTAACTGAATGTATTTATCTCAGTAACTTTGTATTTATTTATTTTACATTTGATACAGGTACCCAATCATATTAAATAACAAGAAAAAAAAATGAATAGTTTAAATATATAGTAGCATAATGACAACAGGAACAATGTTACTCATGGCTTCCCTGTAAAGTGAAGTTATGTTCATTAAATTTGAAGGTTAAAATCGATTAGTAATTTTGGATAAAACACCCCAAAAACTGTCAATTGAGTATAAATTTTCAAAACAGTTTATTAAGAATCTAAAGTTTGCAAACCTGTGTTATTATTATACTTAAGACTGTAGGAGTCATATAATATGTAATTGATCTAAATTTTAGCATCAATGGGTGGTGGAGCACCCCCTCCCCCACCGCCGCCACCTCCTGCGCCCCCGGCACCCCCGCCAATGCCGATGATGGGTGCCCCCGAGCCCCCAGTAGTGAGCAGTGTAGCAAGCACTGTCAGCAGCGCTGCGCCAGCCATGGATGCCAGGTCTGCCCTCATGGAGAGCATCAAAGGAGGCGCACAACATCTCAAGGTTAGCCTCTAACATTGTTTACTTATTCAACATTTAACCTTTTCTTTAGAGTTCACTCTTTTAACAATCCAACATTGTAACAGTATTTTCTACCCAACATTTTTAGTTATTTTAAATTCTTAACATTAAGTCAAAATTGCCCCACCAAAACAGCCTCAATAAAACAGCCTGCATACACAATAGCCCCAGTCAAAACAGCCTTGACTTTACAGCTCACACCACTATTATACATAACTAGATAATTAACCCGTTCCATGCAAGGATTAAGATTTTGTTTTATTACATTTTTTAACGTAATACTCGTAAAACAGTTGAGACAAAAAGAAAAATGTATTCTCAAAAATAAAATTTGCCTCAGAACTGCATTAAACACAACAATACCGTCCCGACGTTGACAGCTGAATGTCAAAAGTAGAAAATCTTCACTTGAAGACTATTATTTATTTAACACTACGTCAGAAAGTGGATAAAAAGAAATTATTTCAATTTTATAATTGAATTCCCCTAAAGTACTGGAGAACTCTGAGAAATGCCTTCTGGTCTCAGGTTCGAGGAAAGGAAAATCCTGATCTATTTCCTTCTCGTGGGGGGGAGTGAGCAACGACCTCGTGTCGGCAAATATAGACAGGGACCGAGCGTTGGCCGGAATAAGCTGACCACCAACTTTCGTCTGTTGTTTAGGGCACCCTCTTGTCCTGGAGAAGTAAATAATCTCCAAAGGCGGAAGAACTTTCGTGGTCAACGGCATAGGATGTGGAAAGAAACGGGAAACTACCACATTAAAGGCCCAAGTGGCATCCCAAGAACCAGCAAAACATGATTCAATCTCAAGGAGAAGAGTTCAAATTGCTGCAAACCAGTCTTAGGACTGCAACCACGGAAGAATTGAATTATTCCAGTTTATTTATAAAAGTGTAGATATTGTGACATTAATGTCTATATAATAATCTAAATTAGCACAATCTAAATTATTATCGACAATAATATGCTACAGAGGCGACATCTGTTTTTAGATTTTACAATTTTTTTTTCACTTCAGATGAACTTCAATATGTATGCAAGAAGAAAAATAGTATACTTTAGGAATATAATAATAAAAACTTACAAAAGATATTTGAATATTATATATTGCAATTAACTTTTGAGTTATTGCAATTAACTTTTGATTTTCATTTCCCGAGATTCACTGTAGAATCACCATTCACATTTGATTCAAATTCACACCTAATATTTCTTTTTTGAACAGCCAATTTCACTAAATAGATGTCTCAAATACCAAATTTTGTATGTATTGTTTTACAGCACGTGGAAGTGGATAGAAGACCATCAGGAGACAACAAGAGAGGAGATCTTCTTTCTGAAATTCGTCAAGGAATCGAACTTAGATCGGTAAGGCATAAAATTTTCGGTAAAATACATAAAATTTTCAGTGAATTTTTTTGCTACATAAAAAGTGATATAGTCAATGAAATTGTTAACCAAGTTTAACAATATAAATATCTGGCTTGCTGGCTGAATGATCAATGGGACTAGCCTCAAGAAATCAAAGTAAGAGATGGCACAAAGCTATTTCTTCAAATGCAGCATCTCTATAACAAGGATTTCAATCTCATCTTATCTATATGAATTTTACATTGCTCACATGGACACTTAGGTCACTATAAGAAACTAGAAGTTTTGAAAGATGGCTAGAAAGGCTATCGAAGAATGCTGAGAATCTTATGGGTTGACAAAGTCCATAATGACAACTTCATAAAAAAGATAAATAAAGATATTATTATTCATCATCAAAAGGAGAAAGTTTGAGTACTTTGGACTATAATGCGGGAAGTGTAGTGCAACTAATATTGCAGGGGAAAATTTAGGGCAGAGGAAGTGCGGGAAAATGATGCATCTCCTGGTTAAAAAGCTTATGGGAGTGGCTTCACTGTGCTACCATATATTTTCTCAGAGCTTCTATCTCAAAGGTCAAGATAGCCATGATGATTGCCAACCTTCAAATAGGAGAGGAATTTTAAAGAAGAGGAATATAATTATTATTTGAACACAAACCTCGGGGAATGGCACCTGAATTTGTTTTATTGAAATATACAATTGTTTATACTTTTTAAAATATTACCATTTTGCATACAGGGAAGACTTGAATTATAGTCACGAGCGTGTCACTTTTAAAAAGTAGAAGGCTTTAATATAAATTTAGTGACGAATTGCGGTGACAGTGAGAATCAGAGATTAGTCATGTTTTTTTCTGTACTGGTTTTAAAGAACTCTTAACTATGTAACGGTTCGAATTTTGTAATGCCATCTGTTAAACTGTTAAGTAGTTTTGTAATGCCAATTTATGTCAGTTGCTAAGTAGCTACCTAATATAAATTCGCTAAGTAGCTACCTAATATATAGAGTGCTTTTAGGGTAACCAGTGTCACGAAATAGTGCTATGGAAATTCTTAGATTTATTTTTTATTTATCTTGCTTATTACATCAGTTCTTATTTCACACTCATCCTTTAAAACTCAATTCTGTTTTCTGTCAAATTGTCATGCTACATATTCTCAGTACATGCATTTCTATAGGAATGATTTGTCTCAGTTTAATTTTTCGACACACATTTTTCACTCCCATATATCTAAGTTAGTAGTACTATTGTAAATCATACTATTTTCAGTTTAAGCGTATTCGATTTAGTCCCCTTTTGACTCTGGTTACTATTAATCTCTCGTACACCTCTCATCATTAGAGAAAATACCACTCAAGTAATGTAAGTTATCATATTTAAATTTTGCAGGTAACTGTAAATGCCAACAATGATGAGAAGAAAGTGGACAACAATTTGGGACTAGCTGGGGCTTTAGCCAGAGCCCTGGAGGAGAGGAACAAGGCCATGCACTCCGACTCTTCTAGCTCGGAGCACGACGACACCACTAGCGACGGAGAGGAATGGGAGGACTAAACATGGACCTTAATCTGCTCTCTGGAACTAGCAGGACGTAACCATAATGTGTGCCCTTAACTTGAGCAATCTCTAGACTTATGATCAGAACTAAATTAGCAAAAAGAGAAACTCACTTATGGTGCATCTCAAACAAGAACTTAAAATCCTTAGCTTTTTATTTCCCATTTTATATGCTTTTTGTAATGGTTTCCCGGCTAAGGTATTTAAATTTGAACACGATTTAATTTACTATTATACTTACAACATAATGGGAAAAACTGCTGATTTCAATTGTAATTTTATTGGTGCAGTGACCCAGTGGTTAGCAAGCTTGCACCCAAGTGTCCCAAGGTTCGATTCCCATATAAATTATTGCATAATAAAAAATATCGAATATTATTGTATTTACAAGCATTCAAAACAGCAATTGAATAAATAATTTGGTTGATAAATA
This sequence comes from Odontocerum albicorne, assembly GCA_949825065.1. Classification (NCBI taxonomy): domain Eukaryota; kingdom Metazoa; phylum Arthropoda; class Insecta; order Trichoptera; family Odontoceridae; genus Odontocerum; species Odontocerum albicorne. Next base: position 22,720,152 of record OX463860.1, on the reverse strand, counting down.
AATAATTTTGTCAAAATAACAATGTGATTCTAATTGAGGATTCATTCACATTTTCGTGAAAGCCTTATCCAGCTGTCTATATATTGCCATGCTTTGACTGTTTTACATTTTCAAAGTGGAGCCTTATCCAGCTGTCTATATATTGCCTTGCTTTGAATATTTATTTTCAGCAAGAAATAGCTCTCCACACACTTTATATAAGTTCTCTCCATAGCTATTATTCTTTTAACTATATAATTTTTTCAGTTGTTTTTAAAGAACTCTTAACTATGTAAATAATAGAGGTTTTCTTATTACAACTCACAATGAAAAAATCATTAATGATACTGATTCCATTATGAATGGTTAAACCAATTCTCCTGTCCTAGTTAAAATATATACATTTCTTTTTATTTTATTGACTTATTTGTTAATCATTGTCCATCACAAAAAACCTCACCTATATTTTTTTAAATTTTTATATGTAAGTAACAAATCCGAAAATCATTTTAAACTAATGGGAACACCGTCGTGAAAACCTTTGAATATAACATCTCAATGTTACCAATTTTGCGCATATCAAAAATAGAGCAAAGACCACAGTTACGTAAATTTCTTTATATATTATTCAAAAATATCATCCAAAATTTACTTACATTCACTTTGAAAATGTAAATTTTATAACTATAGTTAAAAATTGGGCAATCGTTAAATACTAATAAATGATTTTTAAATTGTCAAGTCAAAATACTGGTATGTCTTTGGTTTCGGGTCCATTTGACAGATGGAACCGTGAAGATCAGTTATAACTTTTGAATTTGTATGGTTTCTGCTTTTCTGATGTATCAAATAGGGTTACATATATTATGATTTCATATTGTAACCGTATAATTTGAGATCTAGGCAGTTTTTTTAAGTGGCTGAGTACACCGGCGGTTCCTATTAACAACTGTCAAAAAGACTCAAAAATAAAAATATGCTGAATAAATATCATTGTAAATTGAATTTATATACACTTGTGCCTATAAATGGTACCTTTTATAATAAATATTGTAATTTTATATTCATTATTATTCAAAATGCTGATTTGAATTATTTTTTTTGCATTATTCAAAACACCCAATTCTCATTCTCATTAGAGAGACTCGATAAATTAATGACAGTTTTAAAAAAATTTAAAACGATTCTTAAATTCACTCATACTCTGTCATATATTTTCAAAATATGTTTATGGTCTTTATAAAATTCTTATACAGTTTTAAATAATTATAATTTTTGTTCTATACTGAATAAAATCAACCACTGTGTATATATAGACTCATAGAGAAAAAAAAAACTCTATAGTCTTAATAAAACTAATGGTGAGATATCAAGTATTTTAATGCTATCCAATAAATAAAAAAATAATAATTATGTGGATTGCCTGGCTGTAGACTGATCTAGATAGACACCTTTTATGGCATTCCTGTGTTCCTGACGGAATGTATAAAATTATGATGATATGCAATACATATGTTTATATAATAATAAATTGCATTTTAGTTGTATACAATACAACCTGGTGGACGTATTGTCATGTAGTAATCTCATCTAACCGACCAGAAAGATAATTAAGAGGCCATAAGTGAAAACCAGACTGGAATATTTTTTATAGGCCGTTTGTCTGGATATGAAAATGTAGAGGCCTATCCTCTCTGCTTAACACAATGGGTAATATATATGTGAGTATGTATATAATGGCAAACAGGATAAGAAATGAAAATATTGTGATTGTATGAAAACTGTAATAAACAGTTTCACTAACTCTGTACTATATAAGTCATTCATATATGACATCATTTCTTAAAATATGGGTGCGACCCAAAATTTGGTTGGTTCGCGTTTGGAATGCTTTAAAATATTTTCAACAATAACAATATTTGAATATTTTTGCATAATAACATAAGTCTTTGGGTGCATTCTTGACTAGTAAGTAATCAAATAACTGAAAGTATAATACTACTGTCCTTTATAAAATATATGTACGAGTCAGGTTTTTCTCTTCAACTTTAAGTATAACAGAAACCAAATACAAAACAGACTGTAGCCTGAAAATGAATTTAGTTTTCTATTATGACACCAAGATTTTATGAGCTTTTAAAACTTATTCAAACCATGTTTCACATTCTTAAAGATCACGGCTTAAAAAGTTAAAGACTTATTTGATTTATTCCCTTATTTGAAAAAAATCATTACTACTATAGAATGTAAAATAATAAAAATTTAAAACTGTACAAGGACTTGATGATGTCTCTGTTTTTTTATCCTTTTATAGGAATAAAATAATTGTATATATTAGGTAAAGCGGAAAGAAATGACAATTTTTTTTGATGCGACAAAAAATTGATTTAAACAAAAACTTTACAATATTATTCCGTTAAATAATTACCGTTGTTACCGATGATCTTCCTCCACAGAATAGGCAGTTTTTTAATACCTTATTCGTAAAATTCTGGCGGTTTTACGGTAAAATATGACTCCAAGTGATTTCGGAGTTGTTCGACACTCGTAGATTTTTTATCTCGAAGCGAATGTTTTTTATCTCGAAGCGAAGGTGCAATATCAGGTGAATATGGTGGATGCTGCAGAACTTCTAAATCTAGCTCTCTTATTTTGTCCTGCGTAATCCTTGCTGCGTGTGGTTTTGCATTATCATGTTGTAGAATTCTTCTCTGATTCTTTACTAAAACTCATCATTTTTTAAGCAGTTCTGCCTTTAATCTTTCAAATTGGGGACAATACACATCTGCTGTAACAGTCTGACCAGGTTTTAGTAATTCATAATGAATAACTTCCAAAATATCCCACCAAACACAAAGGAAAACGTTTTTCAGAGTCAATGTCGGCTGAGGGGTAGACAGATGTACCTGATTCGTCGAAAACCATTGTTTTTTGTTTTTTTCTCTCCTCGGATTGGTGTGAAGGACCCACTTCTCATACCCAGTAACAATTTTTCTCATACCCAGTAACAATCAAGAAACGGATCAGTTTCATATCTGGAGAGTGAAGATGAACAGATTGTTATTCGTTGTTCCATGGCCATTGGAGAAAGTTCGTGCGGCTTCCAAATTCCTTGTCTATTTTGTTTTCCGAGCCTTTTCAAATAGTTCTTCACTATTGATCATGGACAACCGATATCTTGTGACAATTCCTTGATAGTTTTACGCGGATCGGACCTCACTAATGAGTTTAAAGTGTCATCATCGATTTTAAGAGGTCTTCCTATTTTTGGTTTGTCCTTCGATTCCCTTTCACAACTTTCAATTTTTTGAAACCATTTTTGGCACTTCCGAGGATTCAAGATGTCTCTATAAATATCGCAGATGGTCTGGGTAGCTTCTTTTGACTTCAATCCTTTATCGAATAAAAACAGCATAAAATACCGCAAATGTGTCTCTTCAATCTCTGGCTTTTGCCGTTTTGTACTTTAAACCAAAACCAAAAATAAATATCAAAACAGAAAGGATATTAATAGAGCTTCAAAACGATACCAACCACTACGTATTAACCCAACGGTAACTGGTGGCAAACTGGTTTCAACGTGACGCCTAATGAAAATTGTCATTTCTTTTCGCTTTACCTAATATGATAAGAAATAAAGAAAGAGTCGGGTCTCGGATCGTAATAAGAATAAAGAGGCTCTATTTAAAGAATATGTTGCTCAAGATTGTGTTGGATCTTGTGCTTAATCGAGCATCACTACCTTCTCAAGACTGAGAATACAATTTAGTAATCTTTTTTAAACACTTTCGTGTATATATAACACTGTTTTAATTTTTTTTTTGGGTATATATTGTATCACTGTAAAAATAAGGTTTTTATAAAAATGCTATATAATATATATTATATATATACAGTCGTACCTCGGTATCTATTGAGAATTAGATCCAGGACTCCCTGTGGGTACTAAAATGCACAGTTACTGAAAGTCCTTTTTATAAAATGGCAAAGTATTTGCTTAGAACCTATGCATATTCTCTCGAATACTTTAAATCATATCTAGATAACTTTTACCTTATACTATATAAATGCTATGTAAATAGTTGTTATACTATATTATTTAAGGAATAATGAAAAGTCATTCAACACTTGTAGATTGCTTTCATTATAAATATAAATTCATTTATTTTTTCTATCTCTTTCAAATATTCTCAATCCACGATGCGGAACCTGAGGATACAGAGAGCCGACTGTATTGTAAAGTATCTATTTAAATGTTATGGTCAATAATTTTTTTATAATTCTTCAGAATGTTTTTGATAAATAAAAGAACCTTTATTCTAGTTAGTGGGCTATGTAATATAAAAATATAGCACGATTCAGACTATGTAACCGATCTTGACATCTAAATGGTACAAAATCTCGAGAGTGAAATAATATCTTGTAAAATTTTCTTAAAATATTTATGTAATAGTGAAAAAATGCGGACATACCCTGGCAACCTATATGGTTACTTGGTAAGGTGCTTGTCTTCCAGCTAAAGATTCCAAGTTTAATTTCTAATAGTAGCACAGAAAATCGCTTTTCTTGACAAATGAGTTAAATGCCTACTGCAATCATCTTCAAACACAGGCATTAGCGTTGTATTTTAAACATCTCCTCATTATGTATTTTTTACCAGAGAAGGCACAGAGAACTTATACTTTGCAAAACCAAATTGGAACTCTATTTTCTTTTCTAAAAATCGGTACCAACTGTAATCGACCTTGCAACCACCAAGCTGGAAAACAGACATCTTACCAACTAGAATACGGTGGTTGTGAATGTGTTTTTAATTAAATTTTCATTTTTATCTTAATTAACAAACATATGACCAAACACAAATTTGTTCAACCTCACGTGCCACATAAAAAAAAACACAAAATCTGAAACATTCACTCACCAGAGATATTTTCTTTCCAGATTTTTTTAGTTTAAATACAAGCGTTGTTTCTTAACCCTCAATCTCGTCTGTTTTTTAATCCTATAGGTTCATTGATGAAGCGTATACATCCATACCTCCCTTAACACGTTCAGTGCTGAGGACACGGCTCTTGTATCCGTACAAACACGGCACACCAGGCGTGTTCTGTTGATAGTATGTTTGTGTCTTGGCTAAATTTCTCAGTACGACATGTATTGATTTAAAGTTGTATTTGCAATGAATGTGTTAAACGGCAGGTTATATTCCAGACCCACTGCTGTAAAGTCAATTTTGCTGTAAAGGGAATCACAGTTAGGTCTAAAAAAAAAACGATTCTAAAGGAAAAATAATAAATAAATACTACAGTTTATTGCTGGAATATATTTTAGTCATTTGCTTATTTTGCAGTTTTTTTAAATTAGTTAACAAAAAAATTGCCTCCTTGACTGACACATTGTGAATGATTTCTCTATAGCATGATTTACTGAAAGTGCTGAAAATAATATGAATTAATTTATGCAAATTTTCAATGCGCCGTAAAGTAAGGTACGCTTAATTATTTCTCCAATAATCAAAATAAGTTAAATAAAATTATGACATATTCTATTTAAACCATTAAAAGCCGGAAACTCGGCCAGTTTTGGGACAAATCTTTAGTAAATGGTAGAAAATTTTGTAAGGGTTTTTAAAACTGCTTCTTATGCAATGGATGATAAGTCTGATAAATAACATTTAAATAGATTTTTCAAGTGTAAATAAATTGCTATTTACAAGATGAATTCTTAAAAAAAAAATTTTTAAACTTCAACCCTAAAGTTACTTTTGAATTGATAAAAAATTATACATTAAAAATTTAAGTGAAATAAGATTTGATAGTGAAACTTTATTCACTGAGAATGAATTCTCAGTGGTAAATGTGGTATGCTAATGAAACAATTTGTAATCCTTGAGGACATATATGAGGTTAGCAAAATAATTTTATGTATGACATTTATTTTTATGCTAAGGGATTGATTAAAATGATAACAGAACTGCTTTAGTCAATAGATTCCTTTAATCTTATTGGTATTATAGTCATTGTATAGTGTTACAGACACTTCTGTTGTATACAGTACAATCTGGCGGGTTTATTGGTATTATAGTCATTGTATAGTGTTACAGACACTTCTGTTGTATACAGTACAATCTGGCGGGTTTATCGCCAAATGGCAATCTTTTCGAACCAACCAGATAGATGTGAAAGAGGCCTTAAGTGATAACCAAACTTAAATCCTTTTTGAAATAATTAGATACTAACTGTAATCAAATCTACAGTTGTCTATAACCAATAAATACACTTGAAAAATGGTTAAATGCTATTTTAAAATAATTTGATTTTTTTGACAAATTTTTGTAGGCAACTCGCATGGCCTAGTTACGAGGTTAATATTAACTCTTGCCATGTGATATTATTACTATGATGTGTCTACAATAACGTACAGTGAGTTAATTCTTTACTTTATTCCCTAAGGCTCGATTAGCAAAGTTGAAGATAATATTGTCTCCCGGCAACACTATATGGCATGTCTGCATCATCAATGCGGATATATTGAAGAGTATATATACGATTAAATAAATTAACTTTACTTTAGCCGGTTTACTAATAAAAGAATTTCCAGAATCAAATAATATTTTGATTAGTTCACATTTAATTCTACGATACTTGGCGTAATTTTAGAGGAAATAAAAAATATTTTATTAACCTCAAAACTGTTTCAATTGTATAATGGATTATGGTTTACGATCGCTGTAACCCTTAACATTATTGTTATCAATTTTACAGAAAAATTTGGCCTGATCATCCATTGTATATTTTGTTATTGCTAAGGAAAAGATGTTTTTGTAAAAGAAAAAAATCTAATGTAAGCCACGATAAAATTTATCAATGTCCAATGCAACATATAGCATTTCTTCATTTTGTAAATATTATGGTCGTTTTTACCAACAATAAAACCTAAATAAAATTTTGTAACTTTTAAGCTTTCTTCAAGCGTTTCTTAAATCAGATACTTATTAGCCTGATGACTTCCGTGGTTGAAGCCTTTTTTTTTTTCCAACACATTCTTTCACCAACAGTCTGAACTATACCATATAACCTTTGTTGCCTAGTTGGTAGATGCCAGTCTCCCAACTCAGGGGTTGCAGGTTCGATTATTGTTGATACCCAATTTAAAAAAAAGATGATTTCGGTTTTCACTTAAGGACGGACATCTTTATTTTTCTGATTGGTTGGAAGAGATTGCCACATAGTAATATAACTGCCAAGCTATAATAAATATGTATGTTAAAAAGACCTTAAGTGGAAAACTAGACCAGGATTCTTGTTTTTTATTATCATTGGCAAACAAACCTGAAACCCCTAGACTAGAGTTAGTTATGGTATGCTCTCATTCTCAAACTTGTGAATACCAGTGTCTATGATATATGTGTATCTATGATTTAACTAAAATTAACAATATGTAGAATAAATCACTACATTTGAACGATACGTGCAGACTCAATTTTGTTAGTTTTTTTCAATACAAAACGATACGAAATGGGCTAAATAAGAATCACCTAACTCAATGGCTATTATGGGCCAGTTATCTCACTGAGTATGTGCTATAATTTATAGCAATTTGACATACTATATGCTATAGATTTAAGCTTAACTACTAACATATGAATAAATACACTGAGTTGTGAAAACTCCTAATTTTGACAATTCCTATAATTTCAGTGTATTTTTTTTAGTACTTGGCTCAAAAAAGTTTATGCTTAGCCAAGCTTAGTAACTATTGTTGATGAAAACGGACATAAGTATATTATTTACTACATATTCACAATGGTGATTGTGTAGTACTTAAAGTGTACCATGATGTACACTAATTTTAGTGCCAAATTATTATCAAAATATTTATGCATGATTGTAAATTAAAAAAATACAAATGTCCACAATTTTGCTCATTGTAAGAATTGTTCGAAGTACAGTTTAAAAGTAGGCAATAAGTCATATCATGAAATTTTTAATGTTTAAAATGCAAAATACCTAAAGTAAAGACTACAAATTACAAAAAAAAAACAACCAGAAACATCCACAAACATGATCGGTTGACAATATTTATTTATCCTTATATATTATCATAAAACCTTTGTGTTACAATTTACAGGAATAACAAATAGATCACGCTTTCTGGCATTTGGAATATTTGACTGCCTTCGTCTTCTCTCGTATGACTTATTTATCATAGTTGTATATGTTAAAGTTTCTCATCTACACTACAGCCTTAGGAATAGTCCGATGGATCTCCCCGGTCCTCTTGGGAATGAATATATTAGATACTCTTCCAATATATTCATTCCCGGGATGATGTGACCGATAGTCTGAACCATTCTAAATGAGCACAACGGGGTATCAGTGAAACCCCACATATGTAAGGTGTACACCTAAGGCAGTTCAAGGAACACAATCTATGTGACGGGTCAAATCTTTGAGAAGCATATTATGATCACTCATAAGGTGGAAGACTCATAACACTGCTCTGTCGCCAACTATTTGGAAAACTCAAATTTCTCTCAACTAATCATTATCTCTTGATCCAGAAAGGTCGTCGGAATCTAAAGTGAGGGGAGGTTAATTTGATCTCCTAATTAGGTATTATTGCCGGGCCTCGCAGTCTAGGATCCCCTCGCCACTCCAACGTCAGTCCTGAACCATTCTCCCGCGTCGATCGTGTGATCTGTGAGAGAACAGCCCGATCCTGGTTGCGCACTCCCTCCCGCAAATGCCACAGACATATGGACCCTGCTGAGCCGCCTGGCCATGTTGACGCATGTTCGCAGCGCGCAGACTATTTCTCATATGTCTAGCCGCTGAGACGCCATCAGCCCGAGAACATAACGGTTCTCCACCCCTCACGCCTCCGTATTGGATGAATGCCCTTTATCGAATGATGGAGCCGGTCCCAAGCCCTGATAAAGGAGGAGGGGCTCCTTTCCTAATGTCCTTCCCCTCGCTGTAAATTTACAGCGAGGGGAAGGACATTAGGAAAGGAGCCCCCACCTTCAATCCTCTATTTACTCATTTTATTATTGCCCCATCCCTATCCATAATGGCACCCAACATGCCGGTGTGCTCCGATCGTCTCACCTCGGTGTGCCATCAGATTCAATGCAGCGGTGTGGCCGGTGAGTTTGCTGGTGTGCGACGGCTCACTCACTTAAAACAAACTCCATGGCACGGCTTCGCTTTCCAACAGAGCGAGCAAACCCAAACACAAGCCTCACAGCGATGAGACTGTCGGCGGTGGGGGCAGGCCTGGCATGCTGGAAGCCCTTAGTCGGCATCTTGCATGTCGAGCGGCCTGTGTTTGATGGTCGTCTCCCCGGCGGGATTGAGGTGCAGCGCTGGGATTCGGCAGCGGCACAGGTGACGGAGCAGTCCTATTCAGGAACCGTTTTGCTCCCCCTCGAATGAGGGAAGGGGCTAGAAAAGGTGCCCTAAAAATAACCTGCCCTCTTTTTTCTCTGCCTGGGTGATCGACCCAGGGGATCGCCTACACTAGTGGTTGCAAAAACAAAATTGGCAGTGAATCAAATATTAGGTATGATGCCCATTTTAAGGCAGTCAAATAATCCTCAATGAAACGCTATAATTTTATTTCTTATTTCATCAAGCAATAGTTTTCACTATAGAGAGGAACTATGAAAAGTTCTTCCGACTTAAATTATCTAAATTACAGACTTATACATTGAAGGCACATTGATGATAATATAATGAGAAATTGCCCGTGTTTTGTAAATGCAAGGCAGGCAGAATCAAGAAAATTGAGGTCTACATCCTGCAATTACTTGCTACAGGATGATTTTTATAACGACGGTGGATCAAAGTTACACTTTACTTGAATAAAGTTTTCGTTAAATTGACAGTAAATGATTTTTTTCTGTAACTAATAAAGATCTCCGTTGCCTAGTTGGTAAAGACACCTGTCTTCTATCTTGGGTTCGATTCCGGTTAATGCCTTATTTTTAAAATGGTTTCAAGTCTGAATTTCACTTACAGCCTCTAGAACATCTTTCTGGTTGGTTGGATTAAAGACAAAAGTTTTAAACAGTAAAATCTTAAAAGAAGAAAAGGTTCAAAGTCAGAGAAACCAATCATTGATGAAACTAAAAAAAAAACTTTGTTTTCTATGTAAGGTGTACGTACACCTAAGACAGTTTTTGAAAAATCACTTTTTGCTTTCAAACAATATTTCGATTTTTTAATCTAATTCAAATTATGACTTTCTACTTTTAAATTGTATTTTTGTCAAATCTGCTCAATATATAACATTTTCACGACAATTTTTTTTAACTAATGCATTTAAATTTTAAACATAAAAATATTCTCAATTAGTTTAATCTCATCAATTAAAACTGTGTCATTTAAATCTTTATACATTCTTTTTTATATAAATTGTTGGAGATATTACCGTAACGGTCGCACAGTTTTACTTGGTTCATATTTTTCAACTTGAGAATACCTTTTTATTAATTTCTGCGCCTGATCTAACAAGAAATTAATAATTTAGAGACAATTTCTATTTTAGTTAGAGAATATATTAATACATTAACTGCTGATCGTGTACATGGACGTTTTGACAACTTCTATCGCGTATGGTGTCCTGATATAAAGGGTGACTCACGAACCAGCCTGCCATACCATTAGTAAGCGTACTACCTTGATCAAAAAGTTTTAGGACTTTATTCATAAAATCGAAAATACAAGTTTATTAATCAAAATCAATATGGTCCCCTTCAAAGTACTCCCCATCAACTGCAACACACTTACGCCAGGGCTTGATACAATCCTCAAAACACCGCCGGTACTTAATTTTCAGTATGTCCATCAGAGTCGTCTTCGATTTTTTCATGACATCCTCGTTTGGTGTAACGCGTTCCGCAAAGCGGTTTTTTAAGTCGGTTGAACAGGAAAAAGTTGCAGGGAGCCAGATCAGGTGAATTCGAAGGCTGCTGGATAGTATTCGTGTTGTTTTTGGTCAAAAACTCATGGAAATCATGTCTTTCGCTATTTCAACGCGGTCCTTTTTTTGTATGAAATTGAGGTCTTTCGGCACCAGTTTTGCAGCGACACGTCTGAGGCCCAAATTATTAACCAAAATGTCTTGAGTGGATCCATAAGCGATGTTCAAGTCCTCTGCCAGCTCTCTGATGGGTCAATTTGCAGTTTTCGGCCAACATTTCTTTGATTTTATCGATGTTTTCATCGGTTTTCGACTGACACTGCGTTCGTCATCCTCGACCGACTCACGACCACTTCTGAAGCGTTCGTGCCACCAAAAAACACTTCTCCAACATTTCCAAGGTCTGCAGACCGTTAAATCCATTTTTCACACAAATTTTAATGCAAACTCGTTGATGCCATTTTCAAACGTGTAAAAAATCGAAAACACGCACAAAGGTAGATGTACTCAGTGCAGCGTAACTTTTACAAATGTCAAGCTATGACGCTGAAATTTGAAGGGAAGTGTCAATGATAGATGTGGTAACACAACAAAAATAAATAATTCCAATCGGGTGACTGACATCGCCACACTAAACTTTTTGATCAAGGTAGTATGCAACTCCCTTAGTATTCCATATATTGCATGGCAATTGTTGGCGTTCATGTTAAGCAAGTGAACGGGTTTACTTGCGAACTTTTTTATTTAAGAAATAATAGATGACTTGTACAGTGCCAGTTATATACAGTGTATCAATATTGAATAACAAGTGTACTTTTCACCGGATTGTTGGTATATACTTGTAATACTGCCTCTGAGGTTAGGGCAGATATCTTAATTATTATGACAATAATGGCATAGGTTGATAAATCACCACAATACAGGTGAGGCACTGGAGATGGTTGGGTCACGTATTGAGAATAACACCTGGCAACTGGTTCGGGGAATCGGACACCCGTCTTATATATGATAACAATAATAAAATTGGCAATATCGGCCTTTTGTGGCATCGTTCCTGATTGAACGAAAAGGGTGTTAGATAGAAAATAATATTTTACAGTTAATTCAATGCAGGTAAATAATGTGTTAAATTATTATTTTATTTTATTTAGATTCAGACTAAACTACTAAACATCCCGAGCCATTCTACAAAAAAAAAAAAAATGTCAATTTCAAAATGTTGGTTATTCAAAAGTAATTTCATTTCATCCATTTTACAAACAGCAAAATTATTAGATTATTATCCTGTCTATTATATAAAGAGGGTAAAAAATTGTATAATGATTTATTATTACTAATTTTTTCATATGTAATATTTGAATTGAGACTGAATGATTAAGAGTTATATATGTTAATTCTTCCCTATGGAGTTGAGACATGCTATATGTATATGGTAATTTCTGTTCTATGGAGTTGAGACATGCTATATATGTGGTAATTTCTGCTGTATGGAGTTATGTGCTGTAAATGGTCATGGTTAAGTACTGTATATGGTCTACTCTACTCTATGGAGTTGAGACATGCTACATATGGTCAATTCTACTTTATGGAATTGAAACATGGTTAACTGCTATATATGATCAATTCTACTGTATAGAAATGAGACATGATGGTATCCTTATTGAAAGGATTGAATACATTTGATATGTGGATGGATACACAAAAGAATGCTAAAGCTACCTTAATGAAATCATGTTTGAGGCATGCCTTACACTGATACGCATAGTCTTACTCAAGGGGAAGGTTGAAGGGCAAAGACAGATGTCTTTGCAACATCAAGGACTGGACTCGAGTACCGGGTATTGGAGATTCATCTGGTTCAAGGCTTTTGGTTAGATAATATCCAATCATGGGGGAATCTGATAATGGCGCTTAAAGAAAGATTATTGTGTTTTTTTATATAAAAATGATCTATTGTAAAAATTAGTTCTTCAATTTTTATTTCATTCTATGAAAAAATGTTTTTGTAATGCAGCTACCAAGCCTCAATACAATATAAATTCGGACAAAATAAAGTGTGAATGTAAAACCAATATGGAATCTGCTGGTCGACTGAGAGTGTGAGAATGCATAGTTAACTTTCTCAACTGTAAACCATGGGTACGGGCAGCTTAATAATAATAAATTGATGGCTTGTATATTGGCTGTTTGTCAATAAAATATCACCTCAAGAATGCTTGAATTTATTAAAGGCAGCTCAAACGCACTACAATGATCATATAAATTCAGATGTTATGTCTGAAAGTATGTTAAAACCGGGATATCAATAATGAATAACTAGTCTACTATTCATCAGACTATAGCGCAGTTTCCCTATTGGGGTAGGCAGAGAGGTTAGAGAGCATGGCTTTCTTATCGCAACACATCTTTCGCCTCATCTCCGTACATCTTATACTGTCCCTATGATTTCTCTTTTACATTTCCTATTCACACTTTCCTTGATCTGCGTCTATCATGCCTTCAATTCACATTTACACTGTATATTCGTTTTGTTACTCTTGATTAATTAATTCGCTCTTCATGCCCAAACCATCTGTGAGTGATCTTTTTAATCTTATTTCAATCAATTTACATAATTGAACATCAAGTCCCAGCGGGTGTATTTTGCCTATAGAGCATTTACTACTTGGCTCTGAATCATCGTAGAGGACCTGGAAATTTCCGCTTCCACTCCGAACAGGAATTGAGAGAACCAACTACTACATGTCGAAATGGGGAATATTACATGATGAATCGACTCTGTGTATCTGTAGTTTGGAGTAGTCCATGTAACACTTGTTGCAGATACCAATTAGCCTCGTATCTTGCACCGAAGAAGACTTGATGCGTGGAACGCCGTGAAAATAATTTAGTGGTTTTAACACGATAAAAAGAATTTCAATCTATATTAATATGACCTAATAACTATATGGAATAAATCCAGTAGAAATTTAAAAAAAAACCCCAGTTAAATTAGCTCCTGCCTCTAATTAGCAGCTAAATAATTAGAATATAAATGGAAATGACTTTTGAATTACCTTTGTATTAGAACCACATTGGCTCTACAAATTTTAATTTTATATTAAGTGGATCCATTTGGATTTTTAATTATAAAATTCCTATAAAGTATATTGTTCGTTATTGTCATGTATTTTTTTTTTAGAAAGGCTCAAAAAAATATAATAATTATTTTGTTTGTAACCCCAGCTGTTAATACATTTATGTTTATGTTGTTATCTTTATATTAAGTTAAAGAGAAAACTTTGTTATTTAATTAAAACTTATTTAATACATAATAAACATATTTAATATTATTGTTTTATTTTTCAATTCAATAAACCTTTTTTCTGTCAATTTGTGGATCATAAAATATTGTAAGCTCACTTTTATTCGGAGGTGTTAGGAAAAAAAATACCTTTGCGAAAAAAAATATAAAATAATTTTAAAAAACTTGTCTTACATACTTATCCTTTTATTTAAAATATGAAAGCAAACTAGTTTATTTGTCCCTCTGTTCACTTTTCGGAAAATGGTGTCGGTCTGTTTGACAAGAACGTGTACGGCGAAACCCGAAAATCTATTTGGGATAAGGGATTAAAAAAAATATACACATACTACATGATCATGATGCTTTATTATTAATATGTTGTCCAGTCGCCTCCACTAGTAATAATTGCCCGGCATCTCCGAGGCATACCTTCTACTCGTTTTATAGCATAATTTAGGAGCAAAGACTTCCGTATAAGTCAAATCAGTCGAAATAACTGCTTGACGCTCCAGATCTTTTTCCTTTGGAGCTTGAACTTCAAGAGTGCCCAAATATTTTCTATGGGATTTGCATCAGGTGACTGCGACGGCTAATCCATTACGTCAAGTAGTCAATTTTAATTTTTTCTTATAAACCACACCTTTGGGCAGATGATAATAAAGCCCTCTGATGTATTTTAACCATTTTGGCAGCATTCAAATTATTTGTGAATATGTGCGAAATGCCAAATCACAGCTTTGAGAAACAGACGTGGACTTTTAAAGGTCAGCTGGATGAGTCTAGTGGTGCGGGTAAACCAGGTATAATTAATGGAAGAACATGCCCAAAAAGAAGCTTCATCCGGAAAAATTACGTTCCCAATCGCGGTCCGAGTTTTTTCAATTTGTTTTTCGGACAGTAGTGGTTTCTTCACCATACTTCCAAATTTCACTCCATGAGCTAGTAAACGTCTTTTTATAGTGTCACATGACACAATTAGACCCTTTACATGCAAAACAGCCTGTCCACTACGCAATGACAGACGAGGATTCTTCTCAAAGACCCGTAAAATCACTATGTCCTTTCCTGTTGCTCTAAATAACTGAATAGGCTTTTAACGTTAATTAAAGCAGCACTATGCTGTATACTTCTCTCTTGTATGAGAGTACCTTCTTCCTGATCTGCGCCATCAGTAGCTGCAGGTTCATTAGTAGTAACACATTGCACAATCTTTATTTCATATCCAGGCAAATTATCATCTGCATTTATCCAATCATGCACAGTTTTGGATTTTTTCATACATAACCCGGTTATACGACATCAGATAATTGAGTCTACTATAATAGATAATTTGCGAGTATATTTGAACTAATTGGTTCCTGAGAAATTGTGATTTCTTTTAAATGCAAGAGAATTCCCCATAAACCCCCTCAGAAATCTCATCCACTATGCATGGATTACCCACATCCTTTCATTTAGACTCAACATAAGATGCCTAGGCATAAGTCACATTTAGACTCAACATAAGATGCCTAGGCATAAGTCACATTTAGACTCAACATAAGATGCCTAGGCATAAGTCACATTTAGACTCAACATAAGATGCCAATGGCATAAGTCACAAATGCGATATTCGTATGATCACTAATTTGATCGGAATGAGTTGAAAAATTCTGTTATTTGGGAAGTATGTTCTCAGATGACCTTGTAGAAAGATATTGAATAGCAAGTTACAATAGGAAACAAAATCAAATAGACATCTGTCTTTTAGTGCCCCATTGATTGATCTATTCGAACTAAGCAATATTACAAAAGTTCACAACAGCGTATTAATGCCAACATTGATGTGTGGAAGTGGAACAAGATAGAACAAGGAATATGAAAAGGTGGCCAAAGGTTAGATATCTGCTCTGGCGAGGCTGCAACCCCGATCCAAAAGAAAAGAGGAAGATAATAATTACAATTTAAATCAATTGATACACTCGTCATCCAAAGTACACTCTAGAACGATTCTTGGCTTTCTGTAGGATCTGTCACATCGTCATTGTTCTCCATTTTTCATTGAATATATGCCTCCAGACACCATAATATTATACGGGGCCATAAATTCTGCTAAGTAAAAAACTCCTTTTCTTTTAAGTCATCATAGAGAATTAAAGTAACCTCTACTATATATGGCAGTGTAAAATTTACAAGATATTAAAAAGGAGGTATTGATAATCTTCATGCTACGAGTATTTCAAATAAGACGCATATCTTCCAATTCAGGGGTTGATCCATGTTAGAATGCTTAGTTTTGAATAAATGTTCCAGTCTGATTTTCAGTTAAGACATCTTTAATATATTTTTGGTTGGTTGGAAAAGATTGTCACATGGCAATCAAACTGCTAGGTTTACTCTATACTCTTGCAACCGCTGTAAACAGAACCTGGTGAACATACTGAGACCTAATTTTTAATTTGCATCCCATTGGATTGGATAGTAATTAATTCTTCTACCTAGGCTATGGAGGTCATCGATAATAAAAAAATAAAGGGAATATGTTTGACGGTTCAGGAAGACCATCTCAAATGAAAAGAAATGTATTTTTTAATTCTTTATTTTAAATAAAATATAATATTAACATTAATATTTACAGAAATAAATGTAGGTAAAAATAATCAATCACATCTTATCCATACATTCGTAAAGCTTCAGCAAGGGTCTCCAAATGTTTTCAAGCACGGATCAAGTAAGTGAAAATGTCGGGAAACATGTGAGAATTGTTTTTACTTAACCAATTTATGAAAAATACAGAAAACTTTACAAAAACAAAAATTTCAATATATTAGGTGTTAACATAAGTTGTGTCCGTTTTTTTCAAATTTAAAAATGAGCACCAAAAGTAAAACAAAATGGTAAAGGTTATACGTCATTCGAAAGAAAATTTTCTGCTCTACAAGATATTGTGTTTGCTTTTACGTTACATATATTATTTTATTTGATTACAAGCCTTCAACATGGAATGTCAAGTAGACGAAAGTGAGCATTTTCGACACCTCCTTCTGTTCACGTTCAATCGAGGGAATAAAGCTGCCAAAGCTGCTCGCGATATTTGCGAAGTGTACGGTGAAGATGCTATGAATGAAAGGACAGCTTGTCGATGGTTTTTGCGTTTCAAAGACGGTAATTTCGACCTGAAAGACTTGGAGACCCCATTTCTAGTATATCGTTCACTTAAATAGAATGACGATAAAAAAATGATCCACAATATGGCATCTTTCATTTTTGGGTTATTTTCTTCCGAAGTGTATTCAGAATATTCTTAATGCTTTCAATTTTGAGCTCAATCTGAAATAAAAAATAAATCTAGTTTTAGTTACATTTTCAATACACAGTTGTATCCTCCCAAAAAGGATTGTCTTTAAGTGCTTCCTAAAGCTGCACACACCACCCATATCTCTGACACTAAGGACGCAATCAAATCATGCAAATAGCAACCTACTCGAACATTTGTTAATCCTTTGAATCAACTTTATTGTAGCTATGCAAATATTCTGTCACAATAAGCAGAAACCATTTATAACTTAGTAATTTGCTATCCGAGTTTTGTGTTTAAATTTGAGCAAGAAAAACAAACCGATACAATTTTTTTTTTCAAAAACAAATGTAATGAAATATTTTAATGCGACGATTCAAGTGAATGAGATGTATAATATTTAAAAGAGATTCACTGATCAGAATATAATATTTGATTGGCTAAACAGTTTAGGGTTGGAACCAATCAAAGTGCTGATATTTTTGACATTAATTTTATTGCTCGATTATATCCTGTATTAGGACGGGCATACGTCTAGATAGGCAAGAGAGTGCTTTGCATATTTGAATGTAAAAATTTAAAAGTATAAATAAATAAAAAATATACAAATATTAGCTGATATTAGTTGTGTCCTGAAATATTACATGAAAACATTTAGCAAAGTGCATGAAGTTTTTGAATCATGTCCGTCAAGTCATAAATCTCTAATATGATTAAAATATTGTAATATCAAATTTGGCAACTTTATTTTCATTAATAGGCAATCCACCCAAACTAGGATGATTTGTGTCTAGGATGATCAATCCACCCAAACTAGGATGATCAGTCATTATGCAATTATATGAGTCGATATAATAAAACACAATTTTTTTTAAAAAGAAATGACAATTCTAAACTATTTAAAGTTTAAGCTGATAAACTTCAAAAATTTAACCCCAAAATTTGTCCCCTATCTGATTTATCACTGCCAGTAACTTATCTTTTTAATAAAATTAAGCATGATACTTGGCACCGATGGGCGTTGGATTGGGATATAACTGGTATAAATAAGGGCTCTAGATATAAATAAACCCAACAATCTATCCCTTTGAAACTATGGTTTAATATTATAAGAATGAATAAGATGGAAGTGTCTGTCATTTGTATTTTGTGGACAGACCACTGTGTGGTGGGTAGTCATCTTTAGAGAATGGGTATTGTGGAGAATCCCGGCTGCGAGTGTGGTCTGGATGATGAAACTATTGACCATGTATTTTTCAGTTGTCCTTCGAGAGACAGATTTGATTTACTAAAAACCATATCTTTACCGCATCCAATGAATGTTGCGTTTCTTCTTTTTCAAGGAACATTTTCATTTATAGATCAATTGTTAAATTTTTGAAGCTTAATCAGTTGAAACTTTGAATTATCTAGAAATCTCATTTTTTTTAAATTGGTTTTATTATATTGACTTATATAATTTCATAGTGGCATTAGCTTGGTAGCACCATTCATCCTATTTGGGTGGATTGCCTATTTAAAAAAAAAGGACATGTCGAATATGGTAATTGAGAGACAATATTGTCTTTGGTCCCAGGAATTGAGCTTTTGGGTTCAGATACCTAGGAGTAGGCAAGTAACTCATAGTTCTCCATCTTAGATTTTGACAACACTCGTACATATCTAATGTGTACAAGTATTGTTACCAGACTGGGACCATTTTTTTAGTACCATCGGTAATCAAAACTGACACCATCAGACGGAAGACATATTACCAACTAGGTCACGGATGTCATCAATCAACAATGATTATGGACTAAATTTAATGTTGAAACAGTTGGAATAACAATTATGTACTTACAAGCTTTTCATATTCCCCCGGAATATGCTCGGTGTATGAGGTGATCAGCTGTTCCCTCTCCTTGTTGTAGTTGAGGGTTGCAGCTTTGAACTCCTTCACCCTGCGTTGGTACTCGGCCAACTCTGCCATGCAACGCTCATATTCCACATCACTTTTTTTCTCATCACTAATAGAAGAAAGATTTAAAAATATATAATATTGCCATATGGGAGTATCTTCCAACCAAACAGAAAGCTGTCTTTAAATGTGAAAGTCAAAAGTTTTTAAATGTGAAATATCATACTGGGACCGCTTTATTTTGGGTTGTATCGGGAATCCAATCTGAGACAAGACTTTTCATATGCCTTATAATTAAAAAATAATAGCTACTCAAGCAAAAATGCCTCAGTTCTCATCAAAAAGTATTTATCTTGGGAAACCACAGTCATATTCCAGCGCTCCTTCCCCTACTGGAAGCAATTTTCAAATTCAGCTTTTGGAATAGCCTATGGTTGCTTTATTGCATTTTGCTTCACATCATCAAATCTCTTTCATTTCCATTTAAAAAAAACTGTAAAAGATTGTCAGGGTTGTACACTGCCGTCATAAGCAAAAACGCAGCTAACGGGAAAAAATCATAAATTTAACTAAGTATGAGGCAATATTCCATATCAAATTCTGAACCATAATCCATAAAAAAAATACAGAAAACCATTTATTTCAACACAAAAATTGACATAATGTATTTTTTAATTTTACAAAATACTAGGTTTTTCTAAGCAAAAAAAACAATAAAATGTGATTCATAAGCAAAAAGAGAGCAGGTGCCTATGCGTTTGCTACGTTTTTGCTTATGAATCACATTTTACTGCTTTTTTGTTTATGAATCACAACATTTTTAAGCAGCAATGAAAAACATAAAAGTGTAGTTTTCTCAAAACTTAATTATTGCCATTAGCTGCGTTTTTGCTTATGAGGGCAGTACAGAGGTTGATAGCCAAAAAATCCTGGATGAGATGGATGGGCAGGTGCATTATTATAGTGATGCTGCCAATCTCCGTTCTTCACACAGAGTTGAGGAAAATGAAAGTTCAACAAAAAGAGGTTATCAAATACCTCCACAAAAGCGTACAAATTGACGATGTGCAAAATACATTGGGATCATAGTGTCCATATCGTACAACTGTTAAAAAGTGGGCAACTGTCAAATGTGGTCAGATGGGTATTGAAGATGACCTTCACAGTGAAAGACCTTCAACCTCCACTACTTAGGAAAAATTTAACCCCTTCTGACATCCACCTGTTCCCAAACCTGAAAAAATACTTGGTTAGACAGAGATTTTCAACAGATGAAAAGAATTAATGTACTGTTAACGCCTATGCTGAATAATTTTTAAAGTGATATTGGAATCACGGTGGAAAAAACTATTGAACTTGAGGGGCGTTATGTTGAAAAAGAAAAATTAACACAAACAGATTTGTTTTTTTCTTAATCAGGCAATAATGAACTTTTCAATTCATCCTCGTATATATTCTATGTAATAATTGTACCACTAATAACAAAATTAAGTACTTTTTTCATACTTAAGATTCAAACGTTTATTCTGCTTCCAAAAATGATTTGATACTGATTACTATGCATAGTAAATTTGACTAGTTGCAACCCGTGAAATATTCACGGAAGTAAAACAAATTCTACATTTATGAAAATATATATTCATAAATGTAAAATTTGTTTATATATATCATTTATACATCGTCCCCTTTTACACCGGTTCAAAAATTGTTAGCTAGGTATTTAAAATTCGTTCAGTATCACGGACCCACCGAGATTCAAATTTCGACTTACTTTCGGAGAGAATCCAAGCATTCCTCTCTCGCTCTCTTGTATTCAAAATTCAATTCTCGTATTCTTTTTTCGACGACAACCATCGTATGGGTTTTGGCCTATTAATACTATGATACTAATTACTATGCATAATAAATTTGATACTGATGATTTGATACTGATTACTATGCATAATAATAATAAATTTGATACTGATTACTATGCATAATAAATTTGATACTGATGATTTGATACTGATTACTATGCATAATAAAATAATATCAGTCTTCTTATTAACAAGTTTTAATTAACGGATTAATTGAACAATTAAATTAAACAACTTGTTTTCCCCTATAAAATTTAAAATATATACTACTACTGTTATTTAAGTCTACTTGGCTTAATTTTGGTAATATTGTGTAATATACATACATATGAGTCGTCATATTGTGTAATATACATACATATGCGTCGTCATATTGTGTAATATACATACATATGAGTCATCAAGATACAAAACTCGCTCTGGAAGACTTTTTCAGTTTTGAGTAAATTATGACTAACTACATCAAACGTAAATGAAATGTTAACATGGTGTACTCATATATTCTGCTTTATGCCTTTAGAAACAATAAATAATATCAGTCCCATAGTAAGTTTTAACAGAATCACAATGAGAAAAATAATATTTTTAATATAATTATAGACGGAGCTGATTTTGACACTCGCCATTTTCCAGAGCGGTTTTTGCATCTTGACATCACATAAATCGAACTTAAGTATACATAATTTAAAAATATAACATTGATTCAAACAATTACTTTATAATTATTAATACTGTTTTATTGTATCTTCATGTTAGTTTAAGATAATTTTTTGTAATCTTGTCAATAATTTTAAGTATTTAAATTAACTTGTCTTGTGTGCTATCATTTTCATGTTATGTAGAAGACACTGTTGTGCTGTGAATTAAATAAATAAATATTTATACCTCAACGCGACGTCCAACTCCTTCATGGCTTCAGCCTCGGCCCTATGCGCATCAGACTTCCAGGCCTCATCAGCCGCCCGCAGCTCCTCCTTACGTTGCAACAGTTCATAGTTGCTGGACCGGAGATTTTCCAACTCCACCTCACCCTCCATCGAGGGGTCATTAGATTTTTCCACTTCACTAAAAAAAAGATTGAACCCATTAATGCCCAAACTATAATTTTACCAATTATATACATTTTTTGTTGAATTATATATAATTATGGGTCAATTGAATGATTCCTACCTAATGCTATTTCATATCATAACATATAAATAAATTGCCGAGTTTCAGTGTATCGGACGTGTGCCGTCACCCTTGTGTGTGTGTATGTGGTATAAAGGAAAAAGACATTTATGTGTAGATCTGTATATAAAACTAATGTTAACTTATATTTGTATGTAAATCTGATATATGTTCTTGTATTTTATATGTAAAATGTATGTTTGTTTGACTCCGATCGCATTCGCGACCGCACTGGAAATAAGTGACTTGCGGGGCGGTGCGATCGGAGTAGGTCGGGGCCCAGTCGGCGTAAGCAAGGCCCAAGCCCCGAAAGTTGTTGTATTTCGCGGGCAATGGGCGCTTGTGACGGCCGACTGACCATTAATATAGAGAGCCCCCTGATTGCGAAAAATATATTCTCAGTACTACCGACTTTACCGTGTTTTTACTTTGAGACCCGCTACCCTACATCGACTGCCTGAGAGGAATCTCTCCCTACGACCTTCTTCTTCTTCTTCTACTGGATCTTCGCTACAGAATTCGCGACGTCGATTCTCTGAGCGCTACGCGGCGACCAACGTGCCTATCTACAGTCTTTGTACCCGTCCGGTACATTCAGTAAAGGTATCCCTCGTACAGAATTTCCCTCTGCGTGATTTTGCTACAACGCAATTTAAATAAAATTAAGAAAAAAAATGCATACATACCTGTTGAGGTAGACAGAGAACAGATCACCGACTTACCTACCTTGAAACACATCCGTCACTTCTACACCCATACATCTTCTCATACAACTCCTATGATGTTTCTGACTTTTTACATTTCATTGTTTCAAAATAGCATTCATTTGGTCCATACTTTCCTTCGTCTTCGAGTAATACATATATATTTTTTTAAATAAGTTTTAGGAACTATCACTCATTGTGTATTATAATTTTGAATAGATAACTCGACGTTATAATATAGTCATCTTTCACGAGAACGTGTAAAATATGACTCCTGTGGAAATACTACTCGATCAGCCTGAAGCGTAGAGTTATCTCGTCAAAATTATAATAAGCAGTGAGTAACAATTCTTCAAATTTCATTTTCCAATCGAGTCTGAATAAATACTACATTCATTTGTATTATCAAAGATACACACCCGATCAAGAGTTTGTTCATTCATTCTTATGGTACCCCTCAACATATCCATCCGAATTCGTGATGCTGACATGTTGAAGAGTGTAGCTTGGAGACAATATTGCCAACAGCTCCAATAATCCAGTTTTCAGATTAAGAACCACCGGAGTGGACAGAAAATTCACAGTTAACCATCGTATGTGTTTGAAATATTACCGCAAATGGATAGGCAACAATACTCTCAAAAGTGTAACACATACGGACACTTAAATCAGACTAAGACCCTTTTTAAAAAGATTTTTGGCTTCTATTGGGAATCAAACCCAAAATCCCCGGGTGAAATACAAGCATCTTACCGACTAGGGTCACGGAGGTTTTATGATGAAAATTATTAGGGCGCATAATTAGAAAGAACAGACTATTTTATGTCAGTACAAAATATTGTACATAAAATTAGAAAGAACAAAAAAATGCTGTCTTATATTTAAATCTTGCATTTAAAACAAAATTTGTAAATATGAAACTAGTTGAGTTTTTAATATCAATAAAGGATGGACGTCCTTTGCTGAATGCTAAAGCTTAGTGAATCGTGGCTCCATTTACGATGACTTACTTGTGCGAGGCCGAACTTTCGGCAGTAGCTGTAATAAAAGCAAACATCGGTCAAAACTCAATGGTGAACAGGAAATGAGGGTAGTCGAGATATTCCACACATCTTACTAATTGGTAAGTTTATTTTAGGGCACCGTGAAAAGGTTTTTGAATACTAAGGGTGCTATGAAATGAAAAAGCTCGAACGCACTAGTATAGTAGAAATAAGAGATTTACATACTTGATCTTCTGGTACAGAGTGGCGTTGGTGTCCAGCGCCACATGTAGTTCCCGGATGTGTCCCAGATTGGTGTGCAGCATCTTGATGGAGGCTTCGCGGCCCCACAGGCAGCTGTTGGCCTCCTGTTGGGCCGCCGTTGCCTCCTGTTCCCGCTGTAGGGCAATCTCTTTAGTCTTCAATACTTCTGACTGTTCTGCTGGTGTGATGACGCATAAACGGATTCTGGAAAAGAAGTACCAAATTAACAAAATCAGTACAAAAATTTAACAATGCCAAACAACGAGGCAATGCAATGCTAAAGACAACACAAATATATTATATATCTATTCAGGAGTATCGATAAGGATAGTAGCAACTGTGTGGTAATTATAAATGCTACCCCCTAATATTATAACTTATTAAGAAAACCAATTTGCAGTAAGTTCCGATTATCTGTGGTAATTGGGGGATACTAGAGCCCGGATAATTGAAAAACACAGTTCATTTAAATTAAATTTTTATTGAGTTAAACATTTTAAGAGTTGAAATGCTAGATAAACTTTTTTACGCAAGATGAGTACGCGAACAAGCTTTCTCAATGTTTGACAGATACAACTGCTAAACGCCGGTTTCATACTGCAGCAATTACATTGGGAAGTGCCAGATCCATATATTTTTATGACACCGCCAACTTACAAAAGTTAGTCAATTGGTATAAAGTAAACCATAGATTATATAACAGTTTAGGTTCTTGTTGTGTAATTTGCAAAATGTGGACATTAATTAAAAAAATGGAAAGAAATATATTTTTTACATACATACTTACATTCAAGTCGTTTCCTTGTTAGGGTAGGCAAAGAAGATACTGCCAGACTTTCCTACCTTGATACACATATTTTGACTTTTCCCCATCTACTCTTATCACTTCCTTTCAGTGGCCAGGTTTCGTTTCTATGCATGAAGTTTAGCACTAACACAACACTGCGCAATTATAATACCAAAAATTATCCTAATTCAAAAAACCTACGTTTTCTAAAACAGGGAATTAAAAGTGTTTTGCTGTTCAAGTAAAATCTTGAATTAAAGACACCATCATCATTGTAAGCCTCTCTGAGTCCAATAGAGAAAATAAACCTCTTCCATGGTCTTTCTACTCAGCTTATATGACGACTAGCACACCTATTTTCTTCGAAATAAGGAATAATTAAATGAAGTAAGATGTACCTGGCATGCTGATGCTGCAGTTCTGTCTGCTCGGCCTGCTGCATTTCCACCAGCGAGCACAGCTGCCCGCTCTCCTCCTGGACAAGCCCCAGCTCCTTCTCCATTTCAACTATCATTTCGCTCAGTTCTAACGGCTCTATCTGCAACTTTTCCATCTTCTTCTCCAGCTGAAATCATAATTTTAACATTCAATAGATAGTTACGTAGCTAGAGAACGATAAAAAAATGAAAGTAGTGAAAATGATATTTTTCTTAATCTTAAATTTCTTCCCCTTGTTTCATAAATGCTTGTTTCAATGTTCTAAATGCATACAGAAGATTTTTGGGTATAGTTGTTGACAAGACAACACTACACCCTGATGGAAGACAAAATCAACAATTTGTAAAGTATAAAGGAAAGAACGGTAATTGCTGAGACCAATGAGATTAGGGTTTCCTCGCATCTGCATTATATGTATTAAAATATATTTCGTAAGAAAACAAGATGAACTACAAATTTGTGAGAAATTCCACTTTCTTTCACAACACGGAAGTTCTTTTCAATCGGGCAATGAGAGACTTCATTGCTGGTATACATGACACCTCATTTTACACATCTTCATTTGTGATATTAAATATTTTATTACTCAGAATATCCTTTCATCCTAATTTTCTATCCTAATCCTTGAACAAATTTGTTTCGTCTATATCGACGAAGAAATTACTGTACAATACTATAAGCCCATCAGACATACCACGTAGAGTCATGTACACAAAAGAATAAAAATAAATTAAATAATTAAAAAGCAAGTCATTGTAGATCTTTCTGTATTATTATTTTTACTAAACACAAATAAGTATACAGCTGAAAAATATTACAACAGAATCACAATGTGCGAAAAACTTCAAATCTTCATAAAAAAATATCTATGTATCTCTAATGTGATAGATCTACAATTCTCTAATGTGTTCTCACTTGCTGTATCCGCATTCCCCTGTCGGCCCCCTCGGCCTGGCAACGGTTGAGTTGGTCGCGCAGTGCATCCACCTCCTCATGTATACGATCCAGCTTCTGGACCTCCTGCTCCACCTGCGTCTCCATTTCTTGGGCCTCCGCCTGTCGTCCGCGCACAAACACCACATAGTTCAATAGGAACCTGAAATTCAGAGTAATACAGTAAAACCTCTACCTATCATTCTTAAAGAGACTTGTGGGAACTGTCAGCGCATAGCGGGTGTCCATATAGTGATTACTTGAGAAAGCCATGCGTAAGGAACATTTTATTACAATATGTACAGGTATATCAGGTCTGTAAATATGAAACCGGAATTTTTTTACATAGAAAATACACATTTATTGTATGAAAATGGTAAAAAAGATTTTATTCAAAGTATTGTCCATAACTAGCTACACATTTTTCCCCATCCTCTGGCATTTTCCCACCTTCTGGATCTTTCACATGGCTTTCACATTTCAAACGTATGGAGACGGCTTCTCGTGTCACATTTAATTGATCCGCGAGTTGTTGCTGCGTTTGAGCGTCATCCTCATCCAACAATGCTTGCAATTTAGCGTCTTCAAACTTTCTCGGTGGTCTTCCATGTTCTTCGTTTCTCACGTCAAAATCGCCACTTTTGAATTTTGTAAACCACTCAAAGTACTGTTATTTACCAAGAGCATGCACACCATAAGCTTTGACAAGTATTCGATGCGATTCTGCAGCAGTTTTCTTCAAATGGTAACAGAAAATCAATGCTGTCCGCAAATCATAGTTTTCAGGCACAAAAACAGACATATTCAATGCTATGAAAACATATGTAATTGTATTAAACTTGTATTGTTGTGAGTTAAGTCTTTGACAAATGTAAACACAAGAAAAAGGCGCTAATGACGCGGTTTGACAGTCACTACATTGACAACTAGAGCCATCTATGAGCAAATTTCGGTTTCATATTTACAGACCTGGTACGTACGCTTGGGATGGTCAACAAGCTCCATACTTGAGTCACAAGCAGAATATCGGTTGATATTATTTTCATTCAATTGATGTGGCTCTAGCTATCCAAACGCAATGAAAATGAGACTTGTTCAGACGAGACAACACTGGCGATCAATAGTGGATTATTGACAACATTAGTCGAAAAAGATCATGGTTGCATCAGTCTGAGCCAGCACAGATGATCGGTAAATCTGGAATGCACCAAAGATGGTCATGCTGTGTATCTGGTGGGACTGAAATTTCCACATGATCTATTTTATGCTAGTAATGCTTTTCCTGGTAAAGTTTACATATTATAGGGTGTTCTCCTCCCCAATTTAAAGTAAACATTTAAAGACAAGATGCGATACCTCAAATAGCTGAGTGTGGAGGAGGGAGTTGGTGTGAGCAGCACAAATGGTGTGATCTTGGGATAGTCAGGGCTTAAACTGTGCAGTACAGTGTTGATGGCTTCTGTGAGGCTCAGGATGGGCACCAAACCGTTCAGGGTTTCTGCATTCTCATTGTCTTCTGGATCATCCAGGGTATTCTGGAAATGTAAACATTCAAACAAAAAAATATTAAATTTATTTCCCTGCTATGTCTTCTCAACTCTTCTACGAGGTTAGTTTGAAAAGTTTGGTAAATTCTCAGGAAAAACAGCCAAGATTGGCACGCAAAAAAGTACTCTCCCACCAGTATAACGCGTCGTCCCACAAATCGACCAAATCGACCAATAAAAATGGCAAAATTGCATGAACGGAGCTTCGAATTGGTTCCTTTATC
Organism: Odontocerum albicorne; assembly: GCA_949825065.1. Lineage (NCBI taxonomy): Eukaryota > Metazoa > Arthropoda > Insecta > Trichoptera > Odontoceridae > Odontocerum > Odontocerum albicorne. The sequence goes on along the minus strand of OX463860.1, from coordinate 22,691,881 downwards.
CACCATAGTCTCCGGACTTGGCCCCGTGCGACTTCTTCCTTTTATTATTTTAAAAAATTTGAAGAAATTTTTGTTGAATCAGGATGCTATTGTCGCAGTAAATGACTATTTTTTGACAAAACCTATTTTTCAGATGGGATTAAAAAATTGTAAAATTGCTGGACCAAGTGTGTAGCCTTTAAAAGAACACTGTTGAAAAATAAAATAGCTTTTTTATACTTCCTTTTTTACCAATTTTAGCATAATTGAATTTTCAATATAACACAATTGTTGAAAAATATTTCAGTGCTACAGTAAAATATTCATAGCTTCCGAAAACGAAACATTCATATCAGGGAAGCATAACTCCATTTTCATTATCATCTTCTCCGCTTTCCAAAATTAAGATTACATTCGACGTATTCGTAGATGATTGCAAATTTTCAATGTCTTTCAGTCAGCTCACTCGCAATTATTAATGTTTTCCCCGCGGGAAGCACAAACGCCTGTGATCTGACGACAACCCAAGTTTCAAACCACAAATACTTATAAAGAATGACACAAAACCGGAATAAAAATTGAACTAAAATTTAAAATAATCCTTATTCTAGTGACATCTCTCAAAACCTTGTCAAATAATATATTAGTTTTTGAGATATTGTTGAATAAACAGAGCGCCGAATTTTTTTGGTTTCTCAATATTTCCAGCTATTGCGTCACATGTAACGACCTGTCGCGCGGATCGAGTCCTGCGATGAGTCTCTCTTACGTAAATAAACATTACTAAGTCTCTCTTATGTAAATAAACATTACTAGTCCTATATGCATTTGATTGGGTGAGTGTACTGAATCATTGCTTTGATCGTAGCATTCCTTTGTTTATTTTACGTAATGTTTAGTTTATCTCCTTTATTTAATGAGTCTCCTTAAGAGTAATGACTATTATTTATTATCAGAAAATTACTTAAGTGTCATGTTTACTTGGTGTTGTAATCAAATATCAGTGGTTCTAAACAAAATACGCGTTTAAACTTAGAAATTAAAAAACGCCGAAATTGTGGCGCGCACAGGATTCGTGGAATTTGATTTTTACACGGTGAACAGGTTAAATAACAATATTATTTCCATCATAATTTACACCTGTATCAGCCACAGAACTTCACATATATTTTATATCAATTTCCACTTTTATTTCAACTGTAGTGTATCCATTCGTCATCTGGAATTCGTCATCACTATCTTTAAGAATTGAAGCCTTCTTACAGCACTTAAAAATTATTGACTGACCACCAAGCTATACAAATCATACATATCACATGCTTCTTTAACATCTATTTTTTTTAAATTATCATCCAAAACAGGATTCAGTAATAGCTTTTTGATAAGTTGACTTCTGTAGTGCACTTTTATAGGGCGTATAAATCCAAGATCCAAAGTTTGCAAAACTGCTGTACAATTTAAAGTTTTCGAACATATTTAGAAATTTTTTTTTACTTAATAATTTTCTAGTCCGAATGTTAAATTATGTGCTGAGCAATTATCAATTAAAATTATTGTTTGTGCCATCAGGTGCATTAGATTGGATCCCTTTAGCGGAGTTTTCAGTAAATAAAAAATATTCATTTTGCTGAAATTTTAATTTCGTTAAAACAGCATTCCTTAATCATATTATTTTATGTGCATTTGTTTGATTAAAAAAAACTGAAAATTACTCATTACAGTACCCGGCGGTAAGTAATACACACCGGGCTTAAGAAAGAGACTGTCGGTTTGTAGACCGTCGTTTCTGTCATTCATACACGTGTTACGTCGCGAGTTGTTAGTCGCATCGTGCGACAGAGACGACGCTCTACAAACCGACAGTCTCTTTCTTAAGCCCGATGTGTATTACTTACCGCCGGATACTATACTTCGGTATTCATTATAATGAAATTTGACCTATAGTCTGTAAGTATGTTTCCTTATTCTGCAGAGCCACGTAACATAGAGTATAAACGAGCTCTAACCTGAATAACACCATCTGCATCCAGACCCAAAGCGTCGAATATTTGAACCACAGCCTCCATCACAAACATCGGCCTGGGCTTCAGCATATCTTCTGGAGAAATCTTGAAGTTGGGGATGTAAGTACTCCACATCTCTAGGAAATCATCCAGAGCTCGAACATCTAAAAAAAGCTTTCATATACTATAAACACTCCAAAGTAAGTCATTTTTTTTTCAGATTAACTATAAAAGATTGTGATATTTTTTACAATGTATTTTTGTAATTATTGATTTATTAGAATTTAAATAGGAGATGAATAAGAACTAAGGACTATATTTATTGTCAATTCGCCAAATGTTACGAGTGTTCGGATAGGCATATATATATGCCTATATATAGTTAGGCAGGGAAGTGCTTAGTATATTTAATTATAAAAATTAAAAAGTATAAATCAATGAAAAATTAATTAATGCATCGTACTGTCACTTTCAAAAATAACATTCAATTAAATTATATTGATTTTCAAAAACACATTTATCGTTCATTACGTTTAAACGGCTAAGGGCATTCTTATTCCAAAGTAAACTGATAATAAGCATTAATCAAGCTAAGGCTGCATACTGTCACCATATACATATACATTCAACGTATCTGAAGAGTACATCATGAGAAAAATTACTAGACAGATGGGATGGTTTTGTCATAGGATCTCGTAAAATTTATAATATTGTAGGACACCTACCTAGTAAATAAATAATTGTCAAAATAATAAGTGAATTGTTAAACACAATTAAATTAAATTAATTATTGTTAATAGTAAACATACAGGGTCAATGACCGATGAAACATTCATATATTGTTACACGCTACGAGCAACAACAATGTTTACTATTTACAGTGTCTGCGACTTGGCTAGCCATCTCCAAATACAAATAATTAATCTACCGCCAATTCATGCGCTAGAGCAAGGCAGATATGTATCGTGAATGTATTCACTCATTTGTATAAATTGTCCGCGCGCCGAGAAATAAACATATTATTATTGTCATTCATTCAACTGTCAAGACTTGTTATTTATTTACCCGCTGTCCACTTATCGTTTTATATCCGCATTCCTGAGTCTATATTCATTGAATACAAATCAAGATCATCACGCGTATCAAGATAAGCAATCCGCTATATTGATGACCCTGAACGAGAAGGAACGCAGAATCGACTAAAACGAAGATAGCGATGTCGATATCAAAATCATCAGCACGTCCTAATAGGACACATGCTACATTGATAACGACCATCGTTACATTGGTGACCCCGAAGCCATCGTTACAATATATTCACAAACAATACAACGCTTATGACCAACGACGAAGATGAGACGGCCTAACCTTCACAGAATTGAAATAGAGAGCCGTCAACTAGGACTAGAACTAAACAAAAGCAAAACAAAAATCCTTATCGTAGGCCATTTCGAAACTGATAAAAAGTGGACTCGCTAAGATTATGAAGAGGTCTATTAGAGGAAAATTATGAGAGAAGATAATTAATTATAAAGAAGAAAACGAGTCCGTTTACCTATACTAAAGAAAATATAGCATCGTCCCTTGACGTTTCGAAAAATTTACCCCAATACAACCTTGTAACGATGTTCAGTAATTTTATTTATTTTATTAACTTTAATATAAGCCTCGATTCTAATAAATAGCAAGTTATTTAGGTTCTTACATTACATAAAACTAACAATAATGACAAATTAATACATCTTGTTACAAATTAGCAAAAATATGTCAGTTTGTTAAAATCAAATGATATTTGGCGACGTTCATCAAAAGTCACTACGTTAGTCCCCATTGACTAGGGATGGGGAATCATACAATACATTATACGGTAATTGGATTTTCGATTTTTTTATACATAAAATTAAATGTCCGTAATTAGTATTAATTCATAGTGGATCTTGGCCTATTTAAAGATAGATACAAATCATACAATACATTACAAAGTCAGTATAATGAAAATTAGGAATTAAAACGTCAGTTCAGAGAAAAACTATTTTTCTACATTTAATTGAGTATATGTGCTCTTATTTAAAGGAATCTTTTCAGAAATTGAATTTAAAGGATGGGAAGCGGAGATCAGAAGATGAATTGTAATGGTAAAGGTAGCTATGACAAGTTTGACAAAGATATGGACTAACCGGTCTATACTGAGAATAACCAAAATATGTCTGGTTAAGTCTCTAGTATTCTCCATAGTACTATATATAGTGGAAACATAGACAATAAGAAGAAAGGAAACAAACACGATAGATGCCTTTGAGATGTGGTGTTGGAGGTGGATGCTCCATATCCCATGGACCGCAAGGCACACCAACATCTCTATCATCTAAGAATTGGAGATTATCAAAAGACTTTCGACAACAAGCAGAAAAAGAATCATAACATACATTAACCCTTCCTTCTCTGTGATGTGTAACTAGTACACATTGCTTCTAAAAACTTTAATATCCCTATAAATATAATAAATACTGGGTTCAGATTTTAGTTATTTTTTCGTAATACATTTACGCATTGTATGAAAAAATAATATTAATAATAATTAGCACTTATCGGCTACATCAGAGATATTTTGTGAAAATCGGGAATAAATTCACCAATTCAAACGTGTGCCAGTGTGTGACATAGGTATATTCATTCTAAAAATCCGCTATGGGTGAGGAAGCGACGCTATTCACGTCTCTCTCACTCTACTTCGGTATATGGGAGCGCAAGAAATAGAATCTCAGTTTGCAGTTGTGTTCTTCTTCTCAGTTTGCAGTGTTGTTCTTCCTTCGAGGTATAACATACACAGTGTTGGTCTGTCTCAACTCTCAGTAGCACTAGGGCATTAATTTGAAGTGGTCTCTTTGCCCGTTTTGTGAACGTCGCCCGATATTTTTTTCAGCAATTAAATTTCAATTATTATCACTTTTGACATCAAATTTAATTAATTAAAGCAATTGGCTATGAATATTATTATTTTTCCGATTTTAAATCGCTCATTTTTACACGAGTATTGATGTGTATTGAAAAAACAGCACTGGAACGGGCGGATTTTTTTTGCACAGGAAGGGAAAGGTTAAACATGTTACTAGAAAAATAATGAGTCTGGAGACGCTGGTGATCGTAGGGACAGATGAGAGATGGTGAACTAGAGGTAAGGAGTTAACAGCATCCTCTTTAAAGAACCAGGAGGGAGACACTGATGGTGTGCAGAGTTGGAGACAGCAGAGGGCCACCATGCTCAGCATTGAGCACACAATGAAGAAGTATTGATATCCATCATAACACTATTGATTGTTATGGAACATGCCTGAAGAAATGCAATTTTCATACGTTTTTATAATATGCTAATAACATTATATTATGCTATTACGAAAAACTTTTAAAACAAAGAATTGCATCTGGTTATTATTTTCTGGTAAAATATCTCAATACCATTACGTCACTCCTGGGCAAGTTGTTTTTTAATACGTTGAAGATATTCAGAATAGAACGGCGATGGGCGTTTAGAGCAGCCTGCAAAAACTTGTATGAAAGCTTATAGGCGTTTACAGCTCTGAACGTGTTGTGTTTTAAGAGTAAGACTACAGCCCCGCAAATTACAGAACATTGCCAAAGTGTTTCTTCTACATTTCAGATGGAACTCATGTAAGGGATAAACCCACATAACAAAATTTGAGTGTTTTTGAATTTCTTGTCAAATGAAACAGTCTACATATTATCCATGTCCAATCCATCTACAATTTTGAGTTAAAAAATATTAAAACTGAGCATATAATCACCCTCAGCGGTTCTCTTCGGAGGATTCATATTCCAATGAAAGGAAAGTAACAAAATATTATTTTCCAGTTATCAAATAAATTTTTTTTTTTAAACTGTCAACGTTTGTTTTCAATTTCAAAAATTCTATCAATAGACAACAATTAAACGTGTTATATAGACAATTTAGATTTTCCAGGAAATTATTTATTTTTTTAAATTAAATTAAGCTTGGTTTATACGTCTCTCCAAATTTTGTTGTCCCACTTTTGCAAGTGATGATTTTCATTTAATATATCTTAAATGCTCGTTCGCAATTACCCAGTTTCTCTTTTCCAACTACTAGGTAAGTCCAGAAAGTAAGTGTACTGAATTTTGGTAGGTTACAATTTTTTTTATTGAAACAAAAAAATTACGTGGTTACCGTAGTACATATGTAAGCTATTTTTCGACATAGTCGCCATTCCTCTCAATGCAGGTGGTGAAGCGGGGTATCAACTTTTTGATGCCTTCCTCGAAGTAGTTTCCCGCCAACCCCTCCGTCCACTTCTCCACCTCCTCCTTTACCTCCTCGTCGGTTGAAAACCTTTTTCCACCCATGTGCAGCTTCAGGGAGGTAAATAGATAGTAATCTGAAGGTGCTAGGTCAGAGGAATGCGCGGGATGGTTCAGGACATCCCATTTAAACGAGGCGAGCAGTTCCTTCGTGGCGTTGGCCGTGTGTGGTCTGGCATCGTCGTGCAGCAGGCAGACTCCCTTTGTCAGCATGCCTCTCCTCTTGTTCTGAATCGCCCTCCGCAATTTTTTTAGGGTCTCACAGTATCTTGCAGAGTTGATGGTCTCCCTTGAGGCATATATTCAATTAAAATTATGCCTTGACAGTCCCAAAACAATTTCGTCAGTCACAATTGAAGGTCTTCCGCTCCTCTGATCATCATGCACAGACGTACGACCGTTTTTAAACTCGCGACACCACTTGTACACACTCGTACGATTCATAGCTTTATCACGATATGCAGTTTTCACCTCATTATAAACCTCAACCGGAGGTTTTCCCTTCCAAACGAGATAACGGATGACGCCGCGTATTTCGCACTTGGCGGGAGATTGGATTTACATTTTTCACGAAACGTGTTGTCGCGTCGACACTTCTCAACGTACTGACCTCGAACCGGTCTCGTTGCGGAGGGAAAGGGTCAGGCTACACGGAAGTGAAGCCAACATGTCGAAAATAAAATCCATGCGGTCGTGAGAGCCTCAGTACACTTATTTTCTGGATACGCCTCGTATTTGTGGCTTAGTTTTTGGCAGAATAAATAATATTTTTCTGTTTCTTTCATATTATTATTCTTCTTAGGCGTAAAGAAATATGGATATTGACAATAAAATATAATGAAGTATGAATTACATAGCTTATTCATTATAATTTGGGAATATAGATCAATTCAAACTAAAATACAATTTTCTAAGCCTTTTTACTAAGAAAGACCATTTACGAGTGGAAGTTCGTAGGAGAATCGACGTTATCTAGACCTACCATTGATTTAGATGAATGGCTAGCGGGCAGGGCTTTAAATTCAGTGGTGTGACATACTAGTTATCTTCCAGTTAGAGGTTATTTCCGGGTGTTAACTCTTGTCATGACTGTGAATTATACGATGACAATCCAGCATGCCAGGAAAAGAGCTGCATCCTGGTGGTTATCAAGCAAGGGTTCATTGATGAAAGAGACAGCGCCTGTTCATGGAAAAGTTCAGCTTAATGAGATGTCTACACAAGGGCAAATTCGGATCGCAAGCAACATTTACACACGGCAGATCCCGAGTAATAAGAGCGAGCTGTCAACGGTGAGTTTCAGATGGTTAGACGGCTGCCTCCCCCCGGTGAATTCTGGGTGGTAAAAAAGGACGTATTTTTTCGTTTTTGCAGTTCTTTCCCTCCTTGTCTCGAGACAGAAAACGGAGCCACGTCATTTCCAAAACGTACATATAATTTATAGGCTTCATATCCATTCAACCCTCGCCCGGAATCAAAACAAACTGCAAAACGCCCACTTGGAACCAATATTTTTTATTTATTTCAACAATTTACTATACTGATAATGATCGGACGAAGGCATTTCATATTTTTATAGCAATATAAACTTCAGTGAAATAAAACATTCGAAGTATTATTTTTAATCGTTAAAGCTGGGTTTTATTTCAAAATCAGTCATGGGAGAATCCAAAATATTAAGTTTGTGCTCTGCCTCAGACACGTAACAATTCAGCCACAAATCGAATTACAGTTTTTTAAGTTAACAGGTTCCGTGCCGCAGTACATTTTGAGAAAATAAGTACCTGCGCCACTAAACAAATTATAGTTTATATTATGTATACATATATAGGCTTCATAAATAATGATTTATTTTTTAAAATAAAATGATTTTAGGTGATATTGTGAGCGTAGGTCACCGGTGACCTACGCGGCGTCGTACGGTAATACATGTATATACAACATAAACTTTTGTAGTCGAAACAAATTGTAGCATGCCTAATTTATTACTTATTATATTTTTTATTTATTTATGTAATATGCTATAGTGTTACGCCATAACATAATAATTTCTTATGATTACTGAGACAATAGCTCCAAAAAAAGGGTCACAATGTTGCATAGACAATGCACGCTCATAAATTTCCAGAGTGTGACAAATGGATGGTGCCATTCATTATGTTATCCCTGGAATCTCTTCTATACCCCCTAGCCTAATTGTAGAGGCTAGTTTATCCTTGAAAAAAATAAACCGTAATAGCTTGCTCATGTACACCTGGAGGTTTATTAAAAAATAATTGCATTTTCAAACAAAATTTTGGAAGTTTTTATGTGCATTATATTCAGGGTATAGGTATAGGTCACATTCAATGTTAAAATTCGCCGTATAGGTCACATTCAATGTTAAAATTCGTAGTAAATGTGACCGCTGGCGCACTGGGACTGTTTATAAAAAAAAACCACGTAGGCCACCGGTGACCTATGTGGCGCCCTGGTCAAAAACACGGTAGGTCACCGGTGACCTACGCGGCGCAGAACGTGGTAACAGGTTGACTCAAGTACATGGACGACTTCGATCAATTAGTTCTCGAGCTTAATCTTTTACGGATTCAAATTATGTTACTTTTGCAATGTCTATTGGAGTTACTGCCATTATTCAATAAGAAGAAGATAGTCTATGGTATCCTACTGTCACTGTCAATGACATATGGAATAGGTATTATTGCACATAACCTCAATTAGCAAAAATGGAAATACATTTATCTGTTTCCAATTTTTGGTAATTTTCACCTTACTATTTTATTCACATTTACTGTTCATTAAGTGCAGATTTTTTTCAAAATGTCTGCTCCACCATATTATGATTTATTTAGAGGCGCCATTGAAACTTTGTTCAATAATTGGACCGCCTTGCAACTTGCCGTTGACCAAGGAATGGGAGGACATAACGCGAAAAACGTAAGTTATTTCTTATCTGCATTATTTTATTTTTTGGTACCACTAATTTTTTGGTTAATCTTTGCATGGACTTGCATTTCTTCTCAATGATAGCGAACACATCAAACCACATTAGACTAGTCTAAGTTATCAATATTATGGAATACCGAAAGAAGAAACTTATTTTCATGTGTCAATTTAGTTATCAAAATTTTGTTGAATGCTTTAAAATATTTTTTATGAAATTAAAGCACATTTTGTATGCTGAAATAAAAAATGTAAAATGTCATATCATGTAGTTTTATTGCTAAATTTTAATTACTGTTTGTATAGTATTATTACAAGATACAAAGTAGAGCTGGTGGATTACAGCATTCATATACTAGTGCTAGTGGTAATTTTATGTTACAATAATGGCAATATGATCAATTTTATTTGATCACTTTTCCCTATTAAATTCAATAATGCTACATTCAGTTAGCTAAAAATGCTAATACAGGTTGTGGATAAATTTATTTTATTTATTTGATTCCCAATATAAGTGTATTTTACATAATATAAAAACACTTAAGACAAGTTAATATAAGTATTTAAAATAACATGAAGATATAATAAAACTTTAGTAATAATAATTATAAATTATTAATCTTATATTTATCAAGTATATGTATTTAAGTTCAATATAAATTATACATGATACAGAAAACCGAGCCCAGTTTTTTATTCTACATCTCAAAATCTATTGATTCAATATAAATTTTCAAAAAAGTTTTTATGAGTCTAAGGCCTGTCTTTTTATCATGCAAACTAAGTGATAATCTTGATTGGTCTTTTGTAGTAGATCGGTTTATTCTAATGAATTTCTCTGATGTGTAAAAAGGCCGAGAACTAGAAACCTTGAAGAGGTTTCATAAATTGATGCTTTTTGGCAGATGTTACATTTCATTGTCTGCAGTCACGAAAAATGCTTGATATAACATTTTTGTTAATTTATTTATGCTTTATCATTAAAATATAATTTATATAGTGCCATTTAGTGAGCCAGATATCTAGTTGATAAGACACCTGTTTTCCAACCCGAAGGTTTAAAAAAAGGGGTTTAAGTCTGATTTTATATCTTTCTGGTTGGTTAATTGAAATTATTTTAAAATAATTATCTCATGTTAAATTCTGACCAGATGTTTTTTTATTTTAGACTGCACTTCAAATGATTGATTATGTTGCTCAATATTGCTGTACAACACAAAATGTTGATGCGGGAGATATCGAACATCTTCTGGAAGAAATAATGGATGAAAAATTTGATACAATTTGCGAAGACGAATCACCTCTAGGTAAACTGTATTTTCATATAAACAATGTTAAATATGACTAAATAATAATAGAAAAACTCTGCAAAGCCACATTTAATAAATGTCACTATTATGCATTTAAAATTTCAAACATAATAAATCGCATTAAAGTGAATTTGAGTAAATGGAGAGATTACTGTGTATCCTCAGTGAGATACAGGCAAAAGCCTAGTTTACTGGGGATATGACAAATGAAAGGCGACAAACCCAGATCCATTAAAATAATGTATGTCTAAATTAAATTACCTGTTGTTTTTTCGCAAATTATGTATATTTCTTGTCATGTGTAATAATAAATAAATAAATAAAAAAAATAGGATCAAACATGAGTAATGGAGACATACTCGTATGTGACAGTCCCTAGAATTGGCATAGATGGCTGTACATATAGTTTTTACTTGTTTGTCACATGGAGATATCCCCAAGGATTTTCACATATATAGTCTTTGATGTGAGTTTTGTCATTGAGTCAGGAATTTGATTGATGAAGTTTATTTATCAAATTAGTGAGTTATTAAATAATTATTGTTGTCTATTTCATCTTGAATTAAAATTTTCAGAACTCTCCATCATAATTTCGAGGTTCATTCAGTTATGTAAATCCAGCAACCATGAGCAAATGATGTTGGAAGTATCACAACTGCCTAAATGCAAACTGTGGCTCTGCCAACCTCAAGTGCAACGTGTTATGCCAGTAAGTCCTTCTTGTGTATTAGAATCTTCTATTCAACTTAATAATGAAATAAAATAAAGTGAGGACCTCCGGATAAAGTGTGTTCTCTGAAATGGAAAAAAACATGACTGCTGGATAGAGCCCTCGAGAAAAAGTGGCACCAGGAAACCAGCTGCCTTAGCCTACTTGAAGAACCCTGAATAAACTCCGAATAGTGGTGCAAGATGAACATACAAAGATGTGGTTTCTTGATGAATGTGATTGTGGGATTATAGAGTACTCACAACACACGCTAACTTGTCCAAACATTAGGACTACATGCTCACCCAATACCAGATTGATGCAAAAGATAGAATGATGTTTGTTGCCTTCTACTGGAAAAACGTGATTAAATTAACAATTGTTGATCCAGACACGTAAATTAATGTATTAATATGGGTATTTAATACCTAGATAGATAGATACGAGTTCTTTTTATATGTATTAAATTTTTAATACTTGAGCAATTTTTTATTTGCGCAGTAGATCTTCGTGTCAGTGATTTGAGGGAATACCTTTTCCACTGTTGTGTCATATGTATTTAATACCTAATGTAGTTTTATTTTTTATTACTAAAATCACTTGGATATGGTTTTATGGAATGTAAGATTAGAAGTGTTTTTTTCAATTGAACCTATGTAAAGAAATTATCCCATGTATTTTGTATTGTTGATAATGGCAGGGCAAGCCGAAATGATTATCCGAGTAGTGAAGATAAATGTATAGAACTTCTGTTTTTATATTTTTATTCAAATAGTAAATAATTTTATTTGTAGATTCAGCCACATGAAGTCGTCGTAGATGATGATGAGGATGAAGAAAATGGTGAACCTGATGAGCCGATGGAAGAAGATCCTGACCCTGGGTGGACCGTAGTAAAAACGAGAAGAAAATGATCTGCTAAATTAAAATACCTTAAATAACTTGTACATTTCTTAATATTAAAAATTCGATTTTATTATATATTTTGTTCATATTAAATATCACTATCTTTTATCACCTTTTTCCTTATTACACCTCTACTACTATGTGCAATTTACTTCTCTTACGCTTTTTAAGGCATAATTTCATATAGTTTTGAGCTCAAGCAAGCAAAATTACATTTTAAAGGATTGCACTTTAATTTTTTTGAAATTAATAGAATTTTTGTATTACAGCATTTTCCCTTTTTTATGATAAACAGTTATAAGACTTTTAGTACAATTGTAATAATGATAAAGACAGCCTCCATGATCTGACTTCGATTTAGGAATGACAATTCTCATTGAAACCTAATAATTTATTTTAAAAAGGGTCCCAGTCTAGTTTTCACTTAAAGCCTCTTTAACCTCTTGTTGATTGGAAGACATTGCCACATGGCCATAAGCCTGCTAGGTTTTAATGTATATAAAAAAGTATTATACAATACAATACAGATTAGCACATAAATAAAATTAAAACAAGTTCATATAAATATAAGGCTCCAACAACCACTATAACTCATTTAGAAAATACTGAAGTGGAGAAAAACAGGGTAACAGAGCAATTTAAAAGGGTTGATACAATGTCTAAATTGGTTGCCCAATTTGTACAGTTAAACTATTGATGAGTTGGGATATTCTATAGAAAAACAATTATTTGGCCGTTTCATGGCTTCCGTTTTGACTCTTTTTGCAGGTTATGAGGTTCAATAACAGAAAATGTTAACTCTTTTCTTGATTCTCTTTTTTGTTTCGCAACCGATTATAAGGTTATTTAACATATTAGTTAAGAAAAATTGTATCTGTATTTTGGCAAAATTTACCTACATAGAAAACAAAATAATCATCCTATTGAGCACTATAGTTCGGAAATTCTAGGATGAGTCCTGTGACAGCTCACAAATTTGCCCCAATACAACCTTGTGTAATGTACGAGGCATATCCAGAAAGTAAGTGTACTGAATTTTTGTAGGTTACAATTTATTTTATTTAAACAAAAAAATTACGTGGTTACCGTAGTACATATGTAAGCTATTTTTCGACATAGTCGCCATTCCTCTCAATGCAGGTGGTGAAGCGGGGTATCAACTTTTTGATGCCTTCCTCGAAGTAGTTTCTCGCCAACCCCTCCGTCCACTTCTCCACCTCTTCCTTTACCTCCTCGTCGGCTGAAAACCTTTTTCCACCCATATGCAGCTTCAGGGAGGTAAAGAGATAGTAATCTGAAGGTGCTAGGTCAGGGGAATACGCGGGATGGTTCAGGACATCCCATTTAAACGAGGCGAGCAGTTCCGTCTGGCATTGTCGTGCAACAGGCAGACTCCCTTTGTCAGCATACCTCTCCTCTTGTTCTGAATCGCCCTCCGCAATTTTTTTAGGGTCTCACAGTATCTTGCAGAGTTGATGGTCTCTCCTTGAGGCATATATTCAATTAAAATTATGCCTTGACAGTCCCAAAACACGGATGCCATGATTTTCTTGGCTGAAAATTGTGGTTTTGAACTTTTTGGCATAGGGTGAAGAGGTGTGACGCCACTGTTGAGACTGCCTTTTGGTTTCAGGCGTGTAGTGTGCAACCCAAGTTTCATTTCCAGTATCGATGGAGCGGAGAAATTCATCTCCATGGAGTTTGCAGTGCCTCAAAAACTCTTGCCCGGCCTCCACTCGATTCAACTTGGCGGGATATGGGGTTGACATTTTTCACGAAACATGTTGTCGCGTCGACACTTCTCAACGTACTGACCTCGAACCGGTCTCGTTGCGGAGGGGAAGGGCCAGGCTACACGGAAGTGTAGCCAACATGTCGAAAATAAAATCCATCCGGTCGTGAGAGCCTCAGTACACTTACTTTCTGGATACGCCATTTACCTAAATAACTTGCTATTTCTTAGTATTGAGGCTTATATTAAAGTTGATAAAATAATTAAAATTACTGAACATCGTTACAAGGCTGTATTGGGGCAATTTTATGAGCTGTCACAGGACTCATCCTAGAATTTCCGAACTTTAATATAATTCATTCATAGTAAAAAAAAAATTCATTATGATTCAGCCGATTTACTGCATTGTATTTTATTACTTTCATTGTATGCAATACAAATTTGGATTTATTGGCGATCTCTTCTAACAAACCAGAAAGGTAGCCTCTAGTGAAAACCAGAATATAAACTTTTGTAAAAAGATCTGGGTATCAACGAAAATCAAACCCGGATTGGAAAACAAGTGTCTTATTAACTAGGTAATTGAATTTATCTAAGTGTGCTATATTTAAATTTAATTATTCCTGTATAACTCTAGTATATTCAATTCCCTATTTTCATCTGACAATGTATAACAAACTATGGAGTAAAGTGATTAAGGATGAAGTAAGGTGAAGAATTGCACTCCGAGATGGTTTCGGCATGTAGAACAAATGAATGAAAAAATACTAACAAAACAAATATATAGTGCAAATCTGAGTGGAAGACCAAGTGAATGATATTTTGAAAGAAGGAAATGTCAGAGAAATCGTAGGAGTTGTATGGATGTTGAAGATGACAGGGAAATGGCATGATGGTATGTATGTATATATCTGCCTTGGTGGCATCTATTAGTTCTATATGAAACAACATGTTCTTTTATGGTGACTACAGTCAAGTTGCTTACTTTAAATTAATACTATATCCCGCTACTGGTTTGATATTGGGAAATTGGAACAACATAATAAAACAAAAAATCCAAGAACTGAACAGAATAATTTATTTCATTAATCTACATATACAAAAGAAATATGTGACCAAAATGTTGAAACTGAAAAGGAATGTAAAACATAGTTTTTAAAAATATATAGTTACATAAAACAAGTCTAACACGTTTTCATAATTCTACAATAAATTGTTTTGAAATTCGTTCGATTCCCCTTCCTTAGGTAAAATATAAAAAATAATTCTAGCTTTTCAAATCAATTGTAATAAAAAATACAATAATGGTTAGGTAATTTTTCAATATGATGAATTGAAACAACTGTAAAAAAAACAATAAATTCAATATTTTACCTCATTTATTTATTTTTTAAATTATTAGTTATTCCATGTCAACTCAATAAACCTTTCCCCTCTAGATTATATTTTTTGTTCACAATTTGTACCAAAAATGATTTTTTCAGATTTTTGGGCAAGTAATTTTTTATAAATTTTTGATGCAATGCCAAAAAATCCCTTTTTGAAAATATATGACTAATATTCCCTGAATCGTATATGATAGATAAATCATACAATAAAATGAACTTTCAAATTATGCAACTTGTAAAAAAATCTGTGGAAAAAAATCTTTTTGCTTCACAGGTACAAAAGTGTAAACCGAAAATTTAACGAGGTTAGGTAAATTTTTATTTAAATGCGATGATTTCACGTGGAACGACCCTTATGTGTATATCATATAATAAATTGTAACATTTTTATCAACAATTTCTTGAGGCTGCATTGCTTATTTTTTAACCGTGATCGTAACCGGGATTTAACCGTAACCGGGATTATTTGTGCAAACTTCACAATGATATAAATATCATGTTACTGCCCATTATAAATCTTTCATGACAAAAACAGTTGATTCGAAATGCTAGAAATGCATAGGCAAAATTTTTACAATGGTAAAGCATTCAAATACTTTTAGATACCTTAAAATATTATGCCATAAGATAACATCTTTTAGATACCCTAAAATATTATGCCATAAGATAACATTATTAATTTAATAAATAATACTATAAATTCACTCAGACATCTATAATAACACATAAAAGTTTTTAATATACATTTCTGTGATGGCCTTGTTGATTGATCTTTCTATTTTGCGATGAAATCTAATTATTACAGTATTTATCTTCTGCATGTGTCCTCTTCGCTATGTCAGAGCGTGTTAATTTGTGTAGCTCCTGCATGCCTTCAAGAAACGCATACAGTGGACCATGGTCTGGATTTTCCCGCAATCACAAAGGTAACTTTGCTAACACTTGAACAAATCATATACAGTATGACCACCCATTCCACATCTGATCCTATTCAAAGTGCACCACTCTTCCTCTTCAGGAAAAACCAGGCGACTCCATGTCGGATTGCCCACAATTTTTTTTGATGCCACTGCAACGGGAAAGCCATTTTATTGGCGATTGGTCCGTTTTTTATTTACCTCAAGTCTTCAATCGACGAGAGGTGAGACAGAGTGGCGGTGGTTCTCTTACTTCCACAATTACATTACAGACAGTTGATTAATTTGCAATGTCGTAATCTTTAACCTCTCCGTGCGTACTGCCCCAACCGTGGGGCCATGAAATACTGAGTCAGATAGCGTATGGCCCCGCGGTTGGGGCGCAGTGATTAATTCTCGAATATTCCCAGATCATGTCAGGATTTGGAGTACCAATGACATCTATTTATGATACCACACAATTAAATCATTTATCGGCTAGTTACATGTTTTTTACCAACTGAACAAAATATGTTAAAAAATTTTAAAAATATCTTACTATTCGAGAGGTTAATGAGAATTTCTTCACGACTTATGTCAGTAATTTGAAACAGAATTGACGACCCTGTAGAGGAGCAGCCTGGATTCTCAGTATCAAGAAAACTTTGGTACTCTCTCAAAAGGCTGAAGTGTGAAGTAAGCTATACAACTGCTGACTTTCGTCGATGGTGACTGGCTGACTAGCCTGTGTACATCACAGACAATAGACCATATTGTGAACTGTTGTTCTGTGTATGCGTTTTGGGGGCTGCAACAGCTCCACCTGGTGATTCTATGATATGGTTGCAGTGTTTGCAAACCGGTGAATGAGGCGTCTCATACACAGAAGAATTGCAGAATTACATGTCCATTATTTTTTTGACAAAAATTTAATATGATTAAGACTAGATCCCAATCTGACTGCAGTCATAGCTTGTTTGTGTTAATTTTAATGGTAAAAAAATGGCACACAAAGGTAACCAATGAGCAAAAATATCGAGACAAGGTAATTTTTTTTTATAAGCAAACCCTTGTCCAGTTTGCGGTCAAGTGCTTGCTTGCCTGCCTTACTTTGAAATCAGGATAATAGACAGGGTGGCTCTTAAAACTTGCACTGTCCTTTATTTACATTAAAATGTAAGACACAACAAACAATGTAATACGAGTTTTAGCAAGCCATTTTCAATCGGAATTTAATGCTGCACTAAGTTGCTGCCGAACATAACATAAATCATATTTTTACTATTTATCACATAAATGTGTCTTGCAGTGTTTGCAACACATCCCTAAATTGTTGAATTTTACAGATCTATATCTCACAACGGTAAATGTAATACGAGTTTTAGCAATGCTGAATATTTTCATGAATTGAGAACACAAATGCTGTCCAGGTAGCAGCATTCGAAATAATGAGCGGAAATAATTTAGTATTGTTGAAACTATAAGTTGAAAGGTATTCAAAATTCCGCAGTCTTCTCTATCAACTAAGCGGTTTCTGTCTAGTCTGTATGCTAAAGGTGTAACACGAGATACGCTTAAGAGTGTGGTAAACAGGGTTGCCCTGAGATGTTTGTGACTTTGTATCAGATACATTTCTTCGTTATTCAATCAAAAATAAACCTTTCAAACTTAGCCAGATAGTGTTAGGTTAAATAATTATTTCATGAAATAAAAAAAATTGTTAAATTCAGATAATTTTCAACATGAAAAAAAAAGCTCATAATTACGTAAAACTTTTTTTTTAAATATCCAACTGAAAGCCTTTTACTATTTCATGTAATTAAAATCAAAATACATTTAAAATATTATCACTTTGCATACAAGAGACTTGAATTAGTCAAGAGTGCATCAGTCATAGAAAGCGGAAAACTTGAATATCAATTTAGCGATGACAGCGGGAATCAAAGATAAGTCTTTTTTTTAGTACTATAACGGTTTGAGTTTTATACTGCCATCTGTTTTCGTCAATCCTTAACATTAAGTGCAAGGATCTCCTTAACCATTTCCAACACGTTTTCACAATTTTTGGATTAGTTAATTTTCAATATAATAACTATTAGCGGCGCTTAGCTTTGATAAACCTGTTGCATGTATAATCAGTGATTAGTTTTAGCCAGCATATAAAGTGTTGTTTCTTCAAACAGATGTAACTATGCAAAAACGACCCACACCCACATTTTAACCTGTTCTTTCTTCATTTCATGTAACCATAATTGAACTTGATAATTTTTATGCATATAGGATATATTTTTCAATATTACAAAGTCGAAGTTTCGATATTACAAATTCTTGTTTGTACTCCCCTGCTGATGAGGTGAAAGCCTTGAAACCGGTAGGGTTATACCGTTACAAAAAGTGGAATAAACAGTGTTTGATGAAACAAATTACAATGTCTTTAAACCTCCACAATTTCAATGCCTTAACCATAAATAATATATTACAAATAAACTGAAAATGTGTTTAGTGGATTGGGTATCTTTTGCAAATATACATACAAATATAAAACACAAAACTTTTGCATTCTTGAGTAATATTGGTCACAAGTAAATACTCGAAGGGACCCTTTCAAAGTCATCCTCTTTATTTACTAAAAATAATTTAAAAAAAATCATATCTATTTTAACTACTATATTTCAACCTTTTTTAATTGTGTGAATCAATAGGTATATTACTATGGTTTTTGACCTATACAGTAATCTCACCATTTACACAAATTCATGTTAACGCAGTTTATTCTGTTTGAAATTTTAAATGCATAATACTGCCATCTATTAAGCATTTATTTGGTTTCAAAATCGAAAGAAAAAAAATTTATTACAAGAAACATTGTATTATTTTGTTTCTTGACTATGGTTTTGACTGTCGAAATCATGTGACTACTGGGGTGCCTACATTTTATTTTATTCTAATTAAAACGTGTTATATTAGTTATCGGATGTGTGTACTATATGTTATCACTTTAAACTTATTAAAAAAGTAAGTAAATTTTTTTAACGCAGTAAGAATAGTATATCTGAAATATATCAATGATCACAGATAATCAATATTTTGAATAGAATTCAATGGCTCCATTTACACAATATTTTCCTGGAACCAATCACCCACATAAATTGAGAGTTTACTGTATATAATTAAATATATTTATGGATTAAGCATTATAATTGTAACACAGGCTGTTTTTAGAGTGTCAAGGAGGCGAGCTGCAGTTTCTATCAATGTCAAAAAGGTTTAAACTATAATAACCTCCTAATTACGATACAGGCAAAGTTTACTGATGACACGATAAATGAAAGGCAACAAACCCAAACCCATAAAAATGTGTGTACATATTAAATTAATTGTTGTTTTTCATAAATTATGCATTTATAATTTTTTTGTCATACATAAATAAAAAAATAAATGTGTAATTAGTAAAAAAAAAATTATTGGTAAAAAATTGAAATGAATTGTGTGATGTATAACCTTGATCAAAATGTTTTAGGACAGGCCACCGTGTCGCGCTGTCAGTCACCTGATTGGAATTCTTTGTTAGGTTACCACATCTATCATTGACACTTCCCTCCAAATTTCAGCGTCATAGCTTGACATTTGTAAGTTACGCTGTACTGAGTACATCTACCTTTGTGCGTGTTTTCGATTTATTACAAGTTTGAAAATGGCATCAACGAGATTGCATTAAATTTTGTGTGAAAAACGAATTTAACGGCCCGCAGACCTTAGAAATGTTGGAGAAGTGCTTTTTGGTGGCACGAACGCTTCAGAAGTGGTCGTGAGTCGGTCGAGGATGACGAACGCAGTGTCAGTCGAAAACATCGATAAAATCAAAGAAATGTTGGTCGAAAACCGCAAATTGACCATCAGAGAGCTGGCAGAGGACTTGAACATCGCTTATGGATCCACTCAAGACATTTTGGTTAGTGATTTGGGCCTCAGACGTGTCGCTGCAAAACTGGTTCCGAAACACCTCATGCAAAAAAAGGACCACGTTGAAATTGCGAAAGACATGATTTCCATGAGTTTTTGACCAAAAACAACACGACTACTATCCAGCAGCCTTTGAATTCACCTGATCTGGCTCCCTGCGACTTTTTCCTGTTCAACCGACTTAAAAAACCACTTCGCGGAACGCGTTACGGCACCCGAAAAGATGTCATGAAAAAATCTAAGACGGCTCTGATGGACATACTGAAAATTGAGTACCAGCGGTGTTTCGAGGATTGGATCAAGCGCTGGCGTAAGTGCATTGCAGTCGATGGGGAGTACTTTGAAGGGGACCATATCGATTTTAATGAATAAACTTGTATTTTCGATTTTATGAGTGTATTCCTAAAACTTTTTGATCAAGGTAGTACATAAGAAAACAAAAAGTTACATGGTATATTTTATTAAGAATATTTTCAATGGCGGTTTTTGTAATACTAACAATCTAATGATTCTATAATAGAGAAAATATAGGATGGCCCCTGTGACGTTTGAAATGTCATGTCTCAAAGGGATGGGGTAAAATCGTTTTTTTTTACAAATCAAATAGTTTTTTTATAAATCGAAAAATTGTTTCTCTCTAAACTGACGTTTTAATTCCTAATTTTCATTATACTGATTTTCTAATGTATTGCATGATTTGTATCTATCTTTAAATAGGCCAAGATCCACTATGAATTAATACTAATTATGAACATTTAATTTTAGATATAAAAAAATCGAAAATCCAATTATCGTATACCCCATCCCTAGCAAATGCAGACTAAAGTAGTGACTTTTGACAAACGTCACCAAATATTATTTGATTTAAACCAACTGCCACATTTTTGCTAATTTGTAACAAAATGTATGAATTTGTCATTATTGTTAGTTTTATGTAATGTATTTACCTAAATAACTTGCTATTTATTAGAATTGAGGCTTATATTAAAGTTGATAAATAATTAAAATTACTGAACGTCGTTACAAGGTTGTATTGGGGCAAATTTGTGAACTGTCATGGGGACAATACTACATTTTCTCTAGTATTTTATTGCTCCTCAAGCATAATATATACATCTAGAATTATATAATAATTGGTATATATATTTCTCTATTATGAATGGTATAAAAATGTTTATTTTGCTATTTGTATGTGCAAAATCAGAGTGCAGTAAGTATATTTTCGAATTGGAAAAAATCACCAAAAATACTTGACTTATACGAAACTAATCCAGAGACAATAGTTTCAAATAGTTAACCCTTTAAGATTTGTCTGAAAAATACCTTGTTCATTCATTAACGATTAAAAAATATTCTTTCGTTAGTTTCTATACATTCATATATAAAAGTTGTTTATCTATTACAAGCACAAAATAGGTATTCCTCGGAGGTAACAAATGAAAACTGGTACAATATTATGCAAAAAATAAGACTTCTCGAAAAATATAAATCTATTTCAATAGTTCAAGAGTTCATTGCTCAAATCACCTATCGTTAAATCATACATGTTCGAAGGATATATTTCATTAGTTCAAAGTATTTTTTGTACATAGAACTTGACATGCTTAGAAGTATATTTATTGGCTCAAAGTTTCTATTTTAGTTAAGTTTTCTTAACACCACTGTAATGATAAAGATTGCAACGAATTTGAAATATCAGCAATCTTCTAAGCAAAATAAAAGACCGCAAAAAATCTAAAAATGATTTGGAATCTATTATTATGTTAAACTTCAGACATAATTAAAAACCTTTAAAATAAATTAAAAATCGCATAGATAATTTTCATTTAAAAAAAGCATAACTATAAATGTCTCTGGTTAGCGTGCATAGACTAGAGCGGATCTTGGAGGATTAAAATACAGGAAATCATGTGTTTCGTAGATTTAATCTGCAAACTTGAGTCACATTTGAATAAAAAAAATATATATATTTACATATATTCAACTGGAACTCGGTGTTAAGATTGACTTTATATTCACCTTATATCATGAATCAAATAAGAATATTCAATTTATTATATTGCAGAATAACTTATTAAATTTTTTTAAATTTATTTCAGTCAATAAAGTCACGTGTCATTGTTCGTTTCGTGGTTTTAATGTGTAAGATATTACGTTTATTTTATAAATGTTGAAATAAATATCTTGTACTTCTGTCTAAATGACGATCTCCGTGGCCTAGTTGGTAAGACACTTGTCTTTGACCCAAGGATTTTGAGTCTGATCCCTGATGGTAGCAGGGGCCCAGTCTGGTTAAAAAAGTCATCTCGTAACAATATTGCACTCGATCGACAAATCGGAGTGTTGTACAGTGACGAACTACGAGTACCGAATGAACATATTGGACGCACAAAGTTGATCACCTTGTTTTCTTTATAAAACCTGTACATTGATACCAAAAAGATGACAAAAAGCATTAGCACCCAATTCCCACAGTGGAGATGGCAATCAGTTAATCAGCTGGTGTAGAGAGAATTTGTGGCCTCCGCAAGCTACAAATTGTACAGTAGAGCGCCAATTATCCATGAGTTGGATTAACTGTGGTCCTCTGTTCAATTTTTTTTCTCAATTTTTAACAATCGTCCATGTTGTGAAAACTACAAAGCAAGGACCTAAACTGTTCTATAATCTTTGGTTTATATTAAACCAATTGACTAAATCTAGCAAGTTGGTGGAGTTTCCCTGCATCCACACCGACACGAAAATATGTGAATCCAGGGATTCCCGTTTAACGGTTCTATCTGTCAAACATTGAAAAAGTTTATTCATGTACTCATCTTGCATAACAAAATTTATAGAGCATTTCAACTCTTAAAATGTTGAACTCAATAAAAACTTTATTTGGTTAACCATGTTTTTAAGTTTACCGGCTCGAATGTCTCCCAATCACCACTGATAATCAGCTCTCTACTATACTTCTATAATAGTAGTGAGTACTATTATAGTACTGCATTAATTTTGTATCAAACCACTGCAAATTGAATATCATCTATAGAAATGTAATACAGTAGAAAGAGCTAAAAATGTCCAAATATGGTTTTAGTTAAGATAATAACTAAAAGATGTAAGTGAATGTAATACGGAAGTGTGAACGAGGAAAATGCAGAAAAATATAGTTGAATCAAATTAATAGAATCTTGAAAGAAAAGGAAGTTGTAAGATAAACTAAAGGAGCTGTATGGATGTAAAAAGTGTACTGTATGAATTAACGATCGGAGCACTTCAAATGGGGACCTCCTACTCGATCTCCAATTGCATAGAATAATAAGAATAATTTATTTCTCCATGAACTATTGTGCCTTACACTGATCTTGAGCAACCACATGACGAGATGGTTCATCTTCGGACACAGCAGCAGCCTATAATCATCGCAGTACGGGTGAAGCCCTGGAAATGTTTTGTCACATATTAAGGATTTTGCCCGATGGCTGGTTAAGAACTGTACTATTTTATCGTCCACAAGGGACTCAGCGAATCAGACGCCTAATTCTGCACTATACCCTGATGTCATTATAGGAAGAATCATAATTTCTACCCGATGTAGGGAGAACATGGAGTGCCCGGCTGTGGACTGAACTAGATGGAGACATTTTATGGCATCCGCGTGTTCCTGATGGAACGTATAGGGTGATGATGATACGGATCTTATCAATTCAAGTCAAATACAGAAATTTTTTTTTTTTCAGCAAATTACACCTTTTTGGCACAATTTCTATATATCTTATTTCCTTTATTATGCCTTATGGTCATTATTAAGAAAAGGATGTTCTTTTTTCAGAGTGCAGTCAATTAAATTTGATTGAAAATGAATTATTTATCCGACTGAAATTGAAAAATTTCAGCTTTCTTCTCAACTTTTACACGAGAAATAAATGACATTATAGCTTTTCTTGTTTGTTAATAAGGTAATAATATCACAAAAGCATGAAACCTCATTCTAATAGCGATACAAGCTGATGATCCAGTTGGGTGATAACAGAAAAGGTAATAAATTGTCTTTGAGTAAAAACTCGTGTGTCAAATGTTGTGGGGAATTCGATGCCCAATAGAGGGAATAATAAAAATGTTGTGGGGAATTGGATGCCCAATAGAGGGAATAATAGAAATGTTGTGGGGAATTGGATGCCCAATAGAGGGAATAATAAAAAAATCTCATGTCAACAACATTCACAATGAGATTTGGCACAAAACAAGCCTTGTCGAGAGACAATTTATTGCCTTGTCTATAATTCTAACCCTATCAAGGCATCTCATGAATGGTATCCTTTTATTCTACTATATTCATCCTATTATCTTAGGATTGGGAACTGCACTTGGCCGTTCTAATATGTCCACCTAATTATTAGAATATCAAAATGAGCTAAAAAGTATTTTCACTGGAAACCAAAAAAAAATTTGGTTAAACTTTAGCAGCCGGTTGTATACGGATCGTGATTCCTTATACAGTTAAAAAGCGCAAATCTATCCTCTTTCTAAATTCTGCCGAGCAAAGCTTTCACAATAGTGCAATCAAAATAGGTAAATATAAGTACTTTTTAAAACTAGATAATGGTCTTCTTCAACAAATTACATTATACAGGTAAACAATTGCAATATAATGTAAATTACAACTTTGTCGCATAAATTATGCAAGTTTTAAAAATATATTTACTATTATTAATTTAATTACACTGTTTTTGGCCACCATAAAATTAAATTAAAAAAGGAATTTAAGAAAAAGATACTTTAATTCCTCCGTAGGATAATATGTATTAATATATTTTTTTCTATAGTTAGCAACCATTTAAAAGGGGATACAGTTAAACTTCGATTTAACAGACATCATTCATGCAAAATTTCGGTTCAAATGCCTCGTCTTGGAAAGATGATAAAAAAAGAATATTTCTACAGAGTAATCTTTTTTGAGACATTGCATTTAGAGGAAAGTTTTCTGTTATTAAAAATGTATCCTCAAAACATATGTATATTTTAAATACAATTAATATGTATTGTGAAGAGCTTACTGGTTTTCAAAAGTTAGTGAAAATCTTTAGAAGCAAACAAATAATATATTACACTTCAAAATATATTATTTTTGATTAAATGCTAAATGATCTACTCATTTCAGTCCTTTTTTTTATCAAATTTAGTGTGGAATGCGAATATATTCCAACCAACCATATGGAGGTTAACTAATTGTCGTTACTCTATGTGTTTCATCAGGAATACAAAGATGCCGCCTCAATCGAGATTCAACTAATAATGAAGAATTAATCTGTTTATTACATCAATCATCATCATCATCATCAATGGCACTACAGCCCATTGTGGGCCCCGGCCTCCTCCAGCAGTCGTTGCCATTCCCCCCTATCCTGGGATGCACTCCTCCAGCCCCTGATGCCATTATTACATCAATCACCAGTGTTATAATGAAGAAATTCAGTCTTGAACCCGAATTTATAGTCCGGCCTAAATACCAATTTCTAACCTAAAAATGTTGCGATTTGTATTCATAGTAAAGTGAGGTAATGAAACAACAGGACTTCTTTATATAAAGGCAGCTATGAAAAATTTGTACGAAATTTAATTTAAATACTAATTTCTTTTTTTGTAAAAAAAATTTTAAGATTTCGTATTTAGTGTTCGACCTCGGTCTAACATGGGATGATGTAGAATGCCAGGATGTGGATTTACCTGGGTGGAGGAAATTTGCGACATTCCTATATTCCTAATGAAACGAAGAGGGTGTTTAGTGTTAAATCGAGGGTTCACTGTATTTTTATCCATAGATATCAATAATAATAGTCCATTGTCATAGATTATTTCACTGTCATTATTATTAGAAATAACTTCATATTTTTTTCTCTAAAAGAAACTCTTCATGTGTATAGACAAAGGTCAAAAACCTCCCGATTTCCATATCACTAATAGCCAGACAAACCCCAAACAAAAATATGAAATGTACAAAACAAAAATTCTGCTGCGATTAAATAAAGTTAGCAAATAATTTTTATAATGTCATTCACATATTTATATATATAAATACATTTGTAGAAATAAAACAATTTAAGCAGACATAATTTTCTTAACAATCATTAAGGTTTAATAAAAGTATGATTTAATTGAAATTCATTACTTATATGATTTTTGTGAACTCTTTTAGGTTTACTAGGAACTCTTCAAGATTCTCGAGTGTGGTGAATTAAGTCAAATAATTCAGTGGTATGATGTAAATGTTGGAAACAAAATTATCTAAAATTACATTGAATTGATTTAAGAAACACTTGATGAAGAAAGACAAGAATAACATTAATATTACTCTAGGAGTTAAATGTGACAGTGTGACTGACATTAATATGCTTCCAGCATATCCTGCAGTTTTTCAGGCACATCTCCAGATAGCCTGGAGAAATTGATTATCATCGAAAGTGTGCCAGGAAGAAAGGATTATTCATTCCTCATAAAACATAATTTCATGAACAGCATTTTATAAATCTCTAGTAACTTTATTTCTTCGCTCGAAACTTGAACTTTTAATTTCAAATAGAACTTAGTAAGCTCTTCATTGTCTGCCTTAATCTGTTGACAAATGTCATTCATAGAAACAAACATCATGTACTAATCAATTAAGAGAATAAAGTGGGAACTCGTATAACAATTACCTGTACTAATGTAAAATAATGTTTGGTACAGACGCTTAAATGATGAAGTGTACAAAACCCTATGTCTGCAAATATATTATGATTCAGTTTTTATCAGATGATTAGGGAGATTTTGAAACATTTCAATCGAAACTTTAGTAATTTTCTAGCAATCCTTCGAGTGTTTAAATGAAACTGAAATGATTTTAGATAATTTTGAGTTAACAACACTTTACACCCCTGAATAAAAATCTTATGTTCAAAAACTAGGTTGTTAAGAAAAATTGTTATTTGTTCGAGTAAGACTTTTACTTAACTTAAAAACACAGAATTTATTTATAAAACAAATATAAATGTTGACATGAATTTGATAAGAATAATATATGTGAATTAATTGGGAAGAAGTTATGATTTATTATATTGAAGTTGTCATTTATGTAAATGCAATACCACAGAAAGATCTTTGTAATATGTTCATTTGCTGGTATATTAAAAGATGCTGTTTGGTGTTCTAGGCATTATTCAATATCACATTTGATTCCTTCATAAACTATAGTTTGATTATTAATATTCTATTTATATTGTATTTAGTAACTGTACATTCGATGTTTTCGTTAACTTTATACAATAATCCCCCATTATTCGCGGATTCAGTTACCCGCAGTTGAAAATATTAAATGGAAAAATCTAATATATTGTTAAGTTAATAGTAGTATAACGCTATGTCACAATACCGATGACATTCACCATCATAAGTAGAAGGGCGTGTACAGTACTATGTTAAGAGAAAGACCACAGTCACATAACTTCTTTTACAGTATATTGTTATAATTGTTCAACTTTATTATTAGTTATCGTTGTTAATCTCTTACTGTGCCCAATTTACAAATTGAACTTTCAACATAAGTATGCATGTATAGAAAAATAAAGGTTGGTACTATTCGCGGATTAGGCATCTACTGGGGATCTTAGAA
Organism: Odontocerum albicorne; assembly: GCA_949825065.1. NCBI lineage: Eukaryota > Metazoa > Arthropoda > Insecta > Trichoptera > Odontoceridae > Odontocerum > Odontocerum albicorne. The sequence goes on along the minus strand of OX463860.1, from coordinate 22,664,084 downwards.
CATATCCCCCGCGGATAAAAGGGGACTACTGTATCATAAAAACTACTGTAAATTAAATAATTTAATAAATCAATAATGCAGCTGTAAGTAAAACTGCTGTTTTTTTTCTATACTGAAAGACAAATGGTTCATTCGTAGTATTGCAATTACAGATATTTAAAAAAATATAATAATAGTAAAAGGACAATTTATATAGTGCCGTTTTAGAGAGCACCATCCTCAAGGGCACTATATATATTAACCATGTACAGACCATTTGCATTAAATGATGAAGATATAAAAAACTTAGGTTAGGTAAAACTAAAACTTTATTATGCCATTGGGAGAAACCTGTGTATTTTGTTTAGTATGTAATATTTTGCGTGAAAATTATGGCAGAGGTGTTTAACCTGTGATCTTTGCCATATAAGAAAAAAAACTGATGAAATAAAGATGATAAATGCTGTAAAAAGTAATACCAAACAGCGCAATATATAATATAGGATCTGCAATTTGTGTTTTAACCCAATTCCGGTCATATTAAAAAATTAAAATATCTCCAGAATTCAACCATGTAGCAGAGATGAGAAACTGAATATCTGAATGTGAGAGAGAAACCATAAGAGAGAAGAAAAATTAAGTTCATTTTTCAATTTCAGAAAAACTATATCACTGAATGGAGGCTTGCAGTCTTTAAATTTTCACAATATTGGCATTTAGATGGGATTAATGAACATCACTAAACTCACAAATAAAATAAATACAATACCCAACTTAACACAGAAAATTTTCTTTTCTAAGTGTCACAAAAATAAATCACCCATCACAGTTCTGTTCCGTGCTTCTTTAGATGCATTAGTAAACAATTGAGACTGAAGTAACTTAACACATTCACTGAGTATAAAATGTCATACATAGATGCTGAAAATTCGCGAATTTTTGAAAACCCATAACTTTGTTAAAAATCAAATTCTACTTTCTATTGAAATATCATATCCAAGTGTATTCCTTCGTGTTTTCAAAACACATGAAACTGGCGACGAATCCTTATCGGGAGACGTTTATGAGTGCACTCAACATTCAAGGCTATTTTGTATGGACACGGGAGCCGTGTTCGACGCAGTGAACGTATTAACAGTACTGATAGGGTCTGTAAGGGTATATGACACTGACTCTTACTTGCTCTTAACAATTAACTATCTTTTAGGGTTTTCAAATATGGGAAAATTTTCAGCACCTCCATGATTTTAAAAGAAATCATTCAGCAGTCAATGTATTACACACCATTTAATACGCATATTTTTAACTCGGTGGATAAAATGCATTCTGAATTAGATCAAAGTGACTTCTGTTAATCTTTTTCGAGAGTTAAATATATACACAGTAGTTAAAAAAAATTAGTCCAGAAATTAAAAGGTTGTGCATTTTTGTATATTTAAGGCTTGAAAGATAAACAATTTTGACCCCTTGATCTAGAAAGATAATAATGGTTGTTAAAGATAATAAAAAAATGCAATTTTTTAAATATGTAAATTTTTCAAAGCAATGTCTACTTCAAAATATTATGCTTTTTTTTACACAATCGACCAATTAAATTGACACTGTTAAAAAAAATTACTATAGAGAATATGACATAATTTCTAGCGGGTTTCAGAAATTTTAATGATCAACATATTTTTTTTTAAATCACACATGATTTAAAAACAAATAAAAACGCTCTCATGTAAAGTTGATTTTGGGTTTTTGCAGATGGTACATTATATATTGAACCTGTCGACGTCACCTGTTCAGTCAAACGCTCGGCTAAAAAGGTAGAATTATTAAAGAAATTTGAGTTCTATATGAAAATATAAATCCAAAGAAAGTTTCCTAATACATCAATAATTGTGACTATAAATTGTTCATTAATTGTTACCTTATTCAGTAAATCAAATGTTTAACTTAGTGCGTTTGATCCAAACTGGTTGGTTGTTAACATATTAACATAACATAAAAAAAAACAAAAAAAATTAAGTAAAAGAAAGCTAATGTACATACATCAAACAAACATTTCATTTCTAACATTTCTCAAAGCCTATATTAATCTTACAAATAAATACTTGCCTTTAAATTGTCACGTTTCTACTAATACATTTTCTTTAACAAAAAAAAAATGTCTCTTATAGAAAAACCTTACAATCAAATTTTACACCTATACTTGACTATGACACCTTCATTTTGTTTTACTAGAATTGATGCCTTCGTTAAATTTAAATACATTATTATTCGCATACTGATTTCACACTTCATCACCGATCTCGTTTAGGAATACTTTGACTAACGGTCCCCGAATTTTAAAATTACTTTGGCTAAATATGTTCAACTTCACAATAAACAATTCAACGCAGATGATAATACCAAATATACATTAAAAATTAAAAGAAAACACTCAATACAGTCTACACATATTTTTTTTAAATAAATGTATTTTTAAGATTATATATGAATCTGTTATAACTAATTGTGTGAGCGTTATATTCAGTGATGTATATTGAATGTACAATAACAAATCCGTACATTTAGCGACGACATATAAAGATGTACACTTAAAACTGTTAATCGTCTTTAGCTTCCTGCACCGACTCTTCACAATTTTCTGTTACGGGGTAATTGTTTTCTAAATCATCTACAATTTTGTGCAGTTCTTCAGCCGATTCCGTATTACTCACTTCCTCGTCTGTATCGAGATCAATAATATTCGACTCACAGTCTTGAGAATCGTTTCCGTTCGAAGCTGTCTGAGGTGTTGTCGAAGAGAGGGACATGGTCGAAGAAATTACAGGTGTAAAGTTTCCAAAAGGCGTGTGAGAATTACTAGGATAGCTTCCGTATACTTGATTGGAAACCGAGATGTCCGGAGAATAAGACATATTGCTAATATCCACATTCCTTAGAACAGAATCATCTAATTCAGATTCTATTATATCAATATCATCCAAAGGATATTCTTTGGGTTTTATTAATGTGAAATGGAAAGAATCTTCAGTGCCATCAACCGGCCGGTGTCTTAGTGTATTATAATCAAAGTTACCAATTGTGAGATGTGTTATATCTTCGTCAAACTCTAGCACTAAGTTTTTATCCTCGTTAGGATCATTACAAATGTGACTTTTGAATGCTTTTTCCGATAATACATATTTGAGGCAAGATTGGCATCGGAATTGCAAATGGAACCTGTAATGGTAGTGAATATTTGAAAATGTCCTTTTACAAATCTTACAATCCTCTGGCGGGAAGGTCGGACGAATTATCATGCTCTCATTTTCTTTGTGCTCTCCTCGTAAATGTTTCAGGTATAGACCGTACTTGATAAACTTTTCTCCACAGTGTTTACAAATGAGAGGATTTTTCTTATAATGTTTAAGACGATGTGACGGAGTATGAAGGGAGAACGACGTAAGAGAAGTGAATGTCTTTTCACAGTACAAACAACCAAAACTGACATTTTTATTGTGAGAAACAATATGTCTTTGTTTAGTGTAGTTGAACGTGAAAGCTTTGAAACAAAAATCGCATTCTTCATACGGTTCGAGGATGGCATTGTATGATACAACTTTTAGATTTCCGTGGGTCACTACGGGCGCTGGAGGAGCTTCATCGTCACTTTCGACAGGACATATGTGCGAATCAAAAAGAATCTCCGAAAAGAAGTAGTCTTTACATTTTTTGCACCTATATTTTTCATGATACATCATATGATTATGTATGTGACTAAATTGTTTATTACAGATGTTACACGTCTCGACAGGCGAAAGAGAAGGCGGGATAATCCAGTCTACTTCCTTGTTATGTGTCTCTTTAAGATGTGATGAATATTCATTAAAATATACAAATTTTTCCTCACAATCGGGACATTTCAAAGGATTTGCTGTATAATAACGATTTTGATGATTCTTTTTGTGCTTCAAAAATAGAGACATTGTACTGAATTTTCTCGGACAGAATTTACACCCGTAAATTTTGATAAACCTCTCGTGGTACATTTTATGTTTAAGCATCACTTCCTCATTGGGATATGCTGAAAAACAAAAATCACATATTGATAGTATATTTTGTTTTGACTTCAATATTTCTGGTTCTATATTGTGCTGAACTTTCATATGGCAACGGAGTTTGATAGCCACAGAGAAAGCTTTGTAACAAACTGTGCATTTAAGTCTCTTTTCAAACGGATCGCTTCCTCCCAGCACTTTCTTTCTATCGCAATCGTAATTAATATGTGCTTCGAGGAATGTCTTGGAAGTAAAGTATTTTAGACAGTAGTTACACCGCATGGAATTGTGATAATCTAAATGTCTTAAGTACGTGCTTTCCTTGGCTAAAACCTTAAAACAGATATGACACTGACACTCTTGCAGTTTCTCTATGTTCTTTCTATCATCTAATTTGACAGTGAACGTCTCCAAGATATTATGAACCTCGTACAAGTGTATCTGGTGCTCTTTCCGTCGGGTAAATGTTTCATTGCAATGATCGCATTTAAGAGGGTCATCTTTGAATTTCTGATAAAGATGTCCTTTAATATGGACATTGTGAAGTTTGAGCGAGATGTTTCTTTTGCCACAGAGGCTGCAAATGAAGAATGTTGGTTTTCTTTCGTGCCGTTCGCCATGCATTTTAAGTTTGATATCAGACGGGAATTCTTTTCCACATATTTTACATATGTACCTAATTTTAGGGAGATCATCAGCTCCCGGATCATTTTTCTTGACCATTTTTTCTTGGGGATGCGACCGTTGGATATGCCTCTGCAGTCTTAATTGATGCGGGAACTGCTGATCACAAATCGGACAGGCTACTTTTGTCTTTTTAGGTTTGATTCTGTTATAAAAAGAATGTGATCTGGTGTGAGCCACAAGTTGCGATTCACTCTTTAAGTAGCGCTTGCATATCTGACACCTGAAAGGGGTAACTATTCCATCTCCATGCATACGCATGTGCCTTAGATGTCTCACTTTATTTGTAAAAGCTATGTTGCATTTGGTGCATTCATAACGAGTTGCACTCGATGCAGCCGGTGAGCTATGCCACCTGACATGATAGCGTAAAGACACCTCTGTAGGCATGTACTTTTTACAGATACTGCATTGAAAATCTGTCACCTTCTGTTCGCTCGGTGTAAACTCGTCGTCGTAACAATCAATGACCGTGGTCTCGTTTTTCTTGACGTGCTGCCTATAGTGCATGGCGAGGTGGCCACGCTTGTTGAACTGTTTCAAGCATATGGGGCAGCGGAAATCCTTGAAGGTTTTGTGCCAGTTCATGTGAGCGATGAAGCCACGGAGATTTTTTGTCCTCTTATTACATTCCGTGCAGTTTAGAAGTGTCGGATCTGCCACTGCGTCAGCAGCATGCTGTCTCATGTGGGCACGCAGATGGGAATCAAATCCAAACACCTAAAATAAAAAAACACTTCGATAAAAAAAATAATTAAAATTTATTTATCACATTCATGTAAATATATCTGGTAAATTTAATGCTTCATGATGAAAATTCCTTTAATCAACCAGGTTTTGTTTCGTAATCGATTATTATCAATATCCATGAATATGTCTAATGCATATTTAATGAAAATTCATATTTGAGTAACAGTCATAAACAGTTATGAGTAACAGAACAGACATAGTTGTGGGACACCCAGTGATGTCCAAGTAGCACAATTTTGGACGGAAGTAGAACAGAAGAACAGTCATAAAAACAAAAATGAAAAAGAAACGACAAATTTGGAAAATAGGGATAAGGATGTGAATTGTTTAGGTCAAGGAATATTTGGAGATAGTCCATCTTAATTTTATCATGATTATGGATTGAAATTAATAATTCTTTATAATGTAAAAATCGCATAATTTTTATTACACGTATGTCAAAGAAGGTTACATGCGGCCTGCTGAGACTTTAAACATTATGTCTATACTGTTGAATTGAGTTGTTTTATGCTTCAATGAACAAAGTATTTGTTATGATGGTGGCAAACCTTCAATATACACCTCATTTTCTTGATGAATATTTCAATTGAATCAATCTTTTTATGGTTTAAAATGATCAATTAGAATCAAAACCAAAATGTTTATTTAATTATTAAAAAAAAATTGAATTCACAATGTCATTTTAGTTAACATTTTGTCTACCTCCAAGTATTGAAGATATTGTTGGATGACGCTCAAACGCAACAACTCGCGGATCAATTAAATGTGACACGAGAAGCCGTCTCCATACATTTGAAAGCCACGGGAATGATCCAGAAGGTGGGAAAATGGGTTCCACATGAACTGAATGAAAACCGAAAGTGACAGCAGGAAAACCGAAATACCACTTGCGAAATGCTGCTCGCGAGGTACAAAAGAAAATCATTTCTCCATCGAATTGTTACAGGCGATGAAAAATGGATATATTTTGAAAATCCTAAGCATAAAAGATCATGGGTAACTTCAAGCAAACCAGCGACATTGACTGCAAAACCAAATCGCTATGGACGGAAGACAATGCTCTGTGTTTGGTGGGATCATAAGGGTGTTATCTATTATGAGCTGCTAAAACCTGGCGAAACCATTAATACTGAACGCTACCGACAACAAATGATAGATTTGAACCAAGCATTGCGTGAAAAATGACCAGAATATCAAGAGGCAAAACAAAGTGATTCTGCTTCATGATAATGCACCATCACACACAGCAAAACCGGTCAAGGAAACGATTGAGGCGGCGTTTAGTTGGCAAATACTTTCGCATGCGGCTTACTCACCAGACTTGGCTCCATCCGATTACAACTTATTTGCATCGATGGGACACGCACTTGCTGAGCAGCGCTTCACTTCTTACAAAAATGTACGAAAACGGCTCGATGATTGGTTTGCCTCAAAAGAGCAACAGTTTTTTTGGCGTGGCATCCACAAATTGCCAGAGATGGGAAAAATATGTAGCTAACGATTGAATAAAATATTTTTTACCATTTTCATACAATAAATGTGTATTTTCTATAAAAAAAATCCGGTTTCATATTTACAGACCTGTTATATATGAAACCTTCATCTACAGCTGCATGTATTACTATCACATATCGGTACAATGACTTCTTAACAGTTCGCCATCCCTTGATAAGTTTTCTCCAGTTTTCTTAGCAGATATGTTTTTATAAACATATGCCGATGCGGGGGAATTCTTAATCTAATGGTAGCAACTACCACCTTCTTCTTATACTCAACTTATATGTATATATTTTTAAATATTTTTAATCTGTCAATAATAGTGAGTTTAAGCCCTGAGTAAGATCATCTTTGAGGATTATCTGCTCTCAAATGGTGCTATATAAATTATCCTTTTATTATCGTTTTAAGAGGTCGATATTATTAAAAATACTGCTCTAGGATAGAATATTTAGAGGTAAAAAATGATCGAAAACTGTGATAAACGCATTCATTATACATTTTCCGACGTGTATAACAGTATTTTTTTCTATAACCCGGAGAATGTCTTCGGAAGCAAAAACTTTAATTCTGATATAAATCCTCATACACCGGGCAATCCTGTTGACACTATCTGCATCAATTCATGTATTGTCTTATCCATGACATGATTTTATTGTTTGTTTGTTTTATTTACTAGCTGAAATTCCTAAAAAAATGCATTTCTATCTTAGGTGTGAGTATTTTTCATATGATAGTATAAGTAAAAAGGAAACGCAAATGACATACCTGTTTGCAAACGGGGCAAGCAACTTGTTTCACACTCAGTCTGCCTTTCCCAGTATGCCAATTCATGTGATATTTATACGACCTGAAGAAGAAAAGAGCACATTTAACAAAAGAAACAATAATTATACTTATTTTTAAACTATTTATTTATATTATTTAAGTCCTTTGCATACTACAGGTTTCCCTAATTCGTAAAATGTAAAAACAAAAAAAATCATGTGTAATACCATCTAATTTAAAATGATCATAAAAATGTTTATGAATAATAACATTTAAACAAATAATAGTACGTTATAAATAATATTAGGTCTCTCTGATGATCAATGAATATTAGCGACTTGATTGTACTTTTCAAAATCGTCAATGGAATGATCGATTGTCCGAAACTCTCGCGATTGATTATAATTCGAGATCCAACAAGAATTACCAGGCTGCAGAACACATTTCCATGTGAAAATTAAAGAACCAATTATTTTGCGAAATCTCCCATACCTAGACTGCACAGGATAGAAAATAAGTACGCTGCGGTCTCGGATATATTTAGAGTAAGTTTGCTGACCTATAAGGAGTGCCTGAAAAGACACTTCCGAATATCCGAGCCTCAACGTGGGATCCCGTGTGTCTTTCGAGGCCTTTTGAAGACCTTTTTTGAACTGCTTTTAATTGATTGTTTTTTTTAAAACTATTTTTGTGATTATTTTACCCCGTGGTTTTTGAGGATTTGTGAAGTTGTACCTGTCTGATTCTTTCTTTTATACTCTGTTTTCAATTTGTATTTTGTTTTCGATTTATTTTTCAATGATTTGTCTATTTACTGAGTTTGTATTTTTTGTGCGGTCACAGTGTGGGCTGTGCGCCTGTGGACAGCCCTGTATTGTGTTGGTAACATGTGATTTTACGATTTGATACCTGTTTCTTTCTAAATATTTTTGTTGTAATTGTGAAATCTTTTTTTGTTGTATATTCTGTCAAACTGAATGTGTTGAGCACTCACTACTGGCTTTTTTATAATTTTTATTTGTGTTTTAATGTACATTGTACCGTTTTCAGGAGACAAAAAAACTAATTTATGAAAAAAAAACAATTGATTCTGATTGTACCATTTACTTATCAATAAATAAATATTAAAAATAGAACAATTTACAGAATTATACTAAATTTTCGAGGGAATTGAGCGACAAATGAAAAATGTGAATTTGAGAATACACACGTTTAAAAAGTGTGATTGCTCTATTTACTGGCATTTCCAAAACTAGGTTAGTTCTACATATAGGTTGATAGAACAATTTAGGGGTGTATTATATTATGCAAATGTTGTTTATCTTCTCTTCCAAACAAGCAGAAATATGTTAAATGGACCTTAAATTGAAAGCTAGACATGAAACATTTAAAAAAAATTGGGTAGCCCCAGGTTGGAAGAAAGGTTCATAGCCAACTATAACAAGATGGTGGTAATTAGAAAGGAAAAAAATAAACATTACACACCTTAGGGTATCCAATTTCTTGCTGCAAATCTGGCATGTAAACCCTCCCACGTTGACGACCAGCATCTGCGGCGTCCCGTCGTCCGATAATACCTTCTGTCCGTCGTAGCCCCCCTCGGTCGTGGTGCCTACATCTGGCTCCTCCTGTTTAATATTCGCCACGACGGACTCGCAAAAATCCATCACATTTATCTCTCCGTCATCATCTTCTCCATCCCCCGCTACTACCATTGGTGGTACGCTCGATATCTCGTGACTCCGCATTACCTGCGCATTATGCTCTGCTATGTGTACACTGGAAATAAGAATCAAATTAATATTTACTTAAGAATTTATATAATACACGTTACTTACCGAAAATACACTTTTTTTTTAAGTAACATCAAAAAATTAATATTCCTTTTACAACGGTTCAGATTTTTTTTTCGTATATATAAGCATTCCTCATTACACATGATCCCACTTGATGCGATCTTGCAAGAAAGTAATTTGAATCTCGCAATCACGTAGACCAGGAAAACGTCGAAGAAGAAGAATTACTACAATTGTACACTACAGAACTTCTTGAAATGGAGAATGAAATGAATGATAGAGCCATGTGTTGTTCAGTCTGTCAACGAACTTTCGAAAAACATGGATGAGTTTTTTCAAGAAATTGACAGTGCAATTAAGATCATTGAAGAGAATAATTCTTATATGGATAGAAGTGCCAAAATTGTCAGACTAATTCAAAGTTACATAGCATGCTACAAAGAAGATATAGATCAGAAAAATGCTGTCTGCCAACTCTTGATTATTAAAAGATAATGATGATCATCTACCTACCCATCCAAAGCCTTTTAAGACAGCTGGAAAATGATGAGCTAAGTCCATCAGACCCAATTGATTCATTATCCTTCCGTAAGGAATAAGCTATAGGCCTTCTAATTGAAAATATTTTATGGTTTTACCATTCTCAGGATACTTTTTTAAAATTTAAAACCAATCCGTATCTCACCCAGATTGAAATCAATCCACTTTACATGTTTTTCTAGAACCAATAAATCACGAAAGGTGAGGGATAATGCAAAGCAGTTTATTATTTTTTTACTGTACAGCACCAATACAAAGACTGTAGAGTGCCAATTATCCGGGGCTCAATAATCCGTGAGTTGGACTAATCGTGGTCCTCTGTAGTACATATTTTTGTTCAGTAATTCCATAAACTATTTTTTTTCCAAATTTTTAACGAACGTCGACATTTTGAAAATTACAAAGCTAGAACCTAAACTTTTATAAAATTTACAGTTTACATTATACCAATTGACTAACGCTGGTAAGTTGGCGGTGTTTCTCTCTATCCACACTGATACGAAAATATGTGAATCTGGGCTTCCCAATGTAATTGTTACGGTATAGTACCAGCATTTAGCGATTGTATCTTTCAAACATTGACAGAGCTTGTTAATATACTCATCTTGCGTAACAAACAAAATTTATCTAGCATTTCAACTCTCAAAATAAAAACGTAATTTGCATTATGTGTGTTTTTCAATTAGCCGGGCTCGAGTATCCTCCAATTACTACGGATAGTCGGTGCTCTAATGTATTCTAAAGAAATATTATTTTATTAACTGAGCTGTGGAATCTTGGAACAAACTGTCCAATAGTGTAATGAGTGCAGTGACATTGAACCAGTTTAAAAATTGTCTGGACAAGTTCTACACACAAACCAAGAGCAGTTTTAGTGGTTTGGTTTCCTTTGCTTATTCCTTCAATTATTTTTCATGTTGCTTTTTCTTCATGAACATATGATAGTTAAACTTGATCAGATATGAAAAAATATGGCACATGTCTATAATGATAATATTTACCTAAAATACTTAGTATTGGTAAACTGCACCGCACAAACTGGACACGTATACTCATTCTTGGGCTTCTCATTCTGACTGATGTGCATCTTGTTATGCAGTTTCAGCTCCTTAAGGTTCCTCAGCATCACGTTGCAGTGCATGCACCTGCCGGGGCACTTGGTGAAGTTGATGTGCTCTGTCGGGACCTTATCCGATACAGGGACAATATTGGACATCTGCTGCTGGACTGAACCCGCCTTGCTGTGCTTGCTGCTCTTATGGTACTTCAGAGACTTTTCGAACTGGAATGATTTGTCGCACAAATCACATTTGAAATTTTCCAGCACCCCTTCCATTGTCATGATGTCTTCGGCTGTATAATCATGGTGAGTTTTGAGATGAACTCGAAGATTTCCTTTATACCTGAAATTAATAGAATTTTTATTATCAAGCATGATCCAACATTTTTTGAGTTGAGCTCATTGAGAACTCAAAAAAGTTAATGGGATTTGATCTACCAAGAAACAAAAATAAGTCAGGTTGAAAAATATACAGACTGTATATGGGCTGTCAAAGATAAGAGGGAATTAAAATAACCTAAATATAATTGTTTGATATAAAATATTTTTTCCCATCCTGAAAATGATGTCAAAAACAAATCATAATATGCATTTAGCACGTTTGGAATGAATATTGCAATAAAAATTGTCCTAATGACACCAATTCTTATAATACGAAACTATTTTACCGGCAACCTATTATTTTTTCCCCTATTACAGCATGGGTGGTGATGGGATCGAACTGAACTATAAACATGAGACTATAACAAAGAAATTAATTGTGAAATCCATTTGCTATAAATAATTAATGAACTTACCTAAATTTTTTACTACAGTCTTGGCACTCATACTCTGTTCCATTAAAATCAATCTTATTCTTCTTTTTGGGCTCGTTTATATTGGCCATGTGCGCCGCTAGATGCATAACCAGCTGGGTCTGGTCTGTAAATGTCTTGTCGCACTCTCTGCACTTCAGACCTTCCTCGACATCCCTCTCTCCTTCGTCAGCAGAGACCGGCTCTGTCTTCGGAGTCAGAAGTCCGAAGGAAGCTTTGTCTTTTTTCTTGTTATGCTCAACGGGATAGTGTACCTTCTTAATGTGTTTATATAAGCTGCTCATTTGAGTGTAAGTGAGATTGCAAGTTTTACACGCAATCGGACCGGAGCCCCTACGTTTCGAACATAACTGAAAGTGTTTAAACATCAACGTGTGTGATGAAAAACGTGACGTACAAATCGAGCACTCGGCTTTGAAAGCGGACTTGGCCGTACTCGTTTTTTCAACTTTGGGCTTTTCCTTTTTAGTCACCTTAACAGTTGGATGGTCTGGGAATTCCAAAGCTATCTCTCCACAAACTGATCTACGTATGTGCTTCATTGCATAGATGCGTTTTTTGAAGACTTTATGGCACACAGGGCATTTTAAGCTCCCAGGAGGTATAGTGGCATAGGTCGGTCTCTTTGGCACTTCCTCTGGTTTTACAACAGGTCCTGTACAAGTGAGAAGATGACGGTTCAACATGATATTAAATTTAAACTGTTTCCCGCAAAGGTTACAATCGAAGAGATCCTTAGTTTTAGAATTAGAGTCAGAATGATCAGCCTGACTCTTATTGGTGACAGATTCGGTTGCAGATATAATTCCATCATCATCATCATCACCAGCTAAGGGGTCCTTGCTTACGCAATGGTGCGTGTTCAACAATTTAGAGTTTAAAAATGATTTGTCACATTTTCCACATTCAAATCGAAGAGGATCACTAATTATCGGACTGTTACTTCCAGAATCACATGACTTGGCTAGATGTTTGTTGTAAGGAGCTTGTGATGGACCTTCAAATGACATCATGTCTGGCACATCGATGCTGTAACTCTCCTCCAGTAAGCCACCTGCTCCAGAGTAATTTCCTCTTTCTTCAGATGTATCATTTTTCTTCGCTTTTGCCCTACTGGCTTTTTCTTTTTTAGATGTGGCCACATCTGTGCGATTGGAGAAACTAGAGTCAGAATTGCGGCGGCCATAAGATGATACCTCTGTCGCACCTGAAACATTAAAAAAATATTAATGCTGTTTATATCTATAAGTGTTATCACAGGTCAAGGTAATGGTAGCCTCAAATTGGTCTCCATACTAGTTACTTTGGGATTTAAATTTTTGCGTACTTCAAGGGAAAATTATGACTAAACAATCAGCCCTACATTTTGCTATCCAATTATATTTCCTTCTTTTTATAATTGAAAATAAAAAAAAAATTGTTTAATACAAAGAAGATTTCTCAGCTGTAATGATAAATATTTGAATTCCAAAAATTACAATTGATTTTTTTGTCTGCGTTCAATGTAAACTTTTGTCAGTGTTCAATGCAAAATTTTGCATTATGCCAATTATAAACTGTGAATTCCCATAGAATCATCTCAGTATGCTCTATTTCATTTTACTTAACACATCACCTTTAAGTTCACATTCATCCCTTTATCACTTAATTTATGTTATATGTTGTCACTATGTATTCTTCTCAATGCACACATTTCTAGAGCATTTATTCGGCTCTTGTCTTTTTCCATGCCCCCATTTCACTCTCATACATCAAAGTTGGCACCAAAATACTATGGTAGACTATAATTTGAGCAGATTTTGATACTGTCCGGTTCGAGTATATATGTTTTAGTGCCCCATTGACTTTATTTACTATTGTTACACACCGTTCCATATTCCTCCAAACTCTTCCATCGTCTGAGAAAATACTAGAAATAGCAAAATTCTTCAAATTGCTACAATCTTTCATTATTCACCCATATATCGCATTTACTTTTCCTTCAACACTCTTCTATCACCATTACTTTGGATTTTGCAAAATTTATTCTCAGGTCCGTCTCTTCGCATCTTTCATACAATTTAAACTTTGCAATTCATCTTCACTCTCCGCCAATACCATGTCATCTGCATACATTACGATTGTTTTATAACCTTTCGAAATATTAAATGTTAATTATTTTATTGCTATTAATTAATAAGCAACCAGTTGGTGCGACCCAGAATAATCGAGTCTACTGTTGCTCTCATCAAATTGTTTTATTAGTTATCAGAAACCACTTAAACAAATTTATAAAAAAATAACTAAAACTTCTCTAACTAAGCAAAAATAGAATATTTGGAAATATCGAAAAGATAGTCTATTTCGTGATTTTCATTCACATACTGTTTACCAAGAAACAATTACAGATATAAATTGAGAAATAATTGTGATTCTAAAAATTAAAAAAAAATTATCTAGAGAATATAAAAAGTAGAATAAGTTATTTATTATATCTGAAATTCAAAATATATTTTGATTTAAATCATAGACGATTTTATTAAAATTCAAACTTATTTATTAATAAAAAAATTTATCAAAAAATAATATAATTACGTAAAAATTGTTATCAGCGTTATTTAAATTTTATAAAATACTAAGCTCCTAAAAATGGGAATGTAATGGGTTGATAGAATGAAAATAAATAAATAAAAACATATCAAGTTGTCAACAAATGAATACAACTTACTGACCTGAATTGTTCAGAAGCGATTTACGAAGTTCTGTATCGGACCTTTCGCATTGTTGCTTAAAAATATAAGCACTACTCAATTTTTCAATACATTCTCCGCAAATTTTATCGGGAAGCCCATCTCCTTCACATATCTACAAAAGAAATTCATTGCGATAGAGTTAAAAGTGCAAAAAATACAATCTACAAACTAAAACACGGAAATAATCATCACCTTAATTTCGGAACAGGCCATAGCCATTTTTGACAGCTGAATCGAATTATCTGCCGCAAATATCGAGTAAAAATCGCCAAGCTTGAGACACAAGCGGCATTTACTGAGTTTAAGTACAAGAGACATTTTTGTTGATTTGTACACCTATTTAATAACGAAATGGTACACATTATATACAACTTATACACGTATCATCACTTGTAATATTAAGAAAATAACATATACACTAATAATTAAAATGTTTTTTTGTCGCTGCTCCAAATAAAAATGCATTAAATGTTTTCCGGCACTTGCCGAAGCACAAAATCGTTCGCCATTTTACCAATTTTTCTCGCTTCCAATCAAACGCGAGCAAAATAGTTGTATTTTTCTGTACTCTATGGTATACAACAGTGAGGATAGTTTTGGACATTGACATCGCCGATCGATTTTTTGAAATCTTGTCCCGTCTTGTCCACTCGTAAGATCAGACATGTTTATGTTTTTGTTTCTTCTAAGAACAGTGGCGTAACTAAAATGGGCGATCCGCTCCCCACCTCTATACAACGTGGATTTCATTCGTAAAATAGTAAATTCACTTTTTTGTTCTAATTTCTTTGAAAAAAAAGTCATTTTTATTGCATGATTCAAAAGTGACGGCAGTGAACTTTAAATGAAAATTGTTTATGAAGAATTAGGAGTATAATTCCAACAATGTGCGTTTAGTGAACATTATTTCGTTTTTACGTTTCCTTTCTATCTTAATTCATATTTTTTCTTTCTTTGTTTACTCTAATTAAATTTATTTTGGTTGATTAGCTGATCCTTGACTTTTTTTGTTAAGGAATAAATCAATTAAATATATAGTGATATTTTTTAAACGAAAAAAATATACATACATAATACCAACACACCATTTCCCTATCGGGTAGGCAGAGATGACAGAGTGCCAGACATTTCGATCTCGACACACATCCTTCGCTTCCTCCACAACTATACAAATTCTACAATTATTTTGACTTTCTAAGTTTCTTTTTTGCAGAATATCATTCACTTGATCCAACCATATTTTTTTGGTTTTCCTCTCACACGTCTTCTACTCACATTTGTACTATGCGTCTGTTTTGTTAAGCTTTAATTTTACGAAAAAGGTTGTCAAATATGAACTTAAATTTTTTTATTTATGAAGCACGTTATTTTTAAGAAATTGAAAGCCTAATGATGGCGATGATAATTTACTATTTGAGACTGTTTAATGCAGTGTTTCCCAACGTGGGGCCTACGCCCCACAGGGAGGCAATTTGATTTTTAAGAGGGGCAATTCGAAAATTGACTCTTTCAGAGTTTAGTCGTATTTTGATTACTGTCGCGTCACCGTTACGTAGGGGGGGGGGGCATAAGAATTTTAGAAAGGCTTAGGTGGGGCATAGCACAAAAAACGTTGGGAAACACTGGTTTAATGATAATGAACGTTGATGACTTTTCATGTGAAGGAACGTTTATAATTTTCCTCTAAAAGCTTCTAGATTATAATAATAAAAATGTTACTTTACATTTGGAGGTTTCCGTTTTGATCTTACATTGTGACCAAATATTTGTTTTTATTACATATATTACACAGCCATGTATTTTTAGAAAGCTGAAATGAAAATTGCAATTGAAAATCTAGTCTGTGTTGTTGACTTTCCGATAATCTAGAGCAGCTGCTCTGGGCATATTATGAGCCGTATATGCCTGTCCCTTTTTTATTGTGGCCAGCAAACCATAACCAGGTTTTTATTTATGTTGGCTATTTTTGTGATGTTTATATAATTATATATTTTTCAATTATAACCTGCGCCTATTCTAAATTTATTTTGTCCCCCATATTATCACTTATTTTGTCCCCCATAACTGCATGGGTGGAGGTGGGATTAATCTGAACTAAATTCATATTTATAGCCCTGAGTCGCTTTATACCCGTAAAAGTAAATATGTAAAATATCGCTTGTGTGACTAGTGTAGTTTTACGTGATGCACAAACGTCTACAGTACTACATTTTTTTATATACATAAGCCGAATTCACCAAAACACTATCAATCTAATCTTCACATTCACAACATTGGTAATTAATAAAAGATAAAAATGTATTTGTTTCATCAAATTAGGTTTTATTAAAAAAATACTTATTTCCTTTTTTCAATTCGGCTTTACAATTTTTTTCGATCATAAATTTCGTTTACAAAAATATTTTTTTATTCGGTGACTCGTTCTTAGATTTTAATTCTCAATGTGACCAACCAAAATATTTTCCCAGGCCAGGTATAGATAACGTTTTATTAAATGACTGATCAAGGTGTTTCGTTATTTTTATTAAATCATATGAGCGAGGTTATTTATATTTTGAGACACTATTGATTTTAATTTATCACGCCTTTTAAAAAAATATATATCAAACAGATCATGGAAATAAGTTTTTGTTCAAATTTAGTTATTTTTTATTCTTGTAAGATGAAAATGGTTTATAACTTAACTGATTTTTTTTAAAAAGAAAAAAAACATTTTCGATTTTAGTGAATCAACGCATTAAAAAAATCTTCAAATTGTATAAATTATTCTATTCTCCCCTATCTCCTCAAAGATGAGCCAATCAATTTAGAAATATCATTGTCTATGACGCTGATTTGAAAATATTTGGTGGGGAAATTAATTAGTGAAGAATATTCATTTTCAATCTTAAACTTTCTAACGAGTTTAAATTTTAATCATAATCAAAGAGTGTTTCTAAAGGAAATTAAATCGGATTTTAAAAAATAAAATTGATAAACCAGTGTCATAATGGATTATTATATAATCGTACACATAAACATACGATCACACAATTTTGCGGTTAATGCAGGCAGAGGACAGAGTCAGTAGCGTTGCAAGGCGTTGGCATCTGGGCAGTATTCTGGGGCGCCAAAAACACGTGGGCGTCGTTTTTTCAAATTTTAATATTTAATTCAGACAAACGAATTCGATTTAGCACAAATGAAGAAAAAAAACTGTGTATACAAAATATACAGTATTTTACTATCCGCAAACTAAAACAAATTTGTAAAACCGATTTGTATACGTGTGAATCCAGTGAAACGGAATGAATCGTTGTTTAGGTCAGGTATGTATTTCGTTGTTCAATTAGAATTTCTACCTAAATTTTACTACGCAGTTCTCTCGGTTCAAGCGACTTATTTTTAGAAATTTGCAAATAGGCAAATCCAAAACACATTTAAAATTTTATATGAATTCTCGGAACTCTTTTTTTTTATTAGATTATTAGAACTCAATAATTTTAGAAAAAGGGCGCCAAATCAAGAATTAGCCAAGCGCGTGAAAAACCCAGTTCACCTCTGGACAGAGCGTAAGAATTTTATCATAAAATATTTCTCATTTTTTTCACATACGAGTAGTTCATATTTGACTACCGGTTCTTGGATCATCTACTCCCTAATCTATGATTAAAAAAAGCCTAAACGAAGAAGTACCAAACGGTTTGTCTAAATACTATATCGTAATAGACTATAAATTTATGCAGGTGTTTCCTGCCCCCTTCCGCCTCACCTTAGATTGTGGACCTTTCTGAATTGAGAGAAAACTATTAGCTGAGAAGTATGTGAGCTTGCTAGATATCTGAAGAAACATTTGAAAGCGTAGGATCCGCACTAAAATAAATCATGAGGGAGGGGGATGGGCAGTTGCCAACTGCCGTCTTTACTAATGTGACACTACATACATACAAACTATCATTTCGTCTCCCTGTCAGGTCAGCCAGAGAGGAGAAAGCACCAGACTTTTTTATCTTGAGACACATTCTTCACCTCTCCTACGTTTGTAAGCCTTCTCATACAACTGCTACGATTTCTCTGACTACTGCTACGATTTACATTTCCCTCTTTCAAAGGATCATATAGTTGATCCAGTCATACTTTCTTTGGTCTTCACATTTACACTGAATATTTGTTTTGTAAGCCTTTTTTCATCCATTCATTTCATGTGCACAAACTATCTCAGAGTGCTCTTCTTCATCTTACTCAACACATCGGCCTTAAGTTCACATTCATCCCTAATTCATTTCTTTCCGTGTTCTATCATACATTGTCACCTCGTATATTTGAAATTATCCTGTTCATTTTATAGTTCTTGTCTTTTGAGCAAATGTTTTAGTTTGTAAGTGTGAAATTTGTAAATACTTATAATTGTGAAGTGGTTATTAATGTGTATTCTGAGTTTGTCAATTTTATATTTGCTGGGCCATGAGGCAGCGATAATCACTGTTGAGAATTTTTAAATGTCACGATTGGCTGCAGCTTGGACTTGTTACATCATTTATGTGTATATTTATATGTATATTTTAGTTGAGTTCTCTGCAAACAATGGAACTCCGACTCCTCTAGGATGTGTGAATGAATATTAAGATTGTTTTGATCTTTAAACATTTATTTATGAAATTTTACTGTTACACTGTCAAAATTAAATTAATAGTTATTAAAAAAAAAGGTTTTATAAAAGTTTATATATTTTCAATGATAAAATAATTATTTACAGTAATCTCTCCATTAATGTAGTCGTGGTAAATGTATAGCTAATACGCAACTCATATTCTTTAAAGTATATCGCTTTTGCATGTGTAGTAATCCCTCCATTAATGAGTATTCATTTTAATCTGGTTTATTTTGTTTGGAAATAATAATTTTGTTACACTGTAATACCAATAAAAGAAACAATGGAAGATTCATCCAGTGAGAGTGATTTTGAATAAATAGGTACAGTAAATTGTAAGTGCGATAATTTTTACTTCATATAAATAAATCGCAGAGCTCTCATCAAATTGTGTCTTTTATTACTTATCCGTAACCACTTATATGGACTAAATAAAAAATAGCTTTAGCTTTTTTAACTATCGCTTTTACATAGCATTGAATGGTTCTATTAAAGGGTTATTTTCTTGGAACCACGTAATAGTAATAATAACAGCGGTAAATTTTTTTATACACAAGGAAAAAATATAACCTACTTTTGATGATGATCTCTCTAATTTATAAAAAATACAATCATCCATAATTATCACACAAAGAATGAATAGAAAATTACATACCATCACACTGTCGTCCTAATCTTTAATCTCTTCTATATCCGTACACCTTCTCATAAAACTTCTATGATTTTTATGACTTTTTACATTTCATTCTTCCAAAATATCATACACTTGATCCAACCATACTTTTCTTGTTCTTCCTCTACCATACTTTCCACTCGCACTGTATATTTGTATTGTTAGTCTTTTTTCATTCACTCGTTCCACATGTCCAAACAATCTCAGAGTGCTCTTCTTCATCTTGCAAAACGCAGTCTTAAGTTCACATTCAACCCTAATCACTTCAATCCGTAATCTGTCATACATTGTCACTTCATGTATTCTAAGTGCACTCATTTCTATAGCATTTATTCGGCTCTTTTCAATCTTGTTTCACGTCCACGTTCACTCCCATACATCAAAGTTCTATTAAAATACTGTTGTGGAACAATTACATCTACAATCATCATCAAATAGATGCTCTGACCACTGCACTAGAGTATTCCTGCCATATCGTAGAAGCAATTATTCGCATAAATGGAGAAATTACTGTAATTAACTTAAATAATATATTTTTTATTTATGCTAGCTCTCCCATTCTCCATCACTGCACATGTCGCCGTCAGTGTCATCGTCAGATTCCAATCCTATAGCCGATCTCCTCTTCTTCAACTTTCGAGCCATAGTACTTAAGCTCTGGTTATCCTCATCAGCATCTGACATCTTGAATTCCTTGAACTTAACCATTTGTTGGGCTATCACACCTAATATACCTCCACCCGTCTCTGCAGCAGACAAATTGTACTGAAAAATAATATATCAATAGGTTTTATAGTTTAATTATGAAATTTCATTTATGTTTTCCTTTTATTATCAAATTTCAAATTGCCTATGCCCTCTTTACAGGGTGGATCAGTGCCTAATTGGGTATCAATTCAGTTGAATACATCTTAACTTATTTCACACATCCTCACATCAACATGTATTTATATACGTCGTTGCCGTTGCTGGACCTCGTAGTCTAGGATCTCCTTGCCATACTAATGCCAATTCAGTTGGAAAGCGAAGCTGTGTCAGCTTGTTTCTTTCTTCTCGTTAAGTGAGAGAACCGTAGCACACCAGCAGACTCACCGGCCACATCACTGTACTGGATCTGTTGGCACACCGGATTGAGACGATCGGAGCATAGCGAATAATTTTTTTTTAATAAAAGTATGACCGAAGTCATAGGTATCCTTTTATCCTTAAATACTAGATGGAAAAAATGCCTGTATCATTTGAGGGGAGTAGCATAATGCATAATGCACCGATAAATGCATCGACATGGCAAGGTGACCAAAGGTGTGTAATAATCATGAATAATTCAATGATAACATTAATCTATTTTCCCTCCTGATATTCAATTTAGATAGGTGAAATTAATGTTATGTTTTCATTCATCACCTTTATGTACTATCAGGAACATAAGGATGCTATAAAACCTCTATTATAAGACATTGCTGTAATGGATGGACTAATAGATGTTGCATATTCATAATAATAAAATAATAATTTATATAGCTCCGTTTAGAAAACAGATTCTCCTCAAGGGCAATCTAACTAAGGCTAAGGCTACACCAAAGTGCTTCGCTAAGTGCTACGTGACTAATAGACTAGGTGACTTCATGCTTGGCCCCACCAAAGTGCTTCGCACAAATTCATTTGACATTTTGGAGCAGTTGAGTCAACAAACGACGCCACTCTCAAAACTAACCAATTTCATTACAACTTACCATCTTTATTTACTTCCTGTGCAACTTCATTCCAAAGTGATTTTATTACAGGTACATTTTTCTATAATTTGCTTGATGGGTTCCACAAAGACTCGCTTTTATACACAGCTGTTATTAAAACTTCCGCCATCTTGTAAAATCACTTGGTGACACAATAAAATTAACCAACACGTCTGTTCGCTAGAAGACTCACTAGGTGACTAAGCACACGCAAAGCGTGCAGTGTGACCATTGCGATAGTATGCGGTATGTTGGTTCACTACGATATGTCGCCTAGCTCGCAGTGTGGCTCCTACCTGTGTGGCCGAGGCCTAAGGATTCAAACCCACTTTTGTTGACATATTAAAAATATTGCAAAATAAATTATTTGAGCGCAAGAAAATAAGGTGGTGGCTGCGGGCTACGGTTATTAGATCCATCTACAGAATACGGCATCTACAGAAAATGTCTGGAGTAGAACTGCATCATTATGGAGGAAAATTTTCTTTTGGAGCTCTATGGAATTCTTTGTCTAACAAATTACATGTTTTCTCACAACGTAGATCAGAATCCTAGCACATTTATTGTTCTCTAAAAACTTTTTTGTAGGTCATTTTCATTTGTTCACTATATATTTTTTAAAAGTTATAAACTTACAGATTTTGATTTATGATCAACAGTCTCGGAGTCTAAATGGCCACCTGTATCTTTTTTAGTTGAGATAGAACTGTTTTGGGTTTTCTAAAAAAAAAAAAAACATATTTAATGAAGAAGAGAATTAATATTTGATGAAGAGATTAGGGATGAATGTGATCTTAAGGTGTTGCGTAAGATGAAGGCTACTCTAAGATGGTTTAGGCATGTAAAATGAATGAATGAAGAAAGACTTAGAAAAATAATATATAGTGCGAATGTGAGTGAAAAACGTGATAGAGGAAAAACAAGAAAAGCATGGTTGGATCGAGTGAATGATATTATGAAAGAAGGAAACGTAGAAGTAAATGATATTTTAGAAGAAGAAAATGTAAAAAGTCAGAGAAAACATTTGAGTTTTGTGAGGTGTACAAATGTAGAAGAGGCGAAAGATGTGTGTCAAGATAGCAAAGCCTGGTGTTCTGTCCCCTCAGCCTATCCTGGCAAGAAAATGATATGTATGTATGTGTATACGTACATTTATAAAATACGATTTGTTGCCCATGCCCGTTGCTAATATATAACATATGTGTATTCTAATACATGATTAGAATCAAAGCAAAATATTTGAGAACCGAATCGTTAAAGATGAGAGAAGTTCGAGAGCCAAGGTTCCACTGTATTAACTTTGTTCGAGTGTCACTGCAAACGATTGATAGGCTATCCCTCATGATCAAGTATGACTGTCAGCCATTCTATAGATAGAAGACAAATAAGTGCATATTGGTTTATCGTATGCAGGCTGTTGCATTTTAGCTAGTACATGGTCTTGACAGATTAAAACCAAGAGCTCTGGTGGCAAGGAGATCAAAGTGCAAAGACAATCGGCAAGTTTAAATTGCTGTTAGGCAGAGTGTTTAACATAGCTCTATTTTTACGTTGCTTAACACTTTCAGTGCTGAGGACACACCTCGCATGTCCATACAAACATACACCCAGTGTGTATGATACACCAGGCATGTTCTGTTGATAATACGTTTATGTCTTTTAGAAATTTTCAAGGCATGTTTTTACGAAAAATTAATTCACAGTGAATGTGTTAATAAGAATGTATGATAAGCAGTGTATAAGCAATAGAATAACATAAATTCTGATATAAAATGGTCTAAGAACAAAACCAGTCCAGAAGTGAATCCACCAGGAATAGAACCCGTAACGCTTACTTGCTTAGCATTAATGCTAACCATTAGATCATGGTTGCCAATAGTCATTGTAGTTTATCGTTGCTGGGTCTCGTAGTCGAAGATCCAGCCACAATTCCAAAGTCAATTCAGTTGGAAAGCGAAGCTGCGATGGCTTACTCACTTGAGTTTGTTTCAAGTGAGTAAACCATTGCACACCAGCAAACTCGTCGGCTACACTGCTGTAGTGGATCCAATGGGATACTAAAGTGAGACGATCTTAGCACACGGCTTTCTCCTTTTTTGAAAGAATAGATATGACCGAAGTCATAGGACCCTTATACTCCTGAGTACTACGCAGAAAAAATGCCTGTGTCTTTCGAGGGAAGTAGCAGGGTTTGAACCGGCGACCTTTTGCACGGATGTCCAGTGCGTTGCCGCGTGGCCATGCACCTCAACAGTACAATAAGATTGACAGAACATGAAAAATTTAGACAAAAATATATTTATATTTACGTTTTTAAAATCTCGTTTTCGAGTCTTCTTGAAGCGTTTATTATCATTAGGTGAAGTATTATGGGTACGGTGCGATTCCCGTTCCAATGTAGGTGGATCTAAAATAAAAAAAAAAACAAATATATTTCATATGCAAAACTGAAAGCTGTTTAAAATTGCATCATAGTTTTCTAAATGAGCTCCATATGTCACCTTGTCATTATTTGTGATATTGAGTAATTATAACCTTAATATTTTTCCAAATTATTTTACTGGTATCACTAGTATGTTGGTGTACCGGACATATGTGTCACAGAAATATGAAATTATTATTGTATATTGTTGTATTGTAATTTATCATCTGTGTTTGTAATTTATATCCATTGCTTGTGACTAATATATCTGTCCATAAATGTATAGTTAATAATATGTTCCTGATGCGTGGCTTTCGCAAATAATCACTATAGATGATCAGACACTCCCTAAGCGCGGAAAGTGCCTGGTATGCGTGGCACTTGCAAGCCGTAACGGCATACACGGTCGAATCAAGGGGCTTACAATAAGCGATAAGCTAAACATAAGGAATGAAAAATGGAAAAAATATTTTCTCATCTACTGGAATGTCTACTGTGTTTTTATTTCAACAATCTTCTACCTGACAAAGAAGAATCTCTTCACCGAAAACGCAAGAAGCAAACCGGAATCTCCGAGGATTGAGCGGCAGCCGTCCAACTATTTTAAAGTCTTTTTACCGGTGCTGTACAGTTGACTTAATATTTATTATTGATCCTTTCAGAGCTCTTTCCATCTGAATTTAAAAAGTGGGGTTTATGAACTGGCTTTTATAAATTCATGAACAAGCATTCATAAGTAAGTATTTTATTACAAAGCCAAATTTTACAAGCCATCAAAGTTGATTTATTATCATTGTCCTTGCTGGGCCTCATACTCAAGAATCCGTTTGCCATTGCAAAGTCAATTCAGTTAGAAAGCGAAGCTGTACTGTGGAGTTTTATTCTCTTTCTTCTTTTGTCGATAAAATTTCCATTTGATTATAAGTTACCTTGATACAGAGGTATAGGTGGTGAGGTCGGAGGAAAGGGTGGTGGTGGCGGAGCAGAGTTTGCTGTTGTCTGCGATGAGGGGAGAGGCTTCTGCACAGCTGGAGTAGTGGTTGTTGGCGGAATTGGTGCCGCTCGTGCAACTAAAAAATTTAATTACACTGTTGAAATCTTTAATATATGTTACATCTATATTATTTGGTACACCAAAACAGCATATCAGGATATTATAGTGGGAAAAAGATACACCAAAACAGCATATCAGGATTTTATATTATAGTTTTAAATAGTGACACCAAAACAGCATATAAGGATTTTGTAGTGATAAAAAGGGACACCAAAACAGCATATCAGGATTTTATATTATAGTTTTAAATAGTGACACCAAAACAGCATATAAGGATTTTGTAGTGATAAAAAGGGACATCAAAACGGCATATCTGGATTTTATAGTGATAAAAAGGGATATCAAAAGAACATACAAGATTTTAGGATTTTGTAGTAAAAAAAAGGACACTTAAATTTTTTTTTTAATTAATTTAATTGAACAGTTTTATATTACGCGTAAATGCTTTAAAAGTAGTCATTAAATAAAAGTAAATTCCAGAAACAAATGTTTAGATTTCTACAAAAAAGATATTTAAGGATAAAAAAGTTTTTCTGAAAAAAAATCACAAAGCAGAAAAGTATTCATCGACGTAAATATGATTTTTATGAGCAAAGCTGTGCTGTGGAGTTTTCGTCTATCCTTTTTTTTCGAAAAAAAAAAAATCCATTTGATTTATGTCCTCAGTGAGATACAGGTAAAAACCTAGTTTACTGGGGACGCAAAAAATGAAAGGCAAGAAACCCAGATCCATTAAAATTGTGTCCAAATTAAATTACCTGTTGTAATAAAATAAATAAAATAAATTATAAGATACCTCGATGCAGAGGTAAAGGTGGCGGAGTCGAAGGAAGGGGCGGCGGGGCAGAGTTTGCTGTGGTCTGCGATGAAGGGAGAGGCTTCTGTATAGCTGGAGTAGTGGTTTTTGGTGGAATTGGTGCAGTTCGTGCAGCTAAAATTTGAATTACACTGTTGAAATTTCTTACATCTATATTATTTGAAATTAAGAGCTTATCGGGATTTTATAGTACAAAGGGACATCAAAACAGCATACAAGTTTTTTTAGTAAAAAAGGGACACCAAAACAGCATATCAGGATTTTATAATTATAAAAAGGGACACCAAAAGAGCATTTCAGGATTTTATAGAAAAAAAGACGCCAAAATAACATATCAGTATTTTATAGTGATAAAAAGGGACACCAAAACAGCATATCGGGATTTTATAGAAAAAAGGAACATCAAAACATCATATCAAGATTTTATAGTAAAAAAGGGACACAAAAACAGCTTATCAGGATTTTATAGTGATAAAAAAAGTACACCAAAAGAGCATATGAGGATTTTGTAGTGATAAAAAGGGACACCAAAATAGCATATCGGGATTTTATAGTGGTAAAAAGGGACCAAAAGAGCATATAAGATTTTGTAGTAAAAAGGGGGCACTTAAAACAAAAAAAAATTCATTCAATCAACGTAAATATGATTTTTGTATGCAATTATTGAATTTACAATTTGAAATGGAATTTTTGGGTGCAATTATTAAACTTCTACATTGAAATTTTTGCAATTATTTTTCAATTTGATTTTAAATATTTTTTCTCAATTCTTTTTAGTCCTACCATATTTGAAATAAATAATTTAAAAAGAAGCAAAAGGAACATGTCATTCCTAGCTTAGTATTCACAATTTGGTCACATAGGCAATCTTTCGGCATTTTATCTCTTTTCTACACCTACTCGGCATAGAACCTCAGTGTTTTAGATATAATAATAACTGATTCATCCAATGAATCCATATTTCGAATGTTTCCAGATTATGTAGCATTCGTGGTTCATGTCACAACACTATAAAGTAGAATAAGTCATATACAGACCCAAGTCCCGACGTAAAATTCATCAAGTTGAAGTCGCAGAAAGGCCAAGTTCTTGTGAACGACGAGAAATTGACTGCCTCGGGTTTTCCCGTACACTCTCACGCACAGCAGCGACGTTTTCAGCAGACCTTGCGTTTCGGTGACGTACGAGTGTTGGCTGATTATTTATCGAACCGGTTGACTCGAATTTGGCCACCAAACGTCGAATAGTCGACTCGGCAGGACGGTTGTGGCGAGGATAAAAATCACGTAATGCCCGGAACGTTTTTCGAACGGAGCACTGATTTTTTAAATAAAATTTGATGATTTGCATACGTTGTTCAACGTTATAACCTTCCATGGTGATTTGCCATACACTATTGAACAATTTACAATAAATTTGACAGATGTTGCTTTGACAACATGGCCGCTATAACCTAACAAATTTCGAGCGTTCCTATTGAAAGATCCTGTATATAGCACTTAATGTGTTGCCAAAATTAAAAATTCAGTTATTGAAGGAAACTAATTTCATCTTGAGACATCGTGCACTGCAACATACATACTGTTACGCCATTTTCCTGTTAGGGTAAACAGAGAGGATAGATTGCCAAAATTTCATTTTTGACAAAATACTTCATTCGCTTCTTCTACATACAGCTCCTTTTTCTTTCATTCCATATCTTGCCCTCTAAAAATTTCATTCGCTTTGTCCAATTATACTTTTGTTGATCATCTTCTAGCACGACTTACACTTATGTTTGCATTACAAATTTGTTTAGCCAGTCTTTCGTCACCCACCCGTTCAAGGATAACCTCTATAGCCTCTGTGTCTTTCTGATAATGAACTTATATTTAGCTCAAACAGAGATTATTTATTGGCCTTCCCAGTTCACCGCTATTCTTTTTGTATGTCACCCTTTACTGTCCATGCAGTCTCTGGAACCAGTTACAAACTAATGTTAGACTTGCTCTGCCTTTGGCATGCTTTAAGAAGTGACTAAAAAAAATTTTGATTTCAAGTCAGTAATATAAATGTGTTTCATTCCTGACTTATCTTTCCTCTCCATCATCCTTTCTTTTTCCTTTGATTGACGATATCTCACTTTTACTTTTACTATGTATGATATATTGTTCATAAATTTTGTAAAGATGAATAATCATTTGAATATTTTTAGTGACCATGTAACTTCCTTTATTTACTTTTGTCTGATTCGTTGGAAGATATCCTAGCAATAAGCCGACCATATTGGAAGATCTGCCTAGCAATAAGCCCACCATATTGTTTTTACAATAAATAAATTATATAAATATATTGTATATGATATTCAAATGAATTGTCATATTATTTAATATTAAAATTAAGTAATTGTATTATTGAATATTAATGAAGGCAATATGCCTATCTGCCCCCATAATATACAATGAGATACCGAATTTAATTAAGGCAAAATGTTACAAATAATTCAGGCGATGGATCGGAGCATAGTTGTTTTTGCGACAGGAGTTTGAGTACTTAAGCTTGCAGGAAGGTTAAGTTATAATAAAAATATATATGATGTGTTTTTCTCTTAAATGTGATGTGTTCTTGATGATTGTATGCAGGACATTGAGAGATGGACTTTTGATTTATTCAAAATGATGAAATACATCAAGGTTTATTCATGTGGTAAATACATATAATTAAGTCTTATAACCTATCAAGTTGATGCGAGTTTGTGAAGGAGGTATTGAAGAATTGATCAACAACTGGTAGAAAGCATCAACTTATTTTTTGTTTATATGTCCTCAGTAAGATACAGGTAAAAGTCTAGTTTACTGAGGTCATGATAAATGAAAGGCAACAAACCCAGATCCGTATCCTCAGTGAGATACAGGCAAAAACCTAGTTTACTAGGGATACGACAAATGAAAGGCAACAAACCCAGATCCATTAAAATTTTATGTCCAAATTAAATTACCTGTTGTTTTTTCGCAAATTATGTATATTTCTTGTCATGTGTAATAATAAAAATATAAATTGAGTATCTGCTTGAAATTACCTGTTTTTATTTCGTAATTTGTCTTGTTTTTCATAAATTACACATGTATATTTATGTAACATAATTACTTGTCATGTAAATAAATGAATTAATATTCAAATTAACAACATACGTTTTAAAAATGATTTATCCTGGTTAGGTTCATGTTCAATTCGCTTTTCAGATATTGACTTCTGCTTAACAATCTGCATTTCTTTGAAACCAGGTTTTTCAATTAAGTTTTCCCTTCTCATATTCCCCTCTTCCTTCTCTTCCCCTTTCGCTGTCAAATCTGAAACTTTTATTTTTTTATTCGTCTACATTTATAGTCTATTTTAATAACATAATTTACAAAACATAATCATAATTCAGAGTGCAAGTGGTTACAGAAGTACATACATATTATTGCACACAACAGACCAGGGCCCAGCAGGCTCAGAGCCATATGCTGTGCAAGAAAAAAATACAATATTATATCTTTCATTAACATGTGTTGGATATTGTACTGTTCCGGCGTGACTTCAACAAGCCTTGGTGACAGCTGGGTGAAGAGATTCCTTGTTGACTAGTAGAACTTTGTAGAAATTAATACACAGTAGAAGTTTTAAATAAGAACTTTTTATCGTTTTACGTCCCTTATATATAGCCCATCGCACATCGCAAGCACATTGATCCGACCACTTACACCGCTACCCTTCGCTAGCTAAATGCTTGCCAAGCGGTCATTGGGTGCAGAGGCCATTCGATCATAATGTACATAAACTGACGTTTTATTACAATACAATATTACAAACAATTTGCCTACCTTCTTGAGGTTTCAATCCATAATGAATGGTGTGTTTAATTTGCTTACCTACTTGAAAATCTAATCTATAATGAATGGATGTTTGAATGAGGAAACTTATCCTTCAATTTGTTTACCTTCTTGAGAATCCAATCCATAGTGAAGGGTGTGTTGGAAATTGTAAGGCTGGCTTACGTCAGATTTGGTGAATTTAGGTTTTGATGGTTTGGCACTTCCCGTAAAGAATGACATGAAGAAGCCTAAAAATAACAAATTAGTTTTAACATTTTTTTAACAAAGTTGATATTTTATCTTTTCTTGTATATTTTTCTATGTATGTTCCTATTTTTTTTTATATTGTAAACAAATATTGTGCTATCTGTTTGATACTGTTAATAATTTATACTCGGAGTGTCATTCCTATTTCAGGACACCCTACTCCTTCATCTGATATTGTGAAATGGACTTGGGTTGTTTGTTTTTGGATATTTGGGTAGTGATGTTAAAAACTTTATAGAGAGGAAAGGATAGGATTTGGTACATAAATTAATATTATAAAATACATCATCATCATCAGCCCGTCTCCGTCCAAAGTTGAACATAGACCTCCCCTCTCCTCCTCCATTCCTCTCTTTCCTGGGCACATCGTTTCCATTTGCTCCCGGCCACTCTTCTAATGCAGTCCGACCACCGTGTCTGAGAACGGCCCACATTTCTTCTTCCATGTCTTGGGAAATACATATACCTTACATATAAATATACACTTATATGTTATATGTCACGAGCGTTGATATATATGCATACAGAGAGAGAAAGGATAGAGATATATACAATATTATAATATAATATATACTATGAAGACGGGGAAGATAACGTTGTGACTCGTAAGATACATTGTACATAGATAAATATAGGGAATAACATTTGTGCCTATCTGTTTGAATGTAACTATGTATTTTCTGAAGTTTATTTTGAGATATATGATATCATATGTGCGATTTCGGAATGAATTTATATATGTACACATTATGTTGCTGTCAAATAACCTATATATCTACACATTATGTTGCTGTCAAAGAATCTATATATGTACACATTATGTTGCTGTAAAAGAACCTATATATGTACACATTATGTTGCTGTCAAAGAACCTATATATGTACACATTTTGTTGATGTCAAAGAACCTATATATGTACACATTATGTTGCTGTCAAAGAACCTATATATGTACACATTATGTTGCTGCCAAAGAACCTATATATGAACACATTATGTTGCTGTCAAAGAACCTATATATGTACACATTATGTTGCTGTCAAAAAACTTATATATGTACACATTATGTTGCTGTCAAAGAACCTATATATGTACACATTATGTTGCTGTCAAAGAACCTATATATTATATATACACATTATGTTGCTGCAAAAGAATCTATATATGTACACATTATGTTGCTGTCAAAGAACCTATATATGTACACATTATGTTGCTGTCAAAGAACCTATATATTATATATACACATTATGTTGCTGCAAAAGAATCTATATATGTACACATTATGTTGCTGTCAAAGAAGGTGTCCCGTATTGAGTGAATCATATTTAGGGTGATGATAGATTGGGTCAAGACCTACCAGAATATCAAAACTTGACCTCAGTAAAAACCTAACAATTTTTAAGTTATTCGGACTTTTGTAAAATTTCGTAAAATCCCTATCTTGCATCAGATTTTTTGCTGCGTTGTGTACAAATCACCATTTTCGTAATTTTTTTTTATCGTGAAATACTTTTGAATAGTAGCCTTATTTAGTGCATATAAAATGATTTCCAAAATTATTAGGGTTATACAAAAAAAATACTTGAAAAATAAAAAATTAATTAATTTAAATTTTTACTATAAACTTTGACCTTCTGTGGTAAAAAAAATTATACTGGGCATTTCCAGAACACTACTTAAAGTTGCTCATTTAATGGAGATTTCAGAATAGTGCAACATTATTAGATTTTTTTACGAAAAACGAAAAAATACCATTTTTATTAAAAAGGGGGTGATGAAGTAAAACGTATTAATGCAAAATATACTTCATTTGGTTTCTCGTAGCGCCCCTATTGTAGCATTAATGTGCAAGTTTGTGTGATTTAATTTAATGATGAATGAAACACAAATTAAACAATTGTTATATTCAATGAATTTTACAGGAGATGCTCGAATTGTCGCCCTCCTGTCCTGATGCAAGCTCGGCATCTCCTCAAAAATGATCGCTTCAGTAATCTCAAACTGTGCGTCGAAATTTCACGGGCAGCCGCATTCACTCGTTGCCGCAGTTCAACCTCGTTGCGAATGGCTTTATGGTAAACTTTATCTTTTAGACAGCCCCAGTAAAAATAATCCAGATGATTAAGGTTAGGTGCCCACGGTACATGTTGTCCAAGTGGGCTCTTCCTTGTCGACCATAATGCGCAGGGCACCCATCATTCTGCAGCCACATTGTACGCCGTAGTTCTAGAGGAAGATCTCCGAGGAGGAGTGGCAGTTGTTCTTCCAAAAACTCCAAATAATTGTCGGAGTTTAGTGTATGTGGCTGCTCGACTGGGCCCAAGATTTTCCCATTGAAGATACCGGTCCACATGTTTATTTAAACTGATACTGGGACCGGTCTTCTCTCATCTCGTATGGGTTGTCAAGCTGCCAGCTAGGAATATTGTGTAGGTTTATGTAGCCATCCCTCTTGCAGGCAGATTCATCACTCCATAAAACTTTATTGTCAGGATCTTCTTGGTGTTTTTGCAACATTCGGTGGCAAAATTGGACTCTTTGTGCGTAGTCTCTTGATAACAGGGTCTGTACGCGTTGAATGTGGTACGGATGAAATGCATATATTTTTAAAACTCTGTGCACGGTAGTTTTTGGTATACCCGTACGCTGTTGGATCATCCGCACGGAAGTTGATGGGTCTTCTTCCCTTTCCTGCAAAATTGTATCATCATGTACAGTTTGAGACCGCCCTTCACAACCACGTCGGCCAGGGATTCTGCCTTCCATGTACGCGTTGTGTTCTGATGAATACCCCAAAGTTAGGGAAACGTTCTGCGTAAAGTGCTGCAGCTGCTCTGGCACTACGGCCAGCTTCGCCATAAATTAAATGCATTTCGGCATACTCACGTGGAGTATACCTAAAATTCCGGTTCGCCATGTTAGTAATAGTTGCTTGTCACCACAGGATGCAAAAAAAGTCCAAGTAGATAAACATAACAAAATCCAGGGGAACCCCAAAACATGAAGTTCATACAAGTCCAAATTGATAGGCAAAACAAAGTCCGGATCCAAAACAAAAACAGTAGGTATGAAAACAATAACTTGCGAGAAAGGAGATGCGATGCGCACAATGTAAGGTATCGTACTGATAGTCAAGGCTTACACGTTTTGACATGAAAAAGAACGACAGAGCAAATGGACGCCATTTGCTATCTATCTCACCTTTGTTCGGTTTAAACCAATCGGTGGTAGGTAATGGAATCTTGCGCTATAATAAGACATTGCTAACACGAATTACAACAGTTAATAGGTGACAGAAACAAAATGAAGTAGATTTTGCATTAATACCTTTCACTTGAACTTTGGTCAGAATCAGCCCCTTTTAAATAAAAAATAGTATTTTTTCGTTTTTCGTAAAAAATCTAATAGTGTTGCACTATTTTGAAATCTCCATTAAATGACCAACTTTTTAAAGTAGTATTCTGGAAATGCCCAGTATATATTTTTTTACCACAGAAGGCCAAAATTTTGCGTAAAAATTCTATTTAATTTTTCAAGTATTTTTTTTGAACACCCCTAATAATTTAGGAAATCATTTAATATGCGATAGATAAGGCTATTCAAAAGTATTTCACGATAAAAAAAAATTACGAAAATGGTGATTTGTACACAACGCAGCAAAAAATCTGGTGCAAGATAAGGATTTTAAGAAATTTTATAAAAGTCCGAATAACTTAAAAACGGAAAAGTTTTTATATTCTGGTAGGTCTTGACCCAATCTATCATCACCCTAAATATGATTCACTCAATACGGGACACCATGTATGTACACATTATGTTGCTGCCAAAGAACCTATACTCGTATTTATTTATTTGAGATAATCTGATGTGGTATTTGTGGTTTTTTTTTCTGTCATTTATTTATTTTCTGTTATTTTTCTTCTTAATCTACATGTGCATGGGTGTGGGCTAAAACAAACAGGTGTCCTCGCGGCTGGGCTTGCTCTATATTGGTGGGGTGTATCTTGGCCGGGGGGATGTTACTTGATGAGCCCTGACCTTTTGATAGCTTCTCTCTTAAATGCGTTCTCTGCTATTTATGTGTTTTTGGAATGTATTTAAATATATTATGTACATACTATGTTGCTTTCCATAAACCTATATTTATTTATTTATTTATAAAGTTTTGATTTGACAGACTATCAAAACAAAAACAGTTGTACTGCAGACACAATATGGCCAGCTTACAGTTGTTGCAAAGGCAGCTTATAAAACATGGTCATGTGACAAATCAGCCTTACTCAGCCAAGCAGGAGACCGAGTGCTCTGAAGAATATGGGTCACATGTGAATTAGACATAAGCAGGTGATATGAAATTTATCCATTTAACTGAATAATGAAAAAAAATGTTACCCGGTCTTTTTTCAGGTGGATTGTAAGGGATTTCATATTCTTTGACCTTAATAATTGGATTCATCTCAGGAAGTTTTGCTTGTCGGGCTGGAAGTGCTGGAGGAATTACTTCTTCAGCAGATGACACATGCTCAGGAGAACCAGTTCTATCACCTGGACTTATAGGTGATTCCACCCGACCAATTGTTTCGTAAATATCTTGTGACTCAGAAAAATCAACTGGCTCATAAATTAATGAATCAGGACAGTTATCATCATGGGCTTGATTATCAAGTATATTCAAAGAACTTTTTTTTGCTATTGAAGAGCTACGGTATAAATGATTGTCTTCAAACACAGCATTTTTTTTATCGATTTCATGTCTGGTTTCTGAGTCTATTGTATCAACCGGAGGTTGACTATTTACACTCATTTGGTCCACCACATCGTTCTCTGATACTTTTTGATCGATACTCCGCCTTTTGTCCAACTGATTAAAAAATACATTATGAATCGAAGTAATTTCCTTTGCTACTTTGTGTCTCTGATCTATGTTACCATTCAAATTATGGATTTTATGAAGTCTTCTTTTATCTGGAAAAAAATATATATTTAACGGCAATACAAAGTGGTACCAGGTTGACTAATAAATAGACCAAGAGAACATTTCCTAGATGACATAACAGTGGAAAAGGTAATCACTGACATAAAAGACGTAACACAAGGGTCACACATAATTCTTACTTTCAACACAAATAATTGAACTATTTTTTGTTCGCTCGGATAATACAAAAATCGACTTAAGGTGACATTTGAAAAAATAAATGGCAATTAATTGTCAGAAGTAGAAAAAAATATTGATTTAGCTTCAAAATATTTCAAACAGATATACATAAAATAGATATAAAAATGGAAAAGACAATTTTTTTAATAACAAAATATTTTTTTACAACTTATTTGTATTGTTATAGTATTATTAGTATTAACACTGATGTATAGGAGTCAAACGTGGATGTGGAAAATTATCGAAAAGAGTCTAGTAAAATTAACGGAAAAGCGTAGACTGAGAAACAAGTATGGTGCGTCAATTTATGATAAAATATAATTATTTAAAATTAAAATGAGCTAAAAACTGATTTGTTAAATAGTGTGAAAAAGATCATGTTAAGGTGGTTAAGATATGTTTTCACAGATGAGTGACAAAAAAAAAAATCATAATGCGAGACCCTTAGGCATTCTGTGTGCGCTTCTTTTGATTATAATTTTGTATAAATCATGTTGATGTTTATACTTTGTAACATTTTGTGTTTTGTTAATAATGTGTATTAAAATTTTAATACGTATCATTTTAATGGTCGAAATTGATCAAAGAGAAACTATAAAGGAGAAGAAGACTAAATAAATTCGCAATACAAAGAAACATCCATAATTATATTACACTTTCGTTGTATACAGTACAACATAGCGGCTTTATTGCCACGCGACAATCTCTTACAACTGACCACAAAGATATTCAAGAGACTTTAATTGATTGGAATATTTTTTTTAATTCATCCGGGTTCTAACGACAATTGAAACTTCAGCCCCAGGGTTGGAAAATGGTGTTTTGGGGAGAAATAGAAAGATGGTAACTAGGCCATATAGATCGTGAGAATAGTCTGAGACTTATCCATATAAGTAACTATAGTTTGGAAAATGTAGGATGAGTCCTGTGACAGCTCACAAATTTGCCCCAATACAACCTTGTAACGATGTTCAGTAATTTTAATCATTTTATCAACTTTAATATAAGCCTCAATTCTAATAAATAGAAAGTTATTTAGATAAATACAAGTACATTACATAAGGTTGTATTGGGGCAAATTTGTGAGCTGTCACAGGACTCATCCTACATTTTCCGAACTATAGTATAGGCCATATTGATCGTGAGAATAGTCTGAGACTTATCAAATGGGCCTTCACTTATTAAATATATAGATAAATTAATTAAAATATATAGATAAATTAATTAAAATGGTCATAAATAATAGATTAATAAATTAAAATATATAGATAAATTAAAGGAAGATGGTAACTAGGCCATATAGATCGTGAGAATAGTCTGAGACTTATCAAAAGGGCCTTCACTAATTAAAATACGAGTATATAGATAAATTAATTTTTAATTGGGTTTTAATTCCATTTTAAGATAAGAACAGTTAACTAACCTCTTGAACACTGTCTATTTTTGAATGTTTGATAAAAATACTGAGATTCCTTAACAGATGCAAAATTGAATGCAGTCATATGATTCTGAAAAGAAATAAAATAAATAATTTTTTGAAACCTCCCACTTTTGAAACCTGCATTAAATGTGTTATTAATTCAATATTCGTCCTGGTGTTCTCTGATCTAGTAATTTATTTATTTATTTTTTTCATCAACGGTACAACGTACCTTACAAAATTATTTAAAATAAAAGTAGTAAATTTACAATATTTACAAAATAATCTTAAAATTAAAAAGGAAAAAAACAGTTCAATAAAACTAAATAAAAATACACATCAACACAACAAATCAACTCACTTTGTAATTTGTTTTATCAAACACTGTTTATTCCACTTTTTGTAACGGTATAACCCTACCGGTTTCAAGGCTTTCACCTCATCATCAGGGAACCACAGACAAAACTGAATTCTGTTCAAACTGGTACCGACATACTCACTTTATATTAAGAAAGTAATTTAGAGTTTGCTAACAGGTGAAATTTTATTCTGGCTCATAATGATGATGCACCCCTGAGTCAGTAAACATAAACCATTGTCGCAAAAGTAATCAACAGTGAAGTGTACTTTCACTGCGTGTTATTATAGTGAGCATTCTACAACAGTGGTCAGCAAACATTTTTGGTGAAGGGCCTAAATAGTAAAAAAAATTAGGCTCTGTGGGTCAAGGGGCAAACTCAAGGATACTATATTTATGTAGGTCGGCCTACTGAAATAACAAGAAGAAAAAAAAGTTTTCACAAATTCATTGAATAAAATGTAACATAATAATAATAAGTGACTAAAAAAAGACTACAATTGTTTGAAATACGGGTCAACTAATGAAAATAATGGAGCTGCATTTTTTTTGAGATAACATTTTACCAAATTGGGGTTCAAATTTAATACTCCCTTCATCAAAATTGATTGCAAATGTTCATCTATTAATACTAACCTGTATTGAGATTTTACGTATTTCATTTTTGAAAAAGAACAGCGATACACGTGGCACTAGAAATGCCGCCGAATCATAACTGTGTGGCGTCACACCAGAGGCCACCAAATATGAAGCTATAGAAGCATCACATATAGTCGTATCTCACAACTCCTCAACTAGGCAGTTAGCCGTTCTGTTATAGCATGTACTTTGAGATTGAAAAATCCATTCTTAACTCGTGGGTCGTATAAAAAGAAGTGGTGAACCGAATTCTAGAATATGAACTTCCATGCGCAGTTGCGGTTCTTACACAACTCTGAAGTGTAAATTCAATAAGAATAGCACTTTATGCACATTGCAATTTTATAATTTATTGTAATACATAAATTATAGCTGTAATAATAAAAACGTATATCAAAAGGTTTTTTCATCATTTTATTTTAAATTTACTTTCCCAATCTCAGTTAGTAATAAACACTAGCTAGAGTATAAAATCACAAGTGGATATAGATTTATTATTTTCAATCAAAAGATTTCTTCTACATTTTCTGATTAATGAAGTGAAGGTGTAACATTCACTAGAATAGTTTACATTCATTATACAATCCACTTCCACTGTGACATGTTTAAAGATTATTCATGAAGGAGTGATAAATATTTGAGAATGAAAGAAAACATGGAAGTAATAAATAAGATGTCATGTGAACATGTCAATACATGAAATTACAATGATAAGAGATTTTAAGAATTTATTCCATAAAATTTATCAAAATATTTTAAAGATTATCTTCAAAGATAAAATTAATGAATATGTTTCATAACATAAAGGTGTGCCTAAACTAGGCTAATCAGTAACAAATTGGCAAAACTTTTGACAAAATTTGATCCTCAATATTGGCATAGATTGGAAAAATCGCTCTATAAAGAAGATCAGTTAATTTACTATAAGTCACACAACACATTTTTACATTTGGCAGCATTGGCTGACTGACAAATCAAATAGGCCCAGGAAATTGGTTGAAACTGGCCTCCTTTTTATGTATAATATCAGGTTGTCCACAAAATATTGTGCAGAAAACAAATGCAAACGCTTAATTGCACTAAAATTTTAGTTTACTATAAATCGAATCTGAAACTAGAATCTAGTATTTTAAATACTGGACCACAGCTGTCGATGGTGCCACGGGTGATAAGTATAACGAGACTACTGTCTGTTGTCCAGTTGTTAAACCTCACCATTTCTACCGCCCACCTATCCCCCTGTATGCCACTTGATATCCCTGTGCTCCACTGTACCACTGTCTTCCAAATGCCCCCAAGAAGGTAGTATCTGTCACTTTGGGAATCACTGATCTAGATTATTATAATAATAATTATCCAAAACACTCGAATGTTTATTCAAAGTGTTTGAAAACAAATGTCACCTAAACAGGATATTATATTATTATTTTGTAAATACAATAAGTCGGGTTCTGTAATAATTCAATTATAAAATTGAAATAATTTCTTTTCATCCACTTCCTAATGTAGTGTTGAATAAATAATATTAGCGAGTAAAGATTTTATCATTCAACTATCAGTTGATGTGTCAGAACAGTATCGTTGTGTTTTATGCCGTCTTTCGGAAGTATTTTTTTTAACTTTCTGAGAATACATATATGGTATACATTTTTCGTTTGCCTTCTAGCACCATTTTATTACAGTTTAGAAACCGTACAAGGCACTGGTCAGACGTCGAGTTATAATACAGTGATGATGTAGAAAAATGTCCAATAGGAATAGTTTATTGAATCTGTAGCATTTTCAAGAGTCTCTGCCTCTAGTTAGTGACAAAAAATTAAAGCCTTAAAATGATCTGACACTGCACAGCATAAAAAAAGTTAGGATATCTTTAGTGTGGTATGTGGAGATTGTTTAGGTCTTAAAACATAAACCCCTATATTGAGACAAATCATACAAACGGACACAATTATCTTGATCGGTATTTTAAATTTGTTGGCCCTATAGCATAGAATAGACATTCTCTACTAGAGATTTTATTTATTACATGGTAAAAAGATGTTTAGGTAACAAACATGATAATAGATGTCAAACGTTACGTAAAATAAAATAAAATTTATATTTTAGCAAATCTCTTGAGACTAGAGCCGCTAAATGTGTTAAAACCATTTGTCTCTGTTTAGAAAGTTTCAGTAATATTTTAAGGATTCATAAAGAAATGCTCAGCTTCCAAGATGTATTATACAATATTTGCTTATTGTTTGAGTTTGAACATTGAGACAAGAGTGTGAACATTAAGATATTACACAAGATTCACAAATGTGTCTTTAAGGTGAGTTTATACATTCCATCAAAACATTCTTTAGAGTGGAGTTTGGTCATTGCAAATTTATAATTATAAACATTACAAGATATAAGCAATTAATATTACAGCATATAGCAATATTCAGTGGTGTCACCCTTTAGGTTTGCACCAATTCGGAGGAACCAGTTGATAATATTAGAAACCCCACACTGTGCTGATTCATCATTTTTGTCTTATTTTCTTCAAATTGTATAGAAAGTTTTTTTTAAATCTTCATTCGAGCTGTAAAACCAAGAATACATCATATAATATATAAGTTAAATATTTATTGTAGATAATATATGATATGATATAATAGGCTATTCTGCATGATCGAGTATGGACCTGTCGATGGAAGAGGGATGTGCATGTGTTGGTTTATTGTTTGCAAGCTAATATACTTTTCAGCAAATACATTTTGGATAGACCAAACCTAAAGTTCCGATGACAAGGAAATAAAACTTCCAAGACGATCGGCAGGTTTAACCTGCTGCAATGTTTCGTTAGGCTGAATTTTATATTAAGTTTATTTTTATTTTGAGTGATATATTTGTGGATAATTGGTTTCTTCTTGATGTGTTTTAGTTAGAAATAATAAATGGAAACTCAAAAACTCACCTCAGCTTCAAATGTGTGAAAGAACAGTGTTGATGAGATATATTTAATTTCATTATAAATTTCGTGTTCCCATATCAATGTTTGTTGCTCCAAACAGTACAGTTGGAAGAAGTCTGATTCCATTTGTTTATCATGCACAAGGCAGAGTATTCCTGAATCTAGATAATTCCATTCATTGTGACCAGGTGGTGATGTTGTATATAGCTGAACCACAGCGAAAGCCAAACACTAAAAATTATAAACATAATTACATTTTTATTTATACTTAAGGCATTAACACTGTGGAGGTTTAAAGACATTGTAACTTGTTTAGTCCAACACTGTTTGTTTATTTCACTTTTTATAATGGTATAACCCTACCTGTCTTGTTTGTGCTCCCTTGATTATGAGGTGAAAACCTTGAAACCTCTTTTTGATTTTTAATTTTTTGTTTAATGTACCTGACAGTCATAAATTAAGATTATTTTCGTTGGCGTAACAAACTAGGCTATTAAAAGTGTCACCATTCACAAACGAATTGACCTTGTTGAATGAATTTTTCGAAATTGATGTCTTTGATATCTCAATTGATAAATTGAGAATCAAGCTTCTTAATTTACTTTCACTTCAAAGGAAAGTATACATATATTTCTTTTTTTTTTGTATTATGCTTTTATTTTATGTATTTGGGTTAAACCTGAATCAAATATAAAATAAAATGTAAATAAATAACGTCAATTTTGCTTTCCTCTAAAAACTAGTAAAAAATAAAACTTAATCTTACTTTCTGAAAATGTCCAAAACTGTTTAGTATTAGATCATTTTCCTCTTTTGTAAGTAATTTGCTCCAAAGTGTAGTTTTACGCACTTTAGAAGTCATACTTAAATAAAGTAAATAATTATCAAACTATTATTATACACATTACACACTTCGAAATACATAAATATACTGATTTATTCATTGGAGAAAAATTCTATATTATAAACACTGTAAAATGTCAAAACAGATAAATGGGTGAGTAATACTATACAACACGATAGATAAAAAATTATGTTTAGTGAAGTCCCTATACACTTTGGCAATTTATCCTACAATCATATCTTATTCGCTGCTTACATCCGCTGATAAAGCGAATTCCCGCGAGAGATTTAAATAAATTCTTAGTATGTAACATGTTTTGTGGCAGCGATTTTTTGGCTTTTACGGTCATTTGTAATTTTGTAGTAATTTGAAAATCATTTTGCCCCTAGCATCTTTTTAAATATTGGCTATGATTTTTTGGTCAATGGTTCATTACTATGACATAATGCGCAGATGAATATAGTACACTATTTTAAATCATCATCATCCTATAAGGTAACTAAATCACATAATATACATGTCGTGATAAAATATAGAATGCCAAACTTTTCTATCTCGATACACGTCCTTAACCTCTCCTAGATCCATACAACTTCTACGATTTCTCTTACTTTCTATGTTTCCTTCTTTCATAAAATAATTTACTTGAACCAACTATACTTCAGGTACATAAATAGACCGTTAGTTACATAAAGATGTCATAAAACGCCTCCATTAGGTCTAGTCTGGCATTCCATGTTCATTCATGTAAGGCCAAGACTACGGATGTCTGGATTGAAACATCGGTGAATGTTAGAGAATTGTCATCTGATTTGTTGTAGGGTAGGCATTAAGTTCATTGTGGACGATATAGTAACGAAAATCAGCTACCAGTGAGCAAAATATAGTAAAAAATAAAGTTCGAATTTTCAAATAAACAAAGAAATAATAGAATATTAGATAAAATTAACAGAAAAAAAGAGGAGTAGTGAAAAAAGATAATGAACAAGTAATTATAATTTGTACATTAATTATCATATTGAGGTAATTCTAAAATCAACAAGATTATTTTGTTACTTTATGCAAAAATCATTGCAGTATTTGTTGGCCACATATGTGAAGGATTTTAAGTAAAAATACCAATTATAATTCAGAAGTAGCAGTTGAGTTTGATTACTTTCGGTGTCAGCCTTAAAGTAATAACTCATTCTTAAAGAAATAATTAAATAAATTAAGATTCTCGTTGAAAAATATTAAAATTAAACAAATTTTCTCTTAAAAGTGAAAATAAATTACTAACAAAACACACTGAAAATGTTCATAATTTTTATCAATTTATTCATTGAAATCTTAAAAATGTTATAGATTTTGTTTCTCTGAAATTATTTTGAAATTATCTAATTATAAGGAAATTTCAATTAAAAATTAATATCTAGTTTGTTTAATATGACAGTGTAACATTGAGGTTGGATTATCATTTGAAAATTTTCATTGTCACACCAATCAACCAATGTTCAAAAAAGTTCAGGCACACAACTTGATCATGTGAGTTGACACAGTTAGTTAGTTATTTGTATGCAAAATATATTATCTCATAGGCATGCCAAGGTATTCGAAGGCAGCTCGGGAGTATCTCGCAATATGACTGCAATCAAGGTGAAATGCAGCCTTAATAGTTAGTATTAGTAATTTTATTTTTAGAAATGGAAGTATACTCGTCTCAAGTGATGATAACAGAGAAATGGTGTGATAGTGTATGTACATATCATGTAAAGCTATTCATATTCTAGCCTTGCGCTTTCATTGCACATAATGATACTCTTACTTTATGAAGGATTATATTGTCTATGATTTTAGAATTTGCACTGTTTTGTTTCAAGTTTTAGGACTTATGTCGAAGAATAGGAGGGAAAACTGATAAGTTGACAAATAAGCGTATTTACATTGTAACTATCGGCTGTGATATATAATTGTATATAATCAACGATGAAATCGTGTATTTGTTTTACCAAACAATAAATAGTTTGAAACTTGGATGTTATGAACTTTTAACTGCCAGTATGACAGAGGTGCAATTATATTTTGTAATCCCTAAGGATTGTGAGAATGAAGACGAGACTGATGCTGAAATGCAACAAGCATTTAACGTATGTATATTAAAATATTTCTTTCTTTTAGTTTGTAAGCTTAACCTAACCTACAAACCATTATAATCCGAGCTAAGGTCGTTAGGTTTTATGTTCGATCGGATCGATATTTCTCAAGAAAAAACAACA
Organism: Odontocerum albicorne; assembly: GCA_949825065.1. Classification (NCBI taxonomy): domain Eukaryota; kingdom Metazoa; phylum Arthropoda; class Insecta; order Trichoptera; family Odontoceridae; genus Odontocerum; species Odontocerum albicorne. The sequence continues at coordinate 22,620,392 of OX463860.1, read as the reverse complement.
GGTAATTTAATGTGGACACATAATTTTTATGTTTGTTGCCTTTCATTTGTCGTGTCCCCAGGCTTTTGCCTGTATCTTTCTGAGGACATATATATAATTCTTTCCGATTGTTGATTATACAATTCATCACTTCATATATAGGAGTTCATGGCTACTATGCGAGAAGAAGATTATACAATTCCCCGTTGCATACTCTTATCAACTCGATAAACAGTGACACTCAATTACATATCTATTTATATCATGCAAATCAAACCCCTCACACTTTATCACTCCAGACATACCAAAAAGTCCATCCCATAATGTGCTGCACATAATCATCAAAAACACAACACACTCAAGAGTTCACACAAACCTTTGCTACAAGTCATTCCTCCTGCAAGCCAAAATATTCAAACTCCTTTCACAATAACAACCAGGCTCCGATCCACTGTCTAAATTTATTGCCCCATGATTTACCAGGGCAGTAAAAATTCTGAATTTTTTAACATTTTAAATAATATTTTAAAATAACAAAAAAGGGAATTTATTACTACCCCTTTTAATGCAACCCCAGATAATCAAGAATCTATACACAGCCATTCTAACGTGTGAGTCTTCCCTTACCTGCTGTGACATGTTCATTTATGCTCAACTTTTCATAATGTAGATTTCAACGTAACAGATTTATTTTATGTTTTTATTCGGTCAATAATAGTGGATTTGAATTCCAAGTTAAAGTGTCTTTGAGGAGAGTCTGCTCTCTAAATGGTATATAAATTGTTTTTTATTATTGTTATAATAAAAATACTTTGTTCAAAATCCTAGGAAGGCTACTAAATGAATAGTTAACTTAAACTTTATGGAGAAACTGTGCGATTTAACTTTTGAAGAAAGTATAAACAATGAGTATTGCAATTGAAAAGTTAAGTACTCTGTCATCTCTGCCTACCCTGATAAAGAAACGGCATAATTGTATGTTTGTTTATACACAGTATATTTTCCTTTTCAGCAATGTGAGCAGCATAGATCTAGTGGTATACTAGCGGAGTGGATCGCGGAGAAAGAATGCTTTACAAAGTCCAATTTCACTAAGCGAGACGTCTTTGTTCTGCAGGAGTTTAGAGGGAGACTTTTTAATAAACTGCTTAAAACTAAAGCCGTGTGAGTATTTGTTGAATGGTTCCTCAATATTTCTAAATATGAATAATCTAACTATAAGACATCTCGTTTCACATGATTTATTCAACCTGTAATTATCTCGCGTTTAGCTAAATCATGTTAATTTAATATAATAAACAATAGGATTCATTCTAATGAATCAATCATGATATAGTTTGAAAAAAATACACTACTCATAAGTTGTATTAGAAGATATAACTATCAAAGAATAAAAACTGATGAATACATAATTAAATCAAAGCAAAGATGATTGAACGGAAATGAACTTTTTCATTTCATCATGTGATTTTCAATAGATGGTGACTGCTTTGTCCAAATTTCGATGCTTCTTTCCATATTCGAGTCTACATCAAATAAAATTTCCTTTGCGTGCTCGATGTGATCGATTGCTCTGCTGAGTTCTTCTACAATTAACTTCTTAACAATCTCTTCTTGTTCTTGCTTACATTCCTTATCTTCTTATTCATATGAACGCTGTTCTTTTAGTTGAAAGAGATCATTCTCTCTTAGCTCTTCTGCATGAGAGTCAAGCAGATTTCTCACATTATTAGCATCGAGTTCAATGAATCTGAATTCTTTTTCAATTATGTAAACTCCTTCGACGACTTTATCCACTGAATGATTAGTCAGTAAAATAATTTGCAAAGTGAGGTAAAACCTACCACACAGCTCGCATATTACTGGCTAACGATAGCTGGGTTAATAATTAATTAAGGGGAAATAGTATTATTTTGTTTAAACTCGTTAATTGATTTTCACACAAACTGAATTCTCATTAAGTGCGGTTTTCCTGTATTTGATTATTTTCATTGGTTAATCTCATCTTTACTTTTATCAGGTCCGTAAATATGAAACTGTTTTTTTTTTTATAGAAAATACACATTTATTGTATGAAAATGGTAAAAAATATTTTATTCAAATTATTGCCCATCGCTAGCTACACATTTTCATTTTTCCCACCTCTCTGGTAATTTGTGGATGCCACGCCAAAAAAACTGTTGCTCTTTTGAGGCAAACCAATCATCGAGCCATTTTTGTACATTTTCATAAAAAGTAAAGCGCTGCTCAGCAAGTGCGTGTCCCATCCCATCGATGCAAATAAGTAGTAATCGGATGGAGCCAAGTCTGGTGAATAAGCCGCATGCGAAAGTATTTGCCAACTAAACGCATCAATTCTTTTTTTGACCGGTTTTGCTGTGTGCGATGGTGCATTATCATGAAGCAAAATCACTTTGTGTTGCCTCTTTTGATATTCTGGTCGTTTTTCACGCAATTCTTGGTTCAAATCCATCATTTGTTGTCGGTAGCGTTCAGTATTAACGGTTTCACCAGGTTTTAAAAGCTCATAATAGATAACACCCTTCTGATCTCACCAAACACAGAGCATTGTCTTCCGTCCATAGCGATTTGGCCTTCCAGTCGATGTCACTGGTTTGCTTGAAGTTACCCATGATCTTTTATGCTTAGGATTCTCAAAATATATCCATTTTTCATCGCCAGTCACAATTCGGTGGAGAAATGATTTTCTTTTGTACCTGGCGAGCAGCATTTCGCTCGTTTTTTGGTTTTCCTGCTGTCTTTCATTCAGTTCATGTGGAACCCATTTTCCCACCTTCTGGATCTTTCCCATGGCTTTTAAACGTATGGAGACGGCTTCTCGTGTTACATTTAATTGATCCGCGAGTTGTTGTTGCATTTGAGTGTCATCCTCATCCAACATTGCTTGCAATTCGGCATCTTCAAACTTTCGCGGTGGTCTTCCACGTTCTTAGTTTCTCACGTCAAAATCGCCACTTTTCAGTTTTTTTAAACCACTCAAAGCACTGTGATATACCAAGAGCATGCTCACCGTAAGCTTCGACAAGCATTCAATGTAATTCTGCAGCAGTTTTCTTCAAATGGTAACAGAAAATCAATGCTGTCCGCAAATTATAGTTTTCAGGCACAAAAACAGATATGTTCAACGCTATGAAAACATATGTAGTTGTATTAAACTTGCATTGTTGTGAGTTAAAAGTCTTTGACAAATGTAAACACAAGAAAAAGGCGCTAATGACGTGGTTTGACTGTCACTACATTGACAACTAGAGCCATCTATGAGCAAATTTCGGTTTCATATTTACAGACCTGGTAGAGACTCAATTCTTCTCTCGCTGCGTTGATGTTATCTGCTGATATGATGGTATCGTTGGCATACCTGATGTTATTGATACCGTACCAATAACTTTATGTGTGATATTTATGAGTTATCAAGTATTTATTTTAAACCTTCTCCAGAGTATATATTTACATCTTGGAGATATGTTGGAGAACTCTGCTTCAAATTTCAATATCTTTTTTTTTACCAGTTTCTGTGCCTGCCGTCCGTATTATCACATTTTAAATTCCAGTACATTTTACTTTGAATGTTAATAACAAGACTGCTTTTTTATTAATTCAGTACGTTTTAGTCTATTGAAGGCCTTCTCATAATCTATGAAGCGGACAAATCGATCTTTGTGCTGAGCTCTACATTTTTGCAACACTCTTTTGGTTGCTAATAATGCTTCATGTGTTCCAAAAACCTTTATGAATCCAAATTGTGGATCACCAACATTCTGTTCACATTTAGATTGAATCTTAGCATGTATGATTAAAAAAAATCATAAAGCTGATAGACAATAATCACTACACTTTTTAGATGTAATTTTTTAGGCAACGTCACAAAAGTAGGTTTTAACATTTACACACACGACATTCCTACTCCCCCAAACTGTAAACTCGCTAATAATGTAAACCAATTGTGGGTCTGTGTCATAATAATAATAATAAATGCACAATTTATATAGCGCAATTTAGAGAGCAAACTCTCCTCAAGGGTGCTTTAACCAGTTGTGGGTAATTATCACTGTGGCATAATAATAATAAATGGACAATTTATATAGCGCAGTTTAGAGAGCCACTCTCCTCAAGGGTGCTTTAACTCAGGATTTGAACCCACTCACAAATTTTGATAAGACCTCTCAAAAAGGATTGTCTTCAAGTGCTTCCTAAAGCTGCATAGGCCATCCACATATCTGAATTGAGGAGGTCGACCATTCCACACCACAGGACCAGCAACGGCAAAAGCTCTATCATAATACCCCGCCCTTTGGGATTGATTTGGAAAAATCAATTTATTAGATGACAAAGAAATCAACCTCTAAGATCTACTTCTCTCTGAAGGAACATACCCCAGGCACAGATTCGAAAGATACAATGGAGGCATCCCATTAGTGTACTAAACAGTTTTATATAAAATGATTAACAGAACCCTTGATAAACATATTTCCTTTTGGTCAATAAACCACACCTCTGATGAAATATGACCCTGGTTGGACTTAAATATTTACAATTAATCAAGATCATTTTACTTGAAGAGTCTCAGAATAAATGTGACCCGAAAAGAGTTAAAATGCCTTTTCAATATATTTCCAGGATCGTAGGTTCTCGGTGTCTATCGTGCTGCCTGATTGAAGGCTCCCAGATCCCTCCGGGTCCGCAGCCTGTGTACACTATCGCTATGAGAGGGCTCATAGTCACGGCTAGTGGGCTAGACCGGGAACAGAAGGTTAAAGACCAATTATATAAGAAAATTATGTTTCATATGTCCTTACATAACAAATCAACCTATGTTCGGAACCTTGATGTAATGGATTTTGATAATTTTGTTTTTATGTAGATCTCACGGTGACTTTTTAATTTTTAACTTATAGTTGTCAAAAATTGTTTAATTTTGACTTGAGGAACTTTGTTAAAATGTTCGCAGCTCAGGTCCTAATTCTGCAAGAGATGTGGGTGAGGGTAGGATACCCTACTTGATGGCATTGAAATTTTATTTAGCCTGTTTATGGAGCAGTACCCCATACAACCGCTGCATACAGTAGCTTAAGAAATTAACCCTTGTAACCCCAATGCGCTGATCTATTAATGTGTATTTACTATAGTATTTTTCCATGTCCACGTTTCACTCCCATATATCAAAGTTGACACCAAAATACTACGGTAGACTATACTCTAGCAGGTTTTGATACTGTCCAATTCGAGTATATATGTTTAAGTGTCCCATTGACTTTGTTTCCTATCGCTACACGCCGTTCAATATCCCTTTCAACTCTTTTTTTTTTCACTTGGCGAGTTTATTGCAATATGGCAATCTCTTCCAACCAACCAGAAAGATGCTTTAATGGGCCCTAAGTGAAAACCAGACTAGAATTCCATTTAAAATAATCTGGATTCCAGCGGGGATCGAACCCGCCAACCTCCGGATCGGCAGACAAGCGTCTTACCACTAGGCCAGGGAGGTCATTCTTCTTTTTTCTTTTTTGAAAAAAACTTCCACATCTGAGAAAATATTACCCATATGAGCAGAGTTCTTCAATTTTCTCCAATCTTTCATCCATATGTCACGTTTACTTTTCCTTTCACACTTTTCTGTCACCATTACTTTGGATTTTTCAACATTCATTCTCAGATCCTTCTCTTCGCATCTCATACAATTTGCTTATCAATCTCTGCAATTAATCATCACTCTCCGCCAATACCATGTCATCTGCATAAGTTCCCATTTAAGACATTTGTTTGTAATGTGTTATCTAATTTATCTTTATTTTAATGTGTTATTTAATTTATCTTTATTTTAATGTGTTATTTAGTTTATCTTTATTTTAATGTGCTATTTAATTTAACTTTGTTAAGTTTGATGCTATGTATTGTATTATTTAATTTAACCGTATTTTTTTTTTTAATGTATGTCATAATATTATTGAATTGATTTTAGGAGAGATTGAAGAACAAGATATCTTGGATGGGCGGCAGATATGACAACATTTTGACTGTCGAAACCACTCATTTAATATCAAATACCATATTCTCCGATAAATATCATGTAAGTTTTTTAAAATTCTTTATATTTTATATGACGATTCCTATTCATTTCGTGACAGTAAAGAACCCATGAGGATCATATGCAAAAGCAAAAAGTGCAAATTAGCTTTCATAGAAAATATAAAAGGAACGGTAGTTTCATTAAGCTTTCTCGGGGTAAAATTTAAACTTGTGTAAAATAAGGAAGATAAGCGAGTTGTACACAAAATCTGGAATATTTATTCAAGCACTGAGAGTAATGAGGGGACTTGTCCACAACAGGTAACTGGAGAGAGAAGAGTCGAAAAGTCAACAGTACGTAGTAAGATAGAGCTAATAGGAAGAAGAAATAGATTTTTAATATCTATATTGTATACATATGATTTGACTTATATTACCTTAAAAATATTTGATATCACCTATAATTAAATAAAAAAAACACAAACTTTCATAAATTTTTTAAAAAGTCATCAACTAACTTAACGCACATATGGAATCACTTCCTTTAGGAAAAAACTCAAAAGAATTTAGTCAACATTCATTCTATGTAAAAAATTTTCTTAAATGCATAACAATGTAAAAAAATGTTATTTGACAAAGCTGATATTAAATGCAATGAAACATTGAAAAGTACTTCTAATTTAATAATATAAAACTTCATTTACTTGGTACGTAAGAATAAAATGTGCAGTAAAAATTAGATCCCTATTATACTTTATCTTCAACTATAACTATTAAAAAAATATATGCACAAAATTTACCGTCAACCTTGTATTATAGATAGGAACGTAAAACAGGAATTAAAATTTGACAAAACATAAAATACTGAAAAAATAATATTCAAAAAGTCAGGTCTGAAAATTAAAAAAAAAACCTATATTATGTTTGAAATATATTTTGTCGATTTCATTAGTTGTTATGCTGTTAATACATTTATTTATTAATTTTTAACAACAGCAGCCTTTATAAAAAATCAAATGAAAACAGCAATCAAACAAGCTTCATAATGTATCGCATAAAAATGTGAATCAACAAAATAAATTAAAAAAACACCAAAACTAGAATATAGAATTAAAACAAAAAAATATTTATGTACAAAACAGAAAAAAATTATGGCACAACAACATTAAAATAAAAATTACTATGGCGCTTTTTTATTAAAAACTGCATACATGGTTAATTTATAATATTTTCAGCATGCAGTCAGCTCGAAGATTCCAATAATGCATGAAGATTGGGTGGATGCTGTTTGGGCTGCTTCTTTAGAACATAACGTATCTGGCTCAGACTCCAGATTTGACAAGCACAAATTGCCCACTTTCTATGGAGCCATCGTAACTACCTCAGGCTTCACTAAGCACGACAAGAAAAAGATCGTCAGCTTGATCAATGGCAACGGTGGCACCTTCAAAGGTGTTTTCGAGAGTGCTGCAACGGATATTGTAGTTATGAGCAGGTTTTTATTGAATTTTTTTTTGTTTATTTTTAAATCACCACATTTAGTGTTGAAAGCACCTAAAGATATTTATATAAACTTTTACTGGGTGCTCAAAATGCCCATCGTTATTTTATTCCGATTGATTCTAAAATAAGTGAGCTCGGGGGGGGCTAACGATAGTGATAAGATTTGTAAAGGTACACTCGTATAATAATGTAAAGGTACACTCGTATAATAATGTAAAGGTACACTCGTATAATAATGTAAAGGTACACTCGTGTAATAATGAATGATACCTACTCTCATATTTTTACTATACTTTAAGAATTTTAAATATGAATAACATTTTTAGCACTGCTGTGATGTTTTTAAAAAAGAATTGATCCAGCAGTCAATGTGAGCAATACATCTCTAACGGGATATACAAACGATGGAGCTCCATGCATTTCCTTTTTTTTAATTTATCATCTGTTACTTTTATTCTAATATTATTCGTCTTCCCTTGGTGATAATGTTTTTCTGGAAGGTAATGGTCGCAGCCACTACCTTCCTATCCTCACACTTAAATTATATAGATTTATTTTTTAATATTTAAATTTTGTCAATAATAGTGGATTCAAATCCTGAATTAGAGCGCCCTTGAGCAGACTGCTCTTTAAACAGCGCTATATAATTGTCCTTTTATTATTATTATTGTATTCATTTACTAAGTTCAAGACACAGTCATGGATACAGATAATAATTTTGAAACAAAGCTAAATGATTGGAAGAAATTCCCATATTGTAAACGGCTCATGACAATTCTCGTGTTCGGGTGCCCAACGGTAAAAAGCGGAACACGAGAATTCTCATGTTTACGTAGTATGTTCTTAAATTGCAGGTCACGACAAAAGTTGTGTTCAAAAAATTTTTTACTAGTGATTGCTACGAACCCATAAATTACGTCATATGGTAACAAGCGGCAAATCAAAGTATCCGACTAGACCGTGTCGTGAGTGTGCTGCTCTTAAAAAACGCAATGAAACTCGATACTTTTTGTTTCCATTGTAACGTTCCGCTATGAACGATATGAACATTATGAAGGATACCACACACTTATAAAGTATTAGTTTGCAGTGATAAGAGTTTTGTTTAACTTATTTTTTTATAACATAAGATTTTTTTCCTGTAAGTAATACTATAATGATAATAATATTTTTAATTCAATGTTTTAAAGCAAAACGTTTTTTTTGTATTTTGATGTACAAGAAAAGAATTTACGGATGCTGGTGAGTACAGATAAAAAAAAACTTTTAAATCCGATAAAAACTCAAAGCTATGCAAATTTTAGCGAGTACCTAGGGTAATCGGAAATATAGCGAAAAAAGCCCCACTACCAGCGTGGGCGACTGTGTGACGTAACCGCTTGCAATGTGTTAAGCACTAAATCTACCAGATATATTTACATGGAATAAATAAATGAATTAATAAAAGGGTTTTACTGTACATTTAAATGACCTCAAGATTATTTTCTTGATTGAAGTTGTTTCGACATCCATTATTGTAGTTAACCCTTTAATCTATTGTATAAATAAAATATAATTTGTCTACAGTGAAGGCATAGGCGGTGACAAGTACAAGGCGGCGGTGGAATGCAACAAGTACTGCGTACTGCCTGCCTGGGTGCAGGACTCGGTGGCTAGGGGATGCGCTTTGAACCCTGAAAGCTACAAGGTGTTCGAGAACAAGACCTCCAGCCCCAATCAGAACACCAACTTGCCAGACATGAGTGAGTCTAAACATACAATATATTATAACTTGTTACATGTCACATCACTAGTCAATACAGCAGCCATATTGTCTCCTATCACTGGTCTATTGTCATAACCGTGTTGAATCTCAAATAATTCTTATTTAGTCTGAACAATCCTTCATTATAAATAACTTATAGTATGGTGTTAAAAGTAGTTTTACTTATTTATTTTTTATTTCAAATTACATAGTATAATACCAAAACAGATACTGTTCTTTGTCTATTTTTGTATTATTTACATTTCTTTTTAGGTTAATACTATTCTTTCAACCTTTGTGGTCGTATGTCGAGTCTGACTTGACATCGATTTTATTCCCGTGGATCTTTTGTCGACTTACATTTGACATTAAGGATTTTGTATCAGTCAGTAAAATAAATAAAAAAGTCCAAATATTGTTTTATTTAAAAAAAAAAAAAAAAAAACTTAGTAAATCATAATTTTTCATAGAATGGTGCTTACATTTTTTATGGACCTGGTCGAATAAAAATTGTAGATTGCAAAGACTTAAACTTTTTTATTATTTTTTATCTTAGGATATATACGAGGGGGGTCTAGATATACGTTAGACTCAAATTTCTGCCCGGCGAGTGACTTTTTCAAATTTGGAAACAAAAAAAAGTCGCACGGGGTCAAATCCGGAGAATACGGTGGATGGGGCAGCAGTTCGTAGCCTAATTCTACCAATTTGGCCGTGGCGACGGCGGAGGTGTGAGCCGGTACGTTGTCATGATGGAAGAGCACTTTTTTCTTCGCCAAATGGGGCCGTTTTAACTGCAATTCGGTGTCGAATCGGCCTAATAATTCGGCATACTAGGGCCCTGTGACCGTTTTGTCCTTCTCCAGGAAGTCGATGTAAAACGGTCCCAGAAAACGGTGGCCATCACCTTTCCGGCCGATAGGACAGTCTTCGCCTTCTTCGGAGCACGTTCGCTGGGTGAAGTCCACTGTTTCGACTGTTCCTTGGTCTCGGGTGTGTACCAGTGTATCCATGTTTCGTCGACAGTCACGAAACGACGCAGAAACTCCTTCGGATTGCGCTTAGACATCGTCAAACACTGCTCTGAAGTGGTCTCACGGTTGCGCTTGTTGTCCGGAGTAAGCAAACACAGCACCCATCGCGCCGACAGCTTTCTCATGCCCAATACTTCATGCAGGATATGACCCACGCGGTCTTTTGAGATGCCTACTGTCTCAGCTATCTCGCGCACCTTCAATCGGCGGTCTGCCAATACGAGATCGTGGATTTTTGTCACGTTATCCTCCGTGGTAGCCGTTTTCGGGGCACCTGGGCGTGGCTTATCAAAAACCGACGTGCGACCACGTTGAAACTCGTTAAACCAATTTTTGACGGTCGCCATCGAAGGAGAAGAGTCACCGTACACAGCATCCAAGCGCTCTTTGATTTCGCTGCTTTCCCTTTCAAAAACAAGAATCGAATCGCCGACCGATATTGCTCTTTTTCCATTTTTCTCAAATCCGCAGACACGCTCGCTTCCACACGCGGTCAAAACAAAACTACGCATCCGATTCGGCTGAAATTTTGACAGTAGCTGTCAACGAGAATGTACTACGCGATAAAAAATTGCTCTTGCGATAATGGTGCCATCGGGCGGTGAGGCTAAGTCCTTATCAGACCGCCCTCGTATACTGTTTGAGAATATATTTCTGTTTTACAGGCAAATGTTTTAAAGTAACATGTTCTTAGTTAAATAACTAATTTCCAGCAGTTCCAGATTATCCATCATTCTTTATCCAACTCTCCCACAATCAGGACTGTGCTGTTTTTAATATAATGTCTTTTCTGACCTGTTAATATTAATGTATTTGTGTAAAAATGATATTTGTATTTGAAGGTCTGGATTTGTCAACAATCACAAATTTGAGGAAACCGATCGGCTCTTCCGTAGATGACACTTGTTCAACCACAGTGTCAACAGACTCCTCCAAACTAGGAGGGTCTACAAAGGTGAGTTTTTTTAAGTTAAATGCATTTTAAATTGATTGATTGATAGAAAGGATGTTGACCATTACTGCTTAATGTCAAAATCTAAATAATAATTTGCTGAATATGTGTTAAATTATTATTATCATATTAGGTCCTTACATATGAAATTGGCGTTTTGTTTGGGAGGAACATAAAGTTGATTTTTTTTAATATAATATATTTATTTAATCAAAGTATGTACCATTGCTATCTATGCACTTTTGCCATCTCATAGGTAGTTCATCGATCCCTTTACTAAAAAAACCATTCGGACGGGAATCAATAAAATCTTTGAAGTCGGTTTGGACTGCCCCATCGGAGTTGAATTTTTTCCCTTGCAAGAAGTTATCCAAATTTCGAAAAAAATAGTAATCTGTTGGGGCAAGGTCCGGAGAGTACGGTTGTTGTCTTAGACATTCCAATTGAAGCTCTTCTAATTTGGTAGCCGTCTGTTGTGCAGTGTGTGGTCTAGCGTTATCATGAAGCAGCAGTGGCCTAGAGCGATTAACCAGCCTCGGTTGTTTAGCAGCTAGCTTTTCCATCATGGTTTGCAGTTGCTGACAATAGACATCTGCCGTAATCGTCTGGCCAGATTTAAGAAAGCTGTAGTGAACGACACCAGCACTAGTCCACCAAACGCTCACAAGTAACTTTTTTGGAGTCAATTTTCGCTTGGGGCATGGTTTGGCTGGTTCGGCAGGGTTCAGCCATTGCGATGAGCGCTTCCGATTATCATACAGGATCCACTTTTCATCACAGGTAATGATTCGATTCAAAATCCCTTCATTATTGTGCCGGTTGAGTAATGCAACGCAGCAGTCAACGCGCGTTTGTTGATTTGCTTCACTCAATTCGTGAGGTACCCACCTTTCAAGCTTTTTCACCTTCCCAATTTGCTTCAAGTGGATTAAAACAGTTTTATCACTAACACCGCAGCCTGCAGCTAACTCGGACATGGTTTGCGATGGATCCGCTTCCACAATAGCCTTCAATTCTTCATTATCAACTTTGGTCTCCGGCCGTCCACGGGGCTTATTCTGCAGGTCGAAATTTCCAGAACGAAAACGTTGCAACCAAAAACGCGCTGTGTTTTCTTTTGCGGCACCGTCGCCATACACATCATTAATCCTTCGAGCCGTTTCTGCAGCACTGGTGCCACGGTGGAACTCGTACTCGTAAATAACGCGATATTTCAAGTTTTCCATTTTGTAAACTGAGTGACGCAAAGAAAAAAAACAATTGAGGAAAAAACAAATGAATTATAATTTTCGAAACACAAATACTTGAGTAAATAGCTGTATAAATTTTAATTTGGAATTCCTAACCAAAGAGAAGATATTTGAGATCAAAGTTGCCAGTACGGCAAAACGCCAATTTCATATGTAAGGACCTAATATTTATATCAAGTTTAACTGTCATATTCATAAAGAAAAAACTATTAAAATATTAAGCAAAGGAAACAAAACACCACTCCTGGGTTTGTGTGCAGGAATTGGCCCAGACAATTTTGTAACTGGTTCAATGTTACAGCACTCGGTACAATATTGGGCAGTTTGTTCCAAGATTTCACAACTCGGTTAGCAAAACATTGTTTCCTTGGATTATTGTGGAATTAAATTTTAGAAAGTTCAATCTGGTTTTCACTTGAGGCCTCTATAACATCTTTCTGGTTGGTTGGAAAAAATTGTCATATATGACAATAGACCTGCCAGGTTGTACTATGTATAACAAAGGTGTAATGCAATACAAAATATGTTATAATAAAGTCATCTTGCATTTTGCAACCATATGTAGAATTAGAGAACTGCGTTTCGACTACATTTTCTTTAATATAAGTCCAAATGCTCCACGGAGGTATCTCATTTCAGCTGCTTGTATTCTTGACCATACCCTTATTACAAATATTCAATGTTCTTTCAACAACACACCCTTACAGGAAATATCCAATGTTCTTTCATACACTTAATTTTATCTTAGCTTTTAAAATAATTTTATATTATGCAATTTTAGAAAAGTAATGATTAATATTATCAGGTGGAGACAACAGTGAGCGTACGAGGCAGAGGGGGCAGGGTGTGCGCATTAGCCAAGGAAGCAGGACACCTGGTGGATAGCATCGAGATGAAGGAGGTCAAGCAGGCTGGGGCCTTCCTGGACGGTTGCTGTGTGAGTACTATGGGTTGTTGTTGATACACAATTCATCTTGGGCCTTGCTACGTAGGATGGTCTTGTATATAGATTATGTTGTATTACACTTTCATACATACCGTCACACCATTTCCATGTTAGTCTAAGTCATTGTTTCTCAACCTTTTTAGTCTTGCGATCCAATATGCAAAAAGTTAATATCTTGTTGATATATGTGCACGTGGCCGCACAAAGATTGCAGAAAGACGATAAGCCTTATCAGGTAGGGATATCTATTGTTTTATCATCACTAACTGGGCAGCTAAACAGTTTGAACTTGCAGAGAGTATGTATACAAGTGAAAAAAAAATTATAACCATTTCATACAAAAAATCCTACTTCAAAATTTAAAAAATGTAAAGAGCAAATTATATATGTTCGAAGCATAAAACTAGAATGAGGTAAAAAATATATATATTATACAACGATTTGCCCATAAGTAGTGCAAGTACACACATTAACCCCACAAAAATACAATAATTCAACAATATATGTACTCAGCATTACAGGACTGTCTATAGACTGATAATCCTCAATGTTCTAAACAGCTTTTGCACTCTTGACAATAAGCGAGAAACAAATATAATGTACATATCATGGACATATGTAAAGCTTAGTAACCAAGAATCAATATTGTCACAACCATTTTTAATGACTCAAGATGTTAAGATTAAAAACTAACAGAAATGAGATTTAAAAAATGGAGGAAAATGCTTGTTTAATGCGATAAACAAACAATGGATCCAGTATCAATTCAAACAAGCATCACTGTGGATTAACAGAGACTTAATGAATTCTATGGACACAATCTATAAATTGCAATAATCTCTCATCTCTTTTCCATCACCCAAGTAACAAAATTCTTATACTTCTAATACAATCAAACAAAATTATTAACAACCATCTAAAACTGTTTAAAGGTCTAGATCTGAAAAAAGTGCTGTTTTGTTTTGTCACTATTTAGTATTAAACTGTGAAACCTTCTTCCTTTCAGGATTATACCTCATGAAATTTATCAAGAGTTTTTCTTTTTGCGTATCCAATCAATCTTCTTCCTTATGTATTGAAATCGAAACCTATTTAATTCCCTTACAGATTTACACATATGGTTTTACGGCAACACGTCGTGAAAAATTGCACAGGATAGTGTCCCGATGTGGTGGTGTACGCTACGACTTCTGTCAAGAGTCGGTGACGCACGCCATTTGCGGTGATCCATCGACTGGCACCAAACAGTTATCTGCTACTGATAGAGAGGCTATGCCGCGTGCTATACATGTTACCGTTAAGTGGCTTGTTGACAGCATGAAAGCCGGACACCAATTGGATGAAAATCAGGTATGTCAAAAGACATCACTTATTCATTTATCCAGAGTTTATTTTCCATTAGAATAAATTAAATTAGTTAAATATGTTTGAAGACTCACGGCTGTTTTCCACTAGTTTAAAATGTTTTTCAGAGTTGTTGCTGTGTTCAACTTCGTTGGAAACGACTATTGTGTAAACCGCAAAACTATTTATGCCTCATCAAAGAGGCAATTGAAATTTATAAACACCCTAGTAACATCAACAGAGATGACGAAATGCATCTTAAAACTGCGTGGCTTCCGATTTCGGGAAGATACGGACAACACAAGTAGGTAAATTTGAAATTGCCGTGTAGAGAGCATGTGTGATACACTTACTGGATCCTGTGCTAGTCACCGCTAGCATGTCCAGGTTTGCAGTCGCGATTATACGTGGCCAAGTGGGTGCTTCTTTCGTGATTATCATATTCGGTAAATTTTTTATATCACCCTGAGAATGGAGCTTCGGAATATTAACTCAACAAAGCAAAGAGCCAACTCAATATTGAAAGATATTTTAAAAAGAGGGACTGTGGAAATTGAAGGAAAAATACAGAATGTCTTGTAAATTCATGTTATATACGTATTTAAATGATTTAAAAACATTATTTATATTATAATATTAAGACTTACGAGGGCGGTCCGATAAGTACTTAGCCTCACCGCCCGATGGCACCACTATCGCAATAGCAATTTTTTATCGCTTAGTACATTCTCGTTGACTACTATCAAAATTTCAGCCGAATCGGACGCGTTGTTTTGTTTTGACCGCGTGTGGAAGCGAGCGTGTCCGCGGATTTGAGAAAAATGGAATAGAGCAATATCGGTCGGTGATTCGATTCTTGTTTTTGAAAGGGTGATTGCGCAGCGAAATCAAAGAGCGCTTGGATGCTGTGTACGGTGATTCTTCTCCTTCGATGGCGACCGTCAAAAATTGGTTTAACGAGTTTCAACGTGGTCGCACGTCGGTTTTTGGTGAGCCACACCCAGGTGCCCCGAAAACGGCTACCACGGAGGTTAACATGACAAAAATCCACGATCTTGTATTGGCAGACTGCCGATTGAAGGTGCGCGAGATAGCTGAGACAGTAGGCATCTCAAAAGACCGCGTGGGCATCTCAAAAGAAAGCTGTCGGCGCGATGGGTGCCGCGTTTGCTCACTACCGACAACAAGCGCAACCGTGAGACCACTTCAGAGCATTATGTCAATTATGGAAAAAAGTCTGTAAAAAACCAACATCTAAAAACACTCTTTAATTGACTAAAGAAACTCAAAATCATTGAAAATTAACCAAACTTACAAAAAATGTCATTGAGTCAACAACATTTATTCCAAATGTATGTGATGTACGCCATATATCGAAATTACTTCCTTGATCAAATTAAAACTAGAACACACTGTATTGCTAAGACAGTCACCATGTTATATTTCAAAGGCTACACTTCTAGATTTTTTTTAACTGAAAATCACAATTGATTTGTGTTTGGATATTATCATTAGCCATTATAAATGAAACTTTTTTGAATAAAATTACCATCTTAATTCAATAAACCTATCTATGTGTTGTGAGTCCTGTATTCACATACCTGCAATTTTCATTCAAGAAACTATCTATTCGTGTTCATCTTGCACCCCTACTCAGAATCTATTCAGTGCTCTCCAAGTAGGCCAAGGCCAAGGTTGGTGCCATCTTTTCCGAAAACTCCAGCCAGTCGTCTATTTCTTTCTATTTCAGAAAACACACTTTATCCAGAAATCGTCAGTTCTTACATTTTGTTCATGAAACTATTCCTGGATTTCAATCATGATCTTGTTCGTTGGTGGCCATACAAAGAGTATCTTGGGTTCTGGACTTGTTTTGTTCTTTTTATGTCAGCTGAAACATTTCTACAGATTTCCACATTTAAAAAAAGTGATCTATGACTAAGCCACCGTTTTTACTTTTTGAATTTTTCTTAAATATTTAAAATAAAACCTAATGTAAGTTATTACAAATAAATGATTTCATATTGATTTTAATTTAGAAATGTTATACTTTGTATTTACCACACAATTTATCTTGAAAAAACAGCCACTGTCTTTGTTGACCATTGTCAATCTTCTTTAATTCAATTTTTATTTAGAGTAATTAAGTTCTTGTTGAAAAGAGTAAGTAATAGCAATGCAGAGGTGAATAATAAAAGACTAGAACTGAGGAAATATGCTGTTTGGGGCATTTGTTGTCTGGTATTACAATATGTTACAGAGTAATGAATGATTGGATGAAAGATAACTGTTTTTCAGAGACGGTTATTATAAGTAATATTAAGATAGGAATCTTTAGATGGTTTGATCACATTGAGAGAATGAGTTGCAAGACTTATAATACAACTATATTTGCCTGAAACAAATAAAGAGCATTCAAAGGGAGATGTATACTGAGAAAAAAAACAGAAAAAGATAGTCAGTAAAATTTTAACTGAGGGAAAGGTGAGAAGCACGAGAAACAGAAGAGGATGTATGATAAGATGTATGGATATGGGCGACGTGAGAGCTGCGTGCGTGAATAGCAAGATGAAATCCATGACTTAGTTGGTAAGATGCCTATCTCCTAACCCGGGAGTCGCGGGTTTGGTTGCTGTTTTTTTTTTTTAAATGTTTTCAGTCCGGTTTTCACTTAAGGCCTCGCTAACATATTTCTGGTTAGTTGGAAGAAATTACCATGTGGCAATAAAACCACCAGGTTTTAGTGTATACAAAGTATTGGGTATACAAATTAGTTCGATCCGTTTTTTTTGTGTTCAAAAATGCATTTATTTCTAAACAAAATGAATGAACAGAACAATTAAAGTGTTGTCCATCGCTGGCTACTACTTTTTCCCATCTCTCAGGCAATTTTCAAATTCCATCTCGAAAAAATGACTCGTCTTTTGAGGCGATCCAAGTTTGGAGCCAATTTTCGGTTTCTACGAAAGAAGTGAACCGGTGACCTGCCAAATCGTGCTGCATCCTTCGGAACAACCAGTAATCAGAAGGACCAATGACCGAGGAATACGGCGGGTGCGGTAAAACATCCCATTTGAGCATTTCCAAATATTTTTTTACGACTTTTGCGACATGAGGTCAAGCGTTGTCATGAAGAAGAATAACTTTATCATGTCTTTGCTCGTATTCCGGCCGTTTTTCTCGCAATGCACGGCTCAAATGAATTAATTGTAGCCGATACCGATCGCCCGTAATGGAATAGCCAGGTTTCAGCACCTCATAGTAAACAACACCCCTTTGGTTCCACCAGATACAGAGCATGATCTTCGAACCATGTATGTTCGGTTTTGGTGTTGAGGTCGATGACAACGATTGACCGGGCTTAGCGTAGTATTTTTTCTTCTTGGGGTTATCGTAGAATATCCAATTCTCATCTCCAGTTACAATCCGATGCAAAAAACCTTTTCTTTGTTGCCTTTGAATCAGCTGCTCGCAAGTGAAAAATCGTCTTTCAACGTCTCTCGGTTTCAGTTCATAAGGCACCCAATTTCCTTGTTTTTTAATCATTCCCATGGCTCTCAATCATACGGAAACGGCTTGTTGAGTCACTCCCAACGATTCTGCAAGCTCCTCTTGCGTTTGACTCTGATCTTCTTCGAGTAATGCCTCTAATTCTTTGTCCTTGAATTTTTTTGGCTGTCCAGAGCGAAGCTTGTCTTCGATGCTGAAATCTACATCCTCGAAACGTCGAAACCATTCCCTACATGATTTATCAGTTGGAGCAGCGTCACCTTAAACTTCGACAAGCATTCGATGGGCTTCAGCTGCACTTTTCTTCCAATTAAAGCAGAAAATTAAAACCTTCTGCAAATGCTGCTTGGTTAACACAAAATTCGACATTTTCAACACTACAAAACAAGGGTTTTACATGAAACTCAAAGCGATATAAACTGAATATTATTGGCAGATGTCTGACCTCTCTGAATCCGCCAAAATCGGCTGTTACTATGAACCATTCATAACAGCCAGAGCCATCTTTTGGAAACGGACCGAACTAATTTGTACTCCCAATATAATGCAATAAAAAATACCGCACAAGGTATGGGGATCTGTCCTCTCCATCTTACCACAAAGGGACATGGTATGATCATCTTTATTTATGTAATTTTGTAATTTCAGTATGTTGTGACAATCAATGGAGATAAGTCGGACAACCAGGAGCAGCATTCCCAAAGCATGACTCCAGCCTCTGCTGCTTCACCGATGAGCAAGAGGAACCTGCAGTTACTGCAGAATAGACCCTCACGCCCTCCTGTGCCCCTGTTCAACCTGGACGCTGAGCCTGAACCTGAGAAGGACGATATTGTGCTGCAATACATGGAACAGAGCAAGTTATCTGTTGGAGGTGATTGTTTTTTTATTCCTAGGATGGTTTTAACGAGGTCGGACTTACGAAGATTGTTTATTGAAGTGGCCTACTCTGCAACAAAGATGAACTCATGGAGATTTGATTGAGTGCTATAAGATCTTGAGCATTCATTATGATTTGTTCAGAACTCAACCAAATCACATATTTGAAAGAAAATCAGTCAAAAGTTCCGAAAACTAAATTCTTGAATAATCCAAGAAAACATGTTTTGCTAACCAAGTTGGAGAACCTTGGAACAGACTGTTAAATGTAGTGAGTTCTGTGTGTACATTATAGTAAAGTATCATTAAGCGAGGTATTACTGTATTTCCAGATTCTGAAGATGCACTTGCAAATTACTTTAAACAAGGTGGTACATCTTTAACAAAAGACCAGAACGTTACCCTGGCCCAAGAAAAAACTAAAGACATCACAATAAAGGCAGACATCCACAAAGAAACCCCCTCTAAAGGCAGTGAAGGCAGTAAAGAGACTGCAGCAACCTACTCCTCCACTACTACCAGTATCAGAGTGATGGATGGCGAAGACAAAACCCTGGTTTCTAATACGCAAACTAGCAACAATGATGGAACCTCTCTAAAGCCTGATGCTAGCACAATGACTGAAGCCTCAGAAGACTTATCTGAGATATTTAAAGGTAGATTTTATTTAAGATTTATTTTATTTTGCTAGACAAATGTATACAAAAATACATTACATGTGAAAAAACTGCTAACCGAGTTGTGTAATTTCGGAACAAACTGTCCTAAAGTGTTGTAAGTGCTGTGACATTGAACCAGTTTAAAAACCATCTCGACAAGTTCCTGCACACGAACCTAGAAATCTTGAGTGCTGTTTTGTTTCCTTTGTTTATTCTTTTCATTATTTTCCTTTGTTTGTTCTCTGCTTTTTCTTTATGAACATTACAGTTAAACTTGATATAGATATTAACAGCATATATGCTGCTCGTTTATAATGATAATAATATTACTAACAATAAAAACAATGCAGACAAAAAAATGCAATTTCGGTTAGTTATTCAAATTAATGGATTTGAGTTTGTTTCCTGCCATTTGTCATACCCCGGTAAACTAGGCTTTTGTTTGTATCTTACTGGGGACATATGAACATGAAAAATTAGGTTGACACTTTTTACTAATTGTTGATTATTATTCAATTTCTTTGTTGAAAATTCTCTTTAACTTGATAAGTTGTGAGACCTAGTTACAAACATGTACCACATGAGTAAACCCTTAGCCCTACTGTATTAATTCAAATAGATTAAGTCTCTCCTATTATTTCCTATGTACACTCGTCAAAAACTTTGGGAATGCTGAGGAACTGCTTGAGTAAATGTGTATGGGGAAAATAAAACCTATCACCACTTATACTTTCGACATCTGACAAATATTATTAGTTTATTATTTAGTGGAAATTGTTTTTTTATTTCCCTATAAATTATTTTAGAATCATCACAGTGAATTGTAGCCATCTCCAGATTTACATCCGATGGTATTGGTCCTGACCCGGTAAATACCAGTTTCCTATTTTAAGTGCCATTATGTACAACCTGCCAACTTCTCGATAACTTTCTTGTGGTTTTCTTTTTGGGAGGTTTTTTTAGTAGGTGAGACTTAATTCGATGCATGAGTGGATACTGTTGGAATCTTCCTAACTTTATTAATTATGAGGTACATGTTTCGCTCTCCAGTTTTTACCTAAAATGTATAGTTTATCTACTATCCTAGCTCTGAAGTCCATTATTCACGTGAAAAATTAAATTTTGGAATGGTACACTATGAACAGAATCATAGAGCTACAATGTAGATATTCTTGCATCAACAAAGTTCTGTCAGGAAAACGGATATCACAAAATATTACCATCTTGGCCAACTTACCACTCTACGTTCTTTCATGTTAGATCATGACTGCAAATATCCTCATAATGGAGCACAATTACTTAAATTTTAAAGGCTTAATGTGTATATAAATGAGAAATTAATTAGAGATTTGAGGTTTTCACAGTTGTTAGACAAGGTGTAGAAATGCACGAATATGCATGAATAATAAATGATTGTGCATTACACTATGTTTGAATGTTGAAAGGGAGAAACAAATACATTTTGGAGTAAGGGACACAATGTAATATGCACGTGTATGTATGTACATGTAGATTAAATGTGAGTAAAACGTGATTGGAAAATAAGTTTTTAGGAATCATAACTCAAGTATAATAACAATGTTTTATCAAAGACTGATTGCAAAACTCATTCTCAGGAGTCACTCATTCCACGTTCGCATCCTGAAGATGACTGGAAAATCTTCCCCATGTGAATTTGAAATTTGTGACTTCTAAGGACAAGCTATATGACTTACTTAAAATTATAATGCACAGTGGGTAATAATTTCTAAAAGTTTATTTTCCAAAGAGGGTTGAAAAATTGCCCAACATTATATAGCCTCCAGTCAGTTGAAACTCAACTGTATAAACTATTCCTACTTACTAACAGATTATAGATATTTTAGTGTTTGTTATAACCTTTACATTTAAGACTTTAGAAACATTCCACACATTAATGACATACAGATAAGGTTTAATAAAAATTAGTTAATTTTTTTGTGACTTTTATGTTTCCAGGCCTGAGTTTTGAGCTGCAAGGAATGGAAGAATCTGCAGCGGCCGAGATAGCGATCAACATAGACGCATCCGGCGGTAGAATACTACCTGTGGGAGGGGGCGCCTCGTATGTTGTGGTACCGTTGGACTACGATGATGCTGATGTTGTGAATAAGAAGGCCAATATTGTCACCACTTTTTGGCTGGTAATTGCCAAATTTTCACATTTGATGCTGTCTATGGACAATTTTCTTCGTGGATAGCATCTAAAGCTCATTTAATTTCTGCCGGGCTTTTCCCTTTTGAAAGAAAAACATTTCAATCACCTGACCATGTGATGGACGTGGCCTGCATTGTATCTGTCAATACATGTTCCAATTTGTTCATGCTGGAAACTTATTGACCTTAATAGTATATTAATGATGACAAGCCTTATTGCCTTTAAAATTTTTGGACGTATTTGACATATTGAGAAAATTTGCAGTTTTTATTGCGTAATAGTTTTTTTAATGATTGATTAATTGAAACTACAATAGTTGAGCTGAAAAAGGTTAATATGCAATAAAAATCAAGTTTTCAATCAATAAGAATAATGTCCAATCTCTGTTAGAATTCTTATTTGAATAATATCCCTGATATCAATAAAAAAAAAAATTTAGTTTGTAATTTCACAAAACAACTAAAACTGGCTTTGGTCCAATAAAAGTATTTTGTATCTATGACAGATTTTATTCATTAAGGAAACAATAAATTACAAGTCAAATAAAGTTACATTTCCAAACAATAATAATGGAACAAGATATGAATGAAGAAGACAAATAAATTTTTCCATATTTTGATATATACCATATTTGATATTTACAGTTAGCTACTTTATCATTGATCTCAACAAATTGTTCTTACAATGTATTCATAAGACATGACACCTAACTCGGTAAATAAGATCGATGATTCATGGAAAGTAATCATTTTCCAGGATGACTGCCTCTCCCAGCAGGAGATAGTGGGCATAGAGTACTACCACCGGCCTGTGAAGGTAGCGCCCTGTGTCAATCCCCTGTCACAACTGACGTTGGGCATCTCCACATATGTGGCTGTGGAGCGTATCTTTATCGACGAGCTAGCCCGACTCTTGGGAGCTGTGTAAGTACATTTTCTTATCTACCCGGGTGCACTAGTGGTATAATATTTGTGACAGTTGTCATTGGTGGGCCTCATAGTCGAGGATCCCCTCACTAAATCAACATCACTTTTCGAGCTACTCTTCCATGCCTGTCATATATAATATGCAGTGAGAAAACAGTCACACCCTCTTAGATGCGCATTCCCTTCCACATGTGTGTCTGGCTGAACTGTATGATCATGCTGACACATGTTTGCAGCATTTGACTGTTTCTTATACATCTAACTACTACACCATTGAACCAAGCACAGATAACTCTCCACCAAGAGAGAAATTCGATGCTAAGGTGCTGCCCAGATGAGTGTAGTCGGAAACTTGGAATGTTACTAACTACTATTAATATTGTTAATTTTCTTGTGTGTAGAATGGTCTGTACCTATGAAACCGGAATTTTTTATACAAAATACACATTTATTGTATGAAAATGGTAAAAAATGTTTTATTCAAAGTATTACCCATCGCTATCTACACATTTTTCCCATCTCTCTGGCCATTTGTGGATGTCATGCCAAAAAAACTGTTGCTCTTTTAAGGCAAATCAATCATCAAGCCATTTTCGTAAGAAGTGAAGCGCTGCTCAGCAAGTGCGTGTCCCATCGATGCAAATAAGTAGTAATCGGATGGAGCCAAGTCTGGTGAGTAAGCCGCATGCGAAAGTATTTGCCAACTAAATGCCTCAATCGTTTCCTTGACCGGTTTTGCTGTGTGCGATGGTGCATTATCATGAAGCAATATCACTTTGTGTTGTCTCTTTTGATATTCTGGTCGTTTTTCACGCAATGCTTAGTTCAAATCTATCATTTGTTGTCGGTAGTGTTCAGTATTAACGGTTTCGTCAGGTTTTAGCAGCTCATAATAGATAACACCCTTCTGATTCCAACAAACACAGAGCATTGTCTGCTGTCTTTCATTCAGTTCATGTGGAACCCATTTTCCCACCTTCTGGATCTTTCCCATGACTTTCAAACATATGGAGACGGCTTCTCGTGTCACATTTAATTGATCCGCGAGTTGTTGTTGCGTTTGAGACCGTCCAACAATACTTGCAATTTGGCGTCTTCAAACTTTCTCGGTGGTCATCCACATTCTTCGTTTATCACGTCAAAATCGCCACTTTTGAATTTTTTAAACCACTCAAAGCACTGTGATTTACCAAGAGCATGCTCAACGTAAGCTTCGACAAGCATTCAATGCGATTCTGCAGCAGTTTTCTTCAAATGGTAACAGAAAATCAATGCTATCCGCAAATCGTAGTTTTCAGGCACAAAAACAGACATGTTCAACACTATGAAAACATATGTAGTTGTATTAAACTTGTATTGTTGTGAGTAAAAAGTGTTTGACAAATGTAAACACAAGAAAAAGGCGCAATGAAGCGGTTGGACAGTCACTACATTGACAACTAGAGCCAGCTATAAAAAAAGCTGGTTTCATAGATACAGACCTGATATACATACTTTGTTGCTATCAATAAACCTATGTATATTTATTTATTTATTAATTATGGTGAATTTTTTTGGTTCACAGAAAATGAATGAAGTTATTATTTGGATGCACAAACATTCTATGACATCTATTAACTCTGCACTCTATTTTCAAATCAATATTGTCAGTCAGTCACTCAAATCAATATTGATAAAAAAACTTCTTTTAATATTGTCCTTTTTAAATAGATATAAAAAATGTCAAATATAAAAATATATCCTAGCAAATTTTGTAAAAATTATTATCATTAATCAAAAATTTAAGACACATATGACACACCATCTGCTATGGAAGTTAGCGCCAAACTAACTAGCGTGCTGCCACCATGGCATCTTTGACTTTTGTGATAAAATCAAAATGGCACTGCTTTGGCACCTACGAGTTCAAAGGTTATCCAAAGGGTGACCGAAATCGTAACGAAATCGAAATATTCCAGAACGCAAGTGACATTCTGTCGCCGCAGCACAGCAACGGGACGCGCTTCCACCCATCTGATATGCCCCGAAGCATCAGGTGCAAAGTATACAGGAGCATTGAAGTGGGGGCTGCCGGCAGTCACCAGTCAGTGGTTATTGGCCTGTGCCCTCAAGGGGCGGAGAGTTAGGGAAGGGCCCTACCTTGTTGGAGACACCAAAGGTAACAACTTTGTCTTTCCCTACAATCGTTCCCCAGATATCCTAACACTGCTCAGCCGAGTGTAAGGATAATTGGGAAACAATTGTGTATTAGGCTTTAGCCTATCATCATATAGTTCTCTTATAAAACACTTTATTTAATTTGTGGATATAGCGACATGTGTAGTATGTTAGTACTTTTGGACAGTACAGGCTAGTCTACAGTCACCTAAAAAGTACTCAGCCCCAGAGAGACATGTCCACGTGGTAACGCACTGGACTTCCGTGCAGAAGGTCACCGTTTTGAACCCATCGAATGACAGACATTTTTTCCACCTAGTATTCGGGGGTATAAGATATTCGTGACTTTGGTCATAACTATTCTTTAAAAAAAATTGATGTGTCATCGAATCTAGTACAGTGGCATGGTGTGCAACTGCTCACTCACTTAAAAAAAAACTCCACGGCACAGCTTCCCTTAGCAACTTAATTGACATGGAATGGTAAGGGGATCCTCAACTACGAGGCCTAGCAATGGCGACAATGACTTAGCCCCTGATTCACTGACATCTGGAACTCTTCACCTTTAGCTCCAAGTAGCTGTCGATGCACAAACAGCGGCCACACCCCAGAAACAGTTTGGGCCCACAGGCTAAACTTGGTGGAGGGACACAGATGGGGGTCATTTCTGCTTCTGTGTTTTCTCTATCCTCTTTCCTTATCTTTCCAACTTCCAAAACATTTCTAAAACACTTCTATTCCCACTTAACATCCACAAGTGCACATTTCATCTGAGACCTAGTACTACGCCTCAAAGTACTGTGTATTTGCAGCAGGACTCACAATATATACAACGTGTATATAATCCCTATAACATCTGCTGCGGTGCAGAAAACAATGGGAAACCACAACACTATATTCCCCAAGAAAACCACTTAAATATGCTCAACAATTTGTGGGTTACGTTCCTTAGCATTGAGATCACGACGAAGAAGAGTTTAATTTATGATTGAATAAATATTTGGTTTTTCTAGAACCAGTATGGGATTATGACGAATCAATGGAATTAAAAGAAGAAAGTTCATCTCGGGCAGATGATGTCACATTTGCCGATGTGAATAACAAAGAGAATATTTCTGTCAAAAACAAAACTAGCGTCTCAAATGTTACGACAACAGAGGACCAGGCCATGGAAATAGAACCAGTGGATGAAGAGCCAGCCGAGGAGAAAACAACTAGTCACGTGGAGGAAGACTTAACTAGTCACGTGGAGGAAAAATTGACTAGTCATGCGGAGGAAAAATTAACTAGTCGAGTGGATAAAGAAGATGTCAGACGATCAATTGGCACAGATTCTTCTATCAATATTAAGTTGAACACTACGAAAGGGAACACACCTAAACTAAAAGCTAAATTATCTTTAGGTAAGTAAAACAATCTTTATTTATTTTCTTTGTTTCATTTTTTATTATTTGTACATTCTTTTTGAATGGGAAAATAATGAAAAAATTGAAAAAAATTAATACCATAAAGCTGCTTTATTTGGTTATCATCCATCCAGATATCTTTGGTGGGATCTGTAAATTAGCTTTTTAATACATATCACTCCGTTTCCTGTCGGGATAGGCAGAGAGAAGAGAGCACCAGACTTTCATTTTGCGACATAATAATTCGCCTCTTCTGCATCCATACACCTTATGCAATTCTTACAATTTCTCTCACTCTCAGGAACTTTTTCATTTATAAATCAATTGTTAAATTTTTGAAGCTTGATTAGTTGAAAGTTTGAATTAATTATCTAGAATTGTCATTTTTTAAAATTGGTTTTATTATATTCTCTCATATAATTTCATAATGTTTAATTTGGAATAAAAAGTTTATTGGTGAGAGTTTTTTTTTTTTTTCTCTTATAAAATTGTCCAGAGGTTTGTCACAATGTGCTTGATTTGTTTTGGGCTTCTCTGGAAATTAACCGTCCTGCGATATATGTAACTGGATAAAGCTTGTAAAGAAACCGATAGAAACTACAATAGACAGACAATTGTGACTATTGTTACCTTATTCAAGACTATTTCAGGTAATTTCAAAACTTCTGGATAAAATTAAAGAAAGTGTGTGAGACAAGATGTCTGACTAACTAATTGACATACACTTTAAGTGAGAGTAAATATTTATGTATTTCCTCAGGTGGATCATCAGAGATGTCTCCGGTATCTAGGTTCATAGCTTTGGCGAGACAAGGTCTACCAGACTCTCAAGAATCCCCTAAAAGGGTTGCGGAACTTTGCAAGGAATCCAAGTTACTGAGTGAGTTGGAAATTTTATTGATCTTTTTCTGTTATTCAAATATAATACAGCGTTTCTCGAAGTTTATGTTTTCTTGCATTATAAATTTAAATTTTTCGTCTGCATGCTAAATTTTGCTGAAATTTATGGTTTTCATAGTGAATTGGGGTAATCATCACCACTATCTCCATCGCCTAGTTGGTAAGACAAATCTTCAAAATGGGGATTTACAGTTTCAATTCTCATTGGAACCCATTTATTGGGAAAATAATTAGTCTGGTTTTCACTTCAGGCCTCTAAACATCTTTTTGGTTAATTGGAATAGATCACAACATAGCAAAAAACCCGCCATGTTGTGCTGTATACAATTGAAAGTGTATCACAGCACAATATTACATTTTTATTCAGTAAAATCCAAATAACACTTTTATTATCAGACGAGAGTGTGAGCACACCACCAATGGACAATGCTCTGGCGACCCCCAACCTGGCGCTGTTCAGCCCCACATCCCGCAGGCGACTGCTGGCTATTAAGAGGGGGGAGATGCCCTCTGACCCACCTAACACCCCCAGGAATCCATGTAAGTCTTCCATTGCAGAAACTGATGTCTTTGATTCTATTCCTGGCAGATTCCATTCCATTTGTTTTTTTGTAGCTCATTAGCTAAAACAACCTCTGTAGCCTAGTTGGTAAGACGCCTGTCCCATTTAAAAAAAAAATGGGTTCAAGTCTTTTATTCTTAAGTCCTCTTTAACATCTCTCTGATTGGTTAACACGTGGCAATAAGAGATTACAGTGAAAGAGTAATACAGTGTAATTACATATGTAATGTGATTTTTTAAATGTCTTGTTTGCCATTTACAATGCTGTCTTTTGCCCTGGATTTTGATATACTTTAACCCTTGCCGATCTGTGAACGGACAAGAGTGACCAAGACTTATATTTTATTTAATTTCTCGAAATATACTGCTTGCAGGGTCTTCATACTTTATGTATTCCTCATCGAAACCTCTATGATTTGAATGATGTCATTACGAAATAAAATCATTCATAAATATCAACAGAAATGAATGATATTAAATCGAGAATTGACGAAATGTCAAAACACTCCGTATGACTCATTCTTTTTTGACAGTTAATATTTTACATTCGTTCCAGGGATTGGTTACCAGTTTTATAATCCTATTATTTTTTATCTGGTAGGGTAATACTGCGGCATACGGACATCGGGGCAAACGGTACACCCCCTTAACGTTTTACTCATGCCAAACCTAGTTATACATGTTGGCCACCATTGTGAGTATTTTTCTCAACGTCAGTAGTGTTGCGCTCCCCATAAAAACAGTAATTTGGTAATATCTCAATAATTTTTGAGATATTTATTATTCTTTGTGCCTGCCGTCTACCTACTGGTAAGGACCAATACACAACAACTATATTTTCGTTATAATGACATGAATATTTCTGTTTAACTGCAAGTTTTCTTTTTGAGGTTATGTTTCTATCGTGTTTAGCTAATGTCAGTGCAGTGTATTAGAGAAGGCAAAATCATGCTACTAATACCTGAATTGGCAAAGCCTAATATCCTAAAAAGGAAAAATAGCAACATCAAATATCACAAGCAACAACATGATGCTTTCAATACTGTTTTAACATATTGTGGCGAGTCAATACCCGAAACATCGGTATATAATACCTTGTTGGCACCCTGTGAGGTCCTCAAAAGAAGAAGTTGTGTGTTTTGTTCAAAAAATTCGAGAAAAAGAACCAGGTTATTCTGTAATATTTGTCAAACACCTGTGTGTTTAGTACATAGAATAGAAAGAAAAGTTATTTCGTGCCCCAATTGCGATAGACTTTCTCCACAGGATTAAATTTTGATTTTATGATATGTTTGTCCCATTTTCAAATTTTGACCTATTTTCAAAGTG
This sequence comes from Odontocerum albicorne, assembly GCA_949825065.1. NCBI lineage: Eukaryota > Metazoa > Arthropoda > Insecta > Trichoptera > Odontoceridae > Odontocerum > Odontocerum albicorne. The sequence continues at coordinate 22,591,109 of OX463860.1, read as the reverse complement.
TTTATATTTTCCAAATGGCATATTTTATTAATTTGAATTTCGTGTTTGTTTTTATATTATTATTTTTGAATTTATATATTCATTTTATATTTTGTTAATATGTTAATTATTGTCTTAATTCGAATTATATTTTTATTACCAAAAAATACACACTACATTTTATTGTGTAATTTTACGATTTTTTTTAAAAAGGTTGGATATCACGCATGCGCATTCTGAACGTTGCGCAGACCGAATGACGCAGTGGGAAAATGATATTCTTATAGAAATGTCGTCTCTGTTTCAGCTCTTATTTTATCATTTCTTACACTTATTTTATATTATTTGACATTTTATTACATAATAAAATGATGTTTATAGCTAATTACAAAAAAAAACTAATAGATTGTGCATAATTTTAATTTAAAACATACATGTTTACTGTACCCTCAGTGTCCAACACCGTTACTGGCGTGATTTTTTAGGACAGTAAGGGAAGTGTCAATGTAGGTCTTTCCTGTTCCCAAAAATCACTGAATAAGGGAATAATTGAAACCGCCAGGTATAGTGTGGTTGTCTTATAATGCAGGTCGAATTAAGACCCTGCAAATCCGTGTTATAACCAGACAGTGGCTGTGTACTATGGGATATTGAAAAAAATCAATGATTTATAAATTTGCTCCATGAAAGGCTGCAGAAGATTGAATGCCGTGAAACGTGGATCTCCTTGTCCTTGGAACCTCATGTCAAGATTGGCTTATGATGCAGGTCGAAGTAAGACCCATCATATCTGTGTTATAACCAGACAGTGGCGGTGTACTATGGGATATTGAAAAAAAACAATGATTTATAAATTTGCTCCATGGAAGGCTGCAGAAGATTGAATGCCGTGAAACTTGGATCTCATTGTCCTTGAAACCTCATGTCAAGATTTTGTACTTGGTGAAGTTTAATATCTTGTACACAATAAACCAATACACATAAAGATTTCATCATATTTTTAATATTTAGTCCTGAGTATGGCCTCTATACAAAATAATAGGAATGATATGGCAGTGCCTTTTCAGAAAACAAATGTTCAACCAAAATCATGGTTGTTGAAAATGGTGATTCTATGAGTAATTACAATGTTATGGGTGGACAATGAAAGATTCGAACAAATTGAGAAATTTCATTATTTGGGGAGCATGTTTTTGAAAGATAGTAAGGTAGAGAAATATATTGAAGGTGTGTTGCTGCAGGGAACAATGTCAACAGTACACAATACTATTGTTGCCAATAAACTTGAAAAATGATCGTGCACAGTAGTATGCTAGTGTACACCTTGATGTATAAAAACAAAACCTGGGGATTGAGACAGAGTGAAAAGGGCAGAATAAATACAGTAGAATATCTGGTATTAAAATTTTTGATAGGAAATGTGACATAAAATGTGAGTTGATAAAATTAAGGAATGTGAAAAATTTTACAATATTTCTTTTTAATTTGTAATTAAAGCATGATTATTTCAGTCGAGTCATCCGTGGCCACCCCAGACAGTCCGTTTGGAGCGATGTTGAGGCCTGGCACAGGGCACATGTCGGGGGAGTCCAAGAAGAAACTTCTCTCCCTGTGCAAGCAGCTGCCTTCACCTGATGCCAAGGACAGACACCAGGACACGGTAGGCTATCCACGGAAATATATAAGGACTCTTTATTGATAGACAACTGGAATATAGATCATGGTTTAACTCTTGATTTAATTACATTTATTTATATGAATTAATGGTATCTATTTATTACATTACATATACTAGGTTAGTCAAAAAGTTTTGAAAGCGGAAAAGAAAATACATTTTTTTTTGGGGGGAAATCACTTTTATTGCTGAGTATAGTCTCCCATAAGATCAATACACTTGGTCCAACGATCTTCCAACTTTGTTGTCCCATCACGGAAGTGACTTTCTGGAAGGCCTGCAAAATACTCCTCTATGACGGCTATAACCTCTTCGTTTGATGAAAAAAAGGTGTGAGAACAGCCAGAAGTCAGAGGGAGCTAAATCTGGCGAATAGGGTGGATGCTGCAAAAATTCGTACCCCAATTCACTGATTTTCGAGATGGTTTTTTGAGCTGTGTGAGCAGGTGCATTGTCTTGATGAAAAATGATTTTTTTCTTCTGCAAACCGGGTCTTTTTTCACAAATTTTTTCATCCAACTGGTCCAAAAGGTCACAATAATAATCAGAGTTGATTGTCTTACTAGTTTGGAGATAATTTATCAATAAAATTCTTTTTGCATCCCAAAAAACTGACGCTAACACCTTCTTGGCCGATTTCTGGACACGAACTCGCTTCGGAGCCAAAGTGCCTGGTTCACACCACTCCTTAGCCTCTTGTTTTGATTCAGGATCATGGTGGTAGACCCAAGTCTTATCCATAGTGATGAATCGACACAGAAAATCCTTTTTATCCTTTCGAAATTGCTCCAAATGTTGCTCAGAAAGTCGCATTCGAACGTGTTTTTGTTGCATTGTTAGCAAATGCGGCACCCATTGTGCACACAGTTTTTTGAAACCCAAAACTTCAGCCAAAATATGCCATGTTGTTCCATGTGAGATGCCTATGGTGTCAGCTATCACATCCACAGTCGATCAATGATCTTCCAAAACCATATCCTGTATTTTCGCTATGATTTCTGGTGTTGATGCACTTTTTGGACGTCCTGAGCGTGGATCGTCTTCAACGCTTGTACGGCCACGCTTAAACTCCAAAACCCATCGGTGAACGGTTGGAAATGAAGGAGAAGACTCCTTTAATACTTTCACCATCTTTGCATGGATCTCAGTAGCCGATAAACCTTCCAAAACAAAGAATTTAATCACTGCACGATATTCGGATTTTTCCATTGTTAAAAAATACACTGACACGTCAACTTAAAATGGCTTGTAAACAAAGAATGAATTGACAGATCGAAATGAAATTTTGAGTACGTTCTTATGAAAGATGAAATATTAAAATGGCGTAGAAATTTTGGTTTTCTAATGCTCCATAGATGTCGCTTTCAAAACTTTTTGACTAACCTAGTATATTTTTGAACTTGTTATATTATTGGGTGTACAAATTAGTTCGGTCCGTTTTTTTGTGTTCAAAAATGCATTTATTTCTAAACAAAATGAATGAACAGATCAATTTAATTATAGTATTGTCCATCGCTGGCTACTATTTTTTCCCATCTCTCAGGCAATTTTCGAATTCCATCTCGAAAAAATGACTCGTCTTTTGAGGCGATCCAAGTTTGGAGCCAATTTTCGGTTTCTACGAAAGAAGTGAACCGGTGACCTGCCAAATTGTGCTGCATCCTTCGGAACAACCAGTAATCAGAAGGAGCAATGTCCGGGAAATACGGCGGGTGCGGTAAAACATCCCATTTGAGCGTTTCCAAATATTTTTTTACGACTTTTACGACATAAGGCCGAGTGTTGTCATGAAGAAGAATAACTTTATCATGTCTTTGCTCGTATTCCGGCTGTTTTTCTCGCAATGCATGGCTCAAACGAATTAATTGTAGCCGATACCGATCGCCCGTAATGGAATCGCCAGGTTTCAGAACCTCATAGTAAACAACACCCCTTGACCGGGCTTAGCGTAGTATTTTTCCTTCTTGGGGTTGTCGTAGAATATCCACTTTTCATCTCCAGTTACAATCCGATGCAAAAACCTTTTCTTTGTTGCCTTTGAATCAGCTGCTCGCAAGTGAAAAATCGCCTTTCAACGTCTCTCGGTTTCAGTTCATAAGGCATCCAATTTCCTTGTTTTTGAATCATTCCCATGGTTCTCAATCGTACGGAAACGGCTTGTTGAGTCCCTCCCAATGATTCTGCAAGCTCCTCTTGCGTTTGACTCTGATCTTCTTCGAGTAATGCCTCTAATTCTTTGTCCTCGAATTTTTTTGGCTGTCCAGAGCGAGGCTTGTCTTCGACGCTGAAATCTCCATCCTTGAAACGTCGAAACCATTCCCTACATGATTTATCAGTTGGAGCAGCGTCACCATAAACTTCAACAAGCATTCGATGGGTTTCAACTGCACTTTTCTTCCAATTAAAGCAGAAAATTAAAACCTACCGCAAATGCTGCTTGGTTAACACAAAATTCGACATTTTCAACACTGTACAAAACAAGGTTTTTGCATGAAACTCAAAGCGATATAAACTGAATATTATTGGCAGATGTCTGACCTCTCTGAAACCGCCAAAATCGGCTGTCACTATGAACCATTCATAACAGCCAGAGCCATCTTTTGGAAACGGACCAAACTAATTTATACTCCCAATATATATCCCTTTCAGTGTTACAGTATAACCTGATGGGCTTATTACCATGTGGCAATCCCTTCCAAATAACTAGAAAGATTTTAAATACAACTTTAGTGAAAACCAGACAGTTTTTTTTATACTGGATACGAGTAGAATTTGAATCCGTAAGGTATCTTACCAATTAGGGCATGGATGTAATAGAGAATCTTGTTGATTCAAGAAGGGAGTTATAATGGATCGATCTGATTTTGTTTCTAAGTGATGGCGATTAAAAATATAAATAATGTAAAGAATTAATTATATTTTGATAACTTTTAATTCGTTGTTTGCAGCCAATTTCGGAACTCAGTAAGAAGTTCTTCTCTCGCTACCATAAACCTAGTGAGGGCAACATACCACTGGCTCCGAGGCAATTACGGACTAGCGTAAGTCAACCATTTTCTACATTTCTTTTTGTTTTCACTTTGTTCTTTACTTTTCTTATACAACAGTGTGTTCTAAATATAATGTTGTTTCAGGCATTTGAGTTTTTCCTACTATACGAGTTTAGAATACCCTAATCATTTTAATTCAAGTTAATATAAAAAGTTTCCAAAATTTTTGTCATCCCGCGTTTTAAGTTATTTCAGTGACTATTCCTATTTACAAAAAAACAAATTATAGCAATAAATTACTCTACATGTTTTTTAACTTGTTTTAACTTTGAATGTGATGTTTTTCAATATTGATGGATGAAATTGTTTGAGTTGGACAAAATTATGTTGTGCTTTTGTGGCAGGTTTGTACAGCATTATAACCATTTCCAGGGGGTGCTGGGTGTTTAATTTTGAGGAGAGCTTAATTTGGAAAATGCCAAGTGCTTTGCGAGTGGCAGAATTCTGGGCAGAAATAATGTGCCTTTGACATGATAAAAACAAGTTAAGATTTTTGGTTAATTTTGTAGGTTTGCTAAACTTTCGAAAAGATTAAAGTTTTGAAAAAAATGTTTTGAGGTTAAATTAAGTAAATTATTAATATTTCTAAATATTTTTAGTCATTTTTGAGGAAAAATCATTTAAAATATAGTTATTTTTTTCACAAAAATCTTATTTGAGCATAATTGAGTGTGAGGAAAAATGGAAGAAAATAAGTTGGAGAAATTTTAACTGAGAAAAAGAGACTAACATGTATTGATATGGAAGATGTAAAGGATGTATGCATGGAGATCTGTCCTCTGCCTACCCACAAAAGGATAAGGAAAGATAATATTTACGTATGTTTCATGGCAATATACACCCTCTTTATATTCACAGGACACTGAAGACACTCCACCAGCCAAGCAAAGAAAATTAAGTTCAGACCAGGTACGAAAGTTTGTAGAAAATATTATTATATCCTACATTTTATGGCTTACAGATTCAAACTTGATTCTGTTTTTCTTCAAATTGTACTGTACTCTATTTTAGTTTTTTTTTCTGTAATCCTATCTAAAATACAAGTATGGTTGGAAACATTTTTATTTTCCAATGTAATCTCGAAACTGCATGCACTTTTTTCAATGATGCTTCAAAGCCGATATCCCAGGTTAATAGAAAATTTTGTCAAGGTCTTCAAAATGGTGCTCTACAACTATTATGACAGTATTTTTCGAATTAATTTTTTTCCCATCTAAATGTCATTTGAGGTTAGGGAAGAGAAGAGGTGAAAGTCTGATGGTGCAATGTCAGGTGAATAAGGCAGATGGCTCATCAATTGGAAGCCATTGCGCCTGTCACGATATGAACCTGTACATTGTCCTGGTGAAAAATAATGCTTTTTGTCATAATTCTCGGTCTCTTCTTTTGTTCTCTCAATTGTGTATGAGCTTAGCATATTACTATCCATTTATTGTTTTGCCTTTATCCAAGTAGTCAATCATAATACTTCCCTTATAATCCTAGAAAATCATTACATAGGACGGAGCAGACACTGACAATTTTTCCCAAATCTCTTCAAAGATTTATTTCGGTGTAAAACGTTTGATAAAAAAATATTTGACTACGGTGCGCAGCTGAATATTATCAATTTTTACAAAAATTCAAACAACTGTCAAAAGTGAACGAAAATTCCTAGTGATTTCAGATATTGCCAGTGTAAAAAGGTAAAGAGTTAAAAAGTTCTTATTATCAACATATTGAGACTGGCTATTAAAAAGCATGATAATTTTGACATGTACCTAAAAATAACAAACTTTTAAGTTCTTAAATTTTTATTTTTATTTATTTTTTAGATAATTTTCTTCAAGATTGTCACAAAGTTGTCAATAATTATTTCAATATTTTTATATAGTATATTTCCATAGGTAATCATAAAATGAATAAATTAAAAAACCTCAAGAATAGTGTTAAACACCTTGTTTAGGTGGATCCATTAAATACACCTAAATTAAATATCAATTTCGATATACAATATAAAATATTATATTGTATTAATGCTGATGTCTTTACGAACCAGACACCGGAGAACAAGATCAACTCAGGAGTGGAGAACCAACTGAAGCAGCTCAACTCTATCCTATTAGGGACGAGTGCGGGCACACCTCGCTCCTTCAGTGCCAAGCGCAGTATTGGACCTGTCACTCCCGGCTTGGTCAGTGCACCTGCACCTGACAATATGCATCAAGGTAGTTTTTGTTGTATTCAACTTTGTCATACACATGCTATGTCCCTTTTGAAGTAAACAGAACAAATCAAATCGCCACACCTTATCCACACACACAGCTTTAATCTCTTCTACATCCATACATCCTGATCTGCTCAGTGGTATAGTTGGTAAGATACCTATTTTCCAATCTTGGGGTTAAGGATTCGATTCATTCATTATTTTTTTTTAATGGAAGTTCAAGTCTCACTTGGGGCCTCTTTAAAATCTGGTTGGTTAGAAAAGAGTGTTGTATGGCAATAAACTCACCAGGTTGTACTAAATACAACAAAAGTGTAATATAATATGTATTGTACAATACATCCTGTCATACGTAGCCTGCTGTTTCTCATTTTTCTTGTTGAAATTTCTTCAACTACTTGACTCCATATATTTCAGACATATTTACTGACATTCATTGAATACCTGACAGAGTGAGTGTGTTCTCTACACCAAGCTCCAATCTAAGGAGGTTTTCTAATCTACTTACTTAGGTGCATAGGTGATTATGAGACCTACGTATGGTCCATGGTGGGCGGTGTCCCACCAACAGTCATTCTGATGGCTATAACCATGTCCTCAAACTTTTTGAATATAGGATAATTACTTCTTATGGAGAGCATAAATAACGTCCTCACATTTCGTGTTTTTCTGCCATTGTTATGTTTTTTCTGTGAACCCATTTAAATTTTTTAGTTTTTGCTACAGCTTAAAACTGATTTTATGATTTTTTTACTAAGTTTTATCCGTATGGTAACTGATGTGGTATGTGGCTTTCTTCAAAACAATATTTGTACATTTTTGTATGTTTTTTTTTACAGTAATTAACACATTTAGTTTTGAAAATGCCTACAAGTGTTTATATAAATTTTTACTGGCTCAAAACACCCATCGCTGTTCTTTTACAAGTTTCTTTAGATGGAATTAAAAACAAGTAAACCTGAAGTGACCTCACAGTAATGATAGCGTTTGTATGGGTATATGACAATAAATTATACCTGCTCGTACGTAACCTTTTCACTATTTTTTAAGGATATTAAATTTTAGTGAATTTTCACCACTGCTGTAATTTTAAAATAAATTTGTCAGTAGTCAATGTGTTCACTTTATATTTACAAGATTTTTCTTCATTGCCATCTTCAAAATTTACGTAAAAACATAGCTAATTTGATATTTCGTTTTCTCTAGGTACCATCTACTATCAGAGGTTGGCCATCATCATACCAATCCTTATTCTGTTCACATCAATTTGACATGAAAAAAAAATGTTAGATTTGTCAATTACAAATGAACATACTTGTTTTTCTAATTAAGGGAAATAAAAAAATTTCCTATTCCTTAAGCCCTTTATTCTTTTTAAAAATGTCCATACCTCTTTGAGACTTTTTTGTTATTCACTTGAGGAATGTAATGTTTTGCTATATTAAGAAATAAAGTTCAGTTTCTTTATGGACAGGTTTCATATTTGACTTTTGTTTTTGTTCCAGCTATTCCTTCAAGTTGCGGTGGATCCCAGGCGTACACGGTGGGCTGGGATGACATGTCAGAAGGAGCCTTTGCTAGTAAGACTGATGTTCAGCCGGCAAATCCACCGAAAATCTATAAGTTTATTCTCTCGCAGAATGTTACGGTAAGAAAAAATACATGGATAATGTGTGTATGATTTTAGAATTGCACTTTGCCGCTTGGCATCGCTCAATCATCAAATCTCTTGATAGTAAACTCTCATTCGTTAGACAAATAAATTACACTGTTTCTTCGGGATCTTATAATCTTGGAGAGTTAAAATTTGTACATCGATGTCTTCGGAGGGAAATAAAAACTCTTATTAATTAATTTGTTGTCACGTCTGGTTTAATTTAATTCTATTTATTCTGGCCTGCCTGATGAAATTTCTAAACTCCAGTCTGTTTTCAATGCAGGTGCTAGACTGATATACCAGGTCTGTAAATATGAAAACGGAATTTGCTCATAGATCATAGGCTCTAGTTGTCAATGAAATGACTCAAACCGCGTCATTGGCGCCTTTTTGTTGTGTTTACATTTGTCAAAGACTTTTAACTCACAACAATACAAGTTAAATACAACTACATATGTTTTCATAACAATGAGCATGTCTGTTTTTGTGCCTGAAAACTACGATTTGCGGACAGCATTAATTTTCTGTTACCATTTGAAGAAAACTGTTGCAGAATCGCATAGAATGATTGTCGAAGCTTACGGTGAGCATGCTCTTGTTAAATCACAGTGCTTTGAATGGTTTAAAAAATTCAAAAGTGGCGATTTTGACGTGAGAAACGAAGAACGTGGAAGACCACCGAGAAAGTTTGAAGACGCCGAATTGCAAGTATTGTTGGATGGCCTCAAATGCAACAACTCACGGATCAATTAAATGTGACACGAGAAGTCGTCACCATACGTTTGAAAGCCATGGGAAAGATCCAGAAGCTGGGAAAATGGGTTCCACATGAACTGAATGAAAGACAGCAGAAAAACCACTTGCGAAATGCTGCTCGCCAGGTACAAAAGAAAATCATTTCTCCATTGAATTGTGACTGGCGATGAAAAATGGACATATTTCGACAATCCTAAGCGTAAAAGATCATGGGTAACTCAAAGCAAACCAGCGACATCGACTGCAAGGCTAAATCGCTATGGACGGAAGACTGCTCTGTGTTTGGTGGGATCAGAAGGGTGTTATCTAGTATGAGCTGCTAAAACCTGGCGAAACCGTTAATACTGAAGAACGCTACCGACAACAAATGATGGATTTGAAACAAGCATTGCGTGAAAAACGACCAGAATATCAAAAGAGGCAACACAAAGTGATTTTGCTTCATGATAATGCACCATCGCACACAGCGAAACCGGTCAAGGAAATGATTGAGGCGTTTAGTTGGCAAATACTTTCACACGTGGCTTTCTCACCAGACTTGGCTCCATCCGATTACTACTTATTTGCATCGATGGGACACGCATTTGCTGAGCAGCGCTTCACTTCTTACGAAAATGTACGAAAATTGCTCGATGATTGGTTTGCCTCAAAAGAGTTTATTTGGTGTGGCATCCACAAATTGTCAGAGAGATGGGAAACATGTGTAGCTAGCGGTTGTACCATTTTCATATAATAAATGTGTATTTTCTATAAAAAAAATCCGGTTTCATAGGTACAGTCCTGGTACTCTGGCCACTAATGAGTGACTGTGGTTTTTAACTTTTCATACACATATATATTGAACAGAACTGGTGAGAGAATACTGGCGAACCTGGTGAACACCTACCTGAATATGAAAGCTCTTTTTATCTGTTGAATATGAAAGCTTTTAGTCTGTACTATCTATTCTGAGTGTAGCTGAACTCTTCTTATACAATTGACTTGGAAGACAAACCAGATGTTGTTCCAGCAAAGCTTTCCAGAGAAGGTGCTTTATTTTCTACTCATCAACGTATATGATGGACAGAGATTCATGTGCTCCGTAATCGCCAACTTTTTCTAAGCTCTTGGGCATAGGGAGAAAATGTATACAAAACAAAATATGATATTTATTTGTTTATGGTCGATTTTAATCATTGACAATTTTTATAAAATCTAATTGAAATTCAGATTGCGTGTGAATACAAAAATACAAGATGTTGATATAAATGACAAAGCACTATCATGATTCATATAATTTGCGGGCAAAAAAATACAATATAAACATACTACTACTGTACACAACAGGCCAGGGCTCAGAACATTTACGGTCATATGCCATATACTTTATTAACATCATTCAATGAACATGCCAACAAAATTGTTTTTTTAGTACTTTTTTCATTACAACTGATTATACGAGTATATTGACTTGTTTCTTTAAAAAAATGTCAGCTCAAGTGATAGCTGATATTGTGAAACAGTCATAGATAAAATAGCAAAACTTTCACGCTGATTTGATTTACATAGTCGTTTCAGCTTTTGCGGTTTCGTACAAATTTTACATGTTAATTCTAACTGTTTATATATGTAGACCATATATGCAGTGAAACCTCTATCTATCGTCTTTAAAGAGACTTATTGGAGTAAACAATAGATGAGGGAATATATTGGGGAAAAAATTGTAACCTAAATGTTTAATTTCACTTTTTTTTTCATATGTACCTAAATGTGTAAATAAAGTAGAATTATGAAATTTTACTGAAAACAAAAAAAAAAGCTTTCATCGCTTCGAGGTGAATGGTGGAAGTAGCAGCAGTGATAACAAGTATTCAAGTGAAACATGAGCACCTCCAATATTCTATACTAGTGCTATTCTTCTTTAACCGTTAGAGTGCCGACGAGCGCCATCGCGCGCGTGCGCATTGTAACTAAAAGTGCCACGAGCGCTATCGCGCTCGTGAAATCAGTTGCTGTTTAGCTCGCTGTAGGGGAGGTCGCTCGCACGCATCGCTAATTTTTTATTTTTCTACGTGTTACATAAAGTTCAAATTATAATATTATTATACTTTTTTAACCCATAATGTCGGAATACGAAAATAATTCGAATGAAAATGATCGTTCTTCAAGTTGTGAAGAAAGTGATAGTGGGAGTGACATTGTGGTGCGCTCACACCCCGTAGTGCAAAGTGATGATAATGACGAAAACAATTATTTTTCTGATACGGAGGAGGACTGCGAAAATATCGATGTGAATTTGACCCAAAAGGTTGTATTTGCTGTATTTAGAAGGATGGTGGTGAATGCATATATATTGTATAGTGAGAAAAATATTGGAAAAAAAATGACGAGATTGAAATTTACAACGAGTATAATTGAAGATTTAGAAGAGAAATGGTTGCTCTACAAAAATAGGCTACTCCGACTACATCTTCCCCTCAAAGTTTTGGATTAGAAAAGTTACCCGGGCGTAATTTACGGCGCTGCATAGTGTGCAGCAGCAAGGATTACGGCACTGTGAAGAGGAGTAACTTGATTTGTGTCCGCTGTAAGAAGGGGCTCCATGGAGTCTGTGCGGTAAAGCACACATGTTAACTTTTTATCTTTTAGATTCCAGTTTTTGTTATAATTTTTGTTCACAATTATATTTCCATAATGTTCTTTGTATTTTATTATCCTTGTACAAGTTTTTATTAATAAAACACCGAAAAAATTATTAAAATTGGATAATTTTTGGAAGAGATACAGTTTTTTTCCGAGACAAGGGTAAATGACATAAAAAACAAAAGATTTCTTTGGCATTTTTAAGTAGATATGAGTAAAAATCAATGGCACTAAAACAGTTAAACCTAGCATTTATATTTTGTTTCCAAATATGGTTTTAACATTTAGAAAATACGAAAGATGGAGTAAAATAGTTGATAAAAAACTGAGATATATTTAACATATCGTCATGGTAACTGCAATAGGTTGTATGTCAAAAAAAATCACGTCGATGAGCAAATGGTTGTATGTCAACATAACATACAAAAAATACAACTTACAATAAAAAAACTAACAGTAGTATTAATCCGGAGTACAATCAATCATGATATTATTTAATTAATAAAAGCAGCCGAGAAGATGGGGGCAAATGGGAATGTTTTTTGTCTCTCCTGTAAAGTTGGATATATTTGACATCTGTCCTATTGCAGTTACCACGATGATATATTGCAGTAAAATGATCAATGAAATCTATTTTTGCGTGTTTTGTAAGGAATTATTTCGGGACTGAATGACACATATAGGAAATCGAGATTTCACTGTAATGTTACCAGTATTTTGTTTTCCACGGGAATAAATAAAAATTCTATACAATGAGAAAAGTCTGAAGTAAAGGAAAGCAATTAAATATATCTTGATTTTGTTTTTCAGTATTGTCATATTGCAAAAGGTTTAAAAAAAATAATTATGTTCTCATAAATTTTTTGATAAATTATAGTACTTTTGTGTTTTTGTATTTTAAATGCTAGAAAATAATAAGTTAAAAATGTCAGGAAACATCCTTTATCAAAAAAACTCAAAATATTGGAAGCTCTCGAAAGCATTTAAAACTAAAAAAATGTACCATATTGTCAAAATATCTTGAAAATACCGTAAATGTTTCGGCAACATATTTTAAAATATTGTAGTCATATTTACTATAAAAATAATATGTCAAATCCAAAAATCTTATTGAAGATTCATTTCACCCATGGTCTAGTTTTTAAGACACTTGTTTTCCTACCGAGAGGTTTAATTGTTATTGGAACCCAGTTAGTTGTTTGGAAGAGATTGCCTCATAGTAATAGTTGCCAGGTTATGGTTATACTGTATATAACGAAAATTTAATACAATACACTTGAAAGCCCCTTTATTTATATTTTATAAAGTGCAGCATTCAGGTTTGCAGTTTTAAAAACAGAATGGTCTAATGGATACAAAGTCCACTATCTGACAACCTCTACTATAAGAACCAACCCCGAGATATAAGATGACCTTCTTATAAATCGGGGGTTGTTTCTTATAGTGGAAATTATGACATTGCATTTTTAATCTGTCAATCTGGCTTCGAATCCTGAGTTAGAGCAACCTTGAGGATTTTTTTCCCGCTAAACGGTGCTATATAAAATTGTCCTTATATGATTATTATTGTATTAAGCTACACAGTACATCTTTTAAATATACTTTTTATTTGTTCAATGTTGAGTTGTTCCAATATATTGGTCCAACTGGTAATTTTTAGCATTACTAAGCAATTATTATTTACAATACAACTTACTTAGCTCGAAAAGATTTTTTAGAAATTTATTAAAGCTTATAAAAATATAAGCTTATTATACTCGCTGTCTATATAAAAATACGAGGGCGGTCCGATAAGTACTTAGCCTCACCGCCCGATGGAACCACTATCGCAAGAGCAATTTTTTATCGCGTAGTACATTCTCGTTGACAGCTACTGTCAAAATTTCAGCGGAATTGGACGCGTAGGTTTGTTTTGACAGCGTGGAAGCGAGCGTGTCCGCGGATTTGAGAAAAATGGAAAAAGAGCAATATCGGTCGGTGATTTGATTCTTGTTTTTGAAAGGGAAATCATGACGAAACATGGATACACTGGTACACACCCGAGACCAAGGAACAGTCGAAACAGTGGACTTCACCCGGCGAACGTGCTCCGAAGAAGGCGAAGACTGTCCTATCGGCCGGAAAGGTGATGGCCACCGTTTTCTGGGATTCAAAAGGTGTGATCTACATCGACTTCCTGGAGAAGGGCAAAACGGTCACAGGGCTCTACTATGCCGAATTATTGGGCTGATTCGACGCCGAATTGCAGAAAAAACGGCCCCATTTGGCAAAGAAAAAAGTGCTCTTCCATCATGACAACGCACCGGCTCACACCTCCGCCGTCGCTACGGCCAAATTGGTAGAATTAGGCTACGAACTGCTGCCCCATCCACCGTATTCTCCGGATTTGACCCCGTGCGACTTCTTTTTGTTTCCAAATTTGAAAAAGTCAGTCGCCGGAGAGTTTGAGTCGAATGAAGAGGTTATCGACGCCACGGAGGCCTACTTTGCAGACCTCCAGAAAACGTATTTTTCAGACGGGTTAAAGAAGTTGGAGCATCGCTGGGTCAAGTGTATCGAACTCAAAGGAGATTATGTTGAGAAATAAATCGCCACTTTTCCAAAATTTTTGTTATTCTTTTGTAGGCCAAGTACTTATCGGACCACCCTCATAAATAATAGTTCACCTTTTATATATATTTCTTAGAATCGTTCGGAAGTGGAGGCCACAATAGAGAGGCTCGGCGGTACAGTGGTGGAGGGGATGGAGCTGGATTTAGGAGTGACACACATGCTGCACACCAAGCCTGCCAAGTCGGAGAAGATCCTCTCTTCAATAGCAGCAGGGATTTGGTTGCTGCACCCTTCCTATATCACTAAATGCAACGAAGCTGGACATTTTGTTGAGGTAAAGAAATTAATTTAGTGACAAGTTGATAGTATAGAATAAGTACATACTATTTGAGATTCATTCATTCATTTGTATGATATCCTTCAACATATCCACATTGATATTACAGACGTATTGAAGGGAGTGGCTGGGAGACAACAATGATATTACAGCACCATCAATTGAGTCTTCGGCCAGCCACCACCGTCCTATCGTAACACTCGTATTTATTTTTAATCTGTTAATACTAGTGGGTTCAAATTCCGAGTTAGAGCGCCCTTGAATTGAGTGCTCTAATCAGTACTATGTAAATTGTCCTTTTATTATTATTATTATTAAGGTTATGAACCACTGGAGAAGGCACGAAACTCTCAATTTGTCATCTTACTACCACACTTCAAGAGGCAATAACACTTCCACACATGTAGCATGTGCGAGTATTGTAAAAAATTCATTTAGATCTTGGACCTCTTTGTTCTGGAATTTAAAAGGAAAGAGAAAGTCAATTAAAAATTTAAAATAATGATATAGGAAATCTACCACAGCCATGTTCAGTGCGTTAAAAAGGTGAAGGTGGCTTACATGATTGCCAACATGTGGTGACAGATAAGGCACAAAAAATAAATGAAATATGATTAAGTGATGTGGTCTAACCTTTTCACAAACAAGTTTTTGAATCTTCTTGATGTGTTGTAAGAATTGATATATAGCCATAAAGCTGCATATAATCAATATTTTTTATTAATTTAATAAAGCAATCTACTATATAGTACAATCCGGAAACCCAAGTCAAGTGCAGAATTGAATCATCTCGTGCGGCTTTTAATAAAATGAGAAGCATATTCTGTGATAATAATCTAAACTTGAAACTTCGACAACGGTTAGTTAAATGCTACGTTTGGTCAGTGTTATTGCATGGAGTAGAATCATGGACCCTCAAAGTTGGTAGTATGAACCGACTGGAAGCTTTCGAAATGTGGATGCACCAGAGAATGACTACGGATACCCTGGAAGGATATGGTCAGCAACACAAGGGTTCTTCAAAGAGCCAAAGTTGACAGAGAGTTGCTGACTAATATTAAAATCCGAAAGGTGTCCTTGGGTCATGTACTTCGAGGAGCAAAGTACAAATTACTGCACCTGATCATCCAAGGCAAAATAGAAGGTCGAAGAGGTGTTAGCTGGAGGCAAATCTCCTGGCTCCGCAATATACGTAATTGGACTGGCATAAGGGGCATTGGAGATCTTTTTCGGGCTGCCGGGGAAAGATGTCTACTCTCAGGTGATATTCAACGTTGGGGGAACCTGACATGACACTGGGAAGAAGAAGATAGTACAAACATTTGCCGAAGGCCCGTATACAAATTTGTATCTTAAGAACTAATCTTATTTATATATTATAACTATGAACCAACTTAATTTATATATTATAACTATGAACCAACTCAATTTTAATTTCCTAAGTGTCATTTTTATTTTTAATAATCAATACATCACAATGCCATGTACCATATAAAACATAATTATCAATTCTTCTGTTACTTATATATTTTTTTAGTAAATATGTTTTCAGCATGTTCCACTTTCTTACAATATGCTTTTTATGTTTAATTAACAACTTACATTTATTATACATTGCTACCTTATCAATTCCAGAATCCTTTTATATATGTTGAAGTACGATTTATAAAGAAATTAACAAATTGAAAAGAATGAATAAAAATGAAAAATCATTATTAGTATACTTACTGGGTTGTTATATTCACTGTAAAGACAATTTGACGTCCAATACTTGCCGTGCTGAAAAAATTTAGCTATGCCACAAAAACATGCGTGTCATGTCGTATGCACTGGGTGTATGTTTTGTATGGGTACGCAAGGCGTGTCCTCAGCTCGGAATATGTCAAACAATCTTAAACAATAAATCACTCAGTGTTTACTTTATTGTTAGTTGCACAACTGAAATAAATTAATCTTCTTCTTTTCACTTTCAGGAGGAGGAATACGAGTGGGGCAACCCTCTGGCGGTGTCACTTCCTCAGCAGTGCAGCCCAGCGGAGGAACAGATGGCCAGTGCGGGACACCGATGGCGCCTGGCCCGCCTTCAGGGCCGCCCACCCCCCTTCCACTCCTACCGTCTGCTGCTGCACGTCACGCCCAACCGGAGATCGCCTCTTGTCAGGCTTGTCGTCAGCGGAGGAGGAGTTGTTTTGGATGCTAGGTGAGCATTATTTAAACCAGGATTTCCCAAACTTTTTTGGACCAATATCCTTTAGTAAAAGATTAGATATTTTTAGTTCTTGCAATGTGGAGAAGGTAAAAATCATGTACAATAATAGTGAAATTTTGATTTATTTGCTATTTTATTAAACCATAGATTTTAGTTCTAGCTTTTGTAATCCAATCCAACTATGACTTCGCATTTATGACAATTTTTATCCCACACTGACTTAAGATATGTGATTCCCAGTTATGACACAATGCTGTCACTTATTTTTGCATCTTGCCTACCACCCAGCATCGTTGTAAAAATATTTTTTCTTAATTTGAAGTATTTTTATCATTTTACTTACATTTAGTATACATATATACCTCCATGGCCTGGTTGGTAAAATGTTTGTCTTCCAACCCGGGGGTTATTGGTTCGATTTCTGCTAGGAACCAATTTATTTTAAAAATGGTTCCTGTCCAGTTACAGTTCAGTTCATTTTAAAAATGGTTCCAAACTCGTTTTCACTTATTGCCTGTCATAATTCTGGGTGATTGAAGAGATTATCACATTGAAATAAACCTGCCAGGTGGTACTGTACGAGGGTGGTCCGATAAGTACTTAGCCTACAAAAGAATGACAAAAATTTTGGAAAAGTGGCGATTTATTTCTCAACATAATATCCTTTGAGTTCGATACACTTGACCCAGCGATGCTCCAACTTCTTTTACCCGTCTGAAAAATACGTTTTCTGGAGGTCTGCAAAGTAGGCCTCTGTGGCGGCGATAACCTCCTCATTCGACTCAAATTTCTGCCCGGCGAGTGACTTTTTCAAATTTGGAAACAAAAAGAAGTCGCACGGGGCCAAATCCGGAGAATACGGTGGATGGGGCAGCAGTTCGTAGCCTAATTCTACCAATTTGGCCGTGGCGATGGCGAAGGTGTGAGCCGGTGCGTTGTCATGATGGAAGAGCACTTTGATCTTCGCCAAATGGGGCTGTTTTTTCTGCAATTCGGCATCGAATCGGCCCAATAATTCGGCATAGTAGAGCCCTGTGACCGTTTTGCCCTTCTCCAGGAAGTCGATGTAGATCACACCTTTTGAATCCCAGAAAACGGTGGCCATCGCCTTTCCAGCCGATAGGACAGTCTTCGCCTTCTTCAGAGCACGTTCGCTGGGTGAAGTCCACTGTTTCGACTGTTCCTCGGTCTCGGGTGTGTACCAGTGTATCCATGTTTCGTCGACGGTCACGAAACTCCTTCGGATTGCGCTTAAACATCGTCAAACACTGCTCTGAAGTGGTCTCACGGTTGCGCTTGTTGTCCGGAGTGAGCAAACGCGGAACCCATCGCGCCGACAGCTTTCTCATGCCCAATACTTCATGCAGGATATGACGCACGCGGTCTTTTGAGATGCCTACTGTCTCAGCTATCTCGCGCACCTTTAATCGGCGGTCTGCCAATACGAGATCGTGGATTTTTGTCACGTTATCCTCCGTGGTAGCCGTTTTCGGGGCACCTGGGCGTGGCTCATCAAAAACCGACGTGCGACCACGTTGAAACTCGTTAAACCAATTTTTGACGGTCGCCATCGAAGAAGAGTCACCGTACACAGCATCCAAGTGCTCTTTGATTTCGCTGCGCGATCACCCTTTCAAAAACAAGAATCGAATCACCAACCGATATTGCTCTTTTTCCATTTTTCTCAAATCCGCAGACACGCTCGCTTCCACACGCGGTCAAAACAAAACTACGCGTCTGATTCGGCTGAAATTTTGACAGTAGCTGTCAACGAGAATGTACTACGCGATAAAAAATTGCTCTTGCGATAGTGGTGCCATCGGGCGGTGAGGCTAAGTACTTATCGGACCGCCCTCGTATATAACAAGTGTAATACAAATACAATACATACCATCACATAATGTCAGAGAACAGATCTCCACACTTGTTTTCATCCATATTTTTTTTTCACCTTTTTAACATGAGTACATCTTGCCTTGCACAAACATGTATTACTCATACTTTCCACTTTCCCATCTATAGCAATTGTCAAAATTATGCACTAAGTGTCTGCCAAAATATGACCTTCGGTTCTAATGGTTTTAAATTAATTATTTATGAATGATATCCTCCATCAAAATGTAGTCCAAAAGGTGTATAAAAAGCACTTGATGAAAGTAATATAAATGCGATAGAAATGAGTGTTGCATAGAATGCATTAAAAAACAATATATGACAGAATAAGGAATGAGGATATTAGGAAAAAAATCTGAAAGAAGGTGCAGTGCTTAAAATGAAAAAAAGGACCATTGACATAATTTATACTAGTAGTATAGAAGGTATGATCATTTTCAGTAGACAGAAAAATGTGGCATAAACAAATTAATCAAATTATGAAAGAGGGAAAGTGAAAAGCCTCTATAATAAACAATTCCATGAAGTTGATGATCTTCGTAACCCAGTTGGTAAGATGTTTGACTTTCAGAACTGATGGTTTTGGGTTGATTCCCAGTAATACCCAAACAAAAGAAATACTCGTAATAAGGGTTCTAGTCTGGTAACAACACACACACATGCTAGATGGATGTGTGCGAGTGCTGTTACATCTTCACGTGCGGGTAGTATTGTTAACACATGTGATTATGAACAAGTTCTGTGTCTACTCTAGCGGTTCTAAACCCGAAAGTTCATTCACTGGGGCCAAAGACAATATTGTTTCATTTCCATGCTCTTCAATATGTCCGGATCATCAATTCGAATATACTGAAGGGTGCCATATGAAAGAAGAAGAATAGGTGAATATGCATGATGATAGTATGGACATGGCGGAAGTGAAAGATGTTCTTTATTCCTTCCCCAATAGGGACATGCCATAATGATGATGATGCTACGAGTTACGTATTTGTAATTGCACGATTTCTTTGTTTCTCTCAAACTTTTCGAAATATAAATATATGTGAATATGTTGGTCTTCGGTTGTCTGAGCCTTGACCTGTCTCAGGTTTGTATTTTATGTGTGTTGTGTAGTGTGCATGTGTGCACTATATTTCGATATTTTTTTGTATATGATTCATGTAAATGTTTATAATTTTTGTGACAAGTTGTATTTATATTCATGCGCACTCGAAATTTTAATTTGAATATAACTCTTGTAACCTTTTTTTATGTTCGATAGACCATACATTGTAATAAATAAATAAATGTGCTTGTATATGGTATTACTATAAGAATAGAAAATTTAAGTTTTGAATAAAATGTGATTGTATCACCATATTAAAGAATAAGAAATGCTCATTTTTATTTTTATTAGTTAAATGATTGTTATTTTACTTTCAGTCCGCCGTACACGGGCGAGTTGAAGGCGACGCACTGCGTAGCTGAACTGAATCACATGCCTTTGTCAGACGGGGACAAGGAGTGGCTGGTGACTCACCGGGTGCCACTGTGCCCTCCGACCTTTATCAGCAAGGTGCTCATCGATGAACCCCAGCAGCAGGGGCAGGACCCTATGATGTACGCTTACCCTGCCTATAGGAAGATGATTGTCGAAAGATACGGAGAAGGTTAAATGTGTTGCATTTGGAGAGTATAGTGTATTAAAAAAAATTGTGATATTTCCATTTATTGATTGAGTGGGAGAGAAAAATGAAAAGCATATTGAGTTGTTTATATGCAAAAATTATCCTTCCCAGTTTATATGCAAAAATATTTAATAAATAAATTTATTCACAAATTACATTAATCCCCGTGGCTCCGCCCTTATTGTTCTCGAGATAGAGAGTAGAAACACATTTAGCAGGATTCAAATCCAATGAGACTAAGAGAGCAAACTCTCCCCAAGGGGGTGCTCTAACTCGGGACTCGATTAAACCCGCTATTCTTGAAAATATCTCATCTGCCAGCTATAACAGCACCCAAGCGAATCATGTAATATTTTATTTGTACACAGTATAACTTTGTGGGATCATCAAACCCACAACTGTCAAATTGGATGACGGGCACCTTACCAACTAGGCCACGGAGGTCGTCAAATGAAATGAAATTAGTGGAATAACAAAGTAATTCATTATTAATGCTTTCGCTACTAAATTATCTTCTTATAGATTACTTCCAGTGACTTATTTTGTTGACTGCAGTTTTCTGAATATGATAGGATACGAGGTGTAAAGAACTGAAGACTGTAAACTTACATTATGGTCTGAATCAGATCCCGCAGTGACGGCACTGACGTACAGCCTGGCTATAGACGGGACCCGCAGTGAATCTGTTAAAAATTCTAATATAGAGTTCAAACTTTCAAACGTAACCTTTGATAAATTATATTTTTTAAATTTATTTTACATATGAAATCAATCTTTATTTTAATGAGGATAATTTGTGCATGTGACAAGAGGCAGGACAGAAAAATATAATATTTATAAAATTATTATGTATAAAAAATGTTGGCCAAATGATTGTATGTTTAAAAAAAAATTATTGAGATAATTTGTAAATAAATCAACGGTGAATTAAGAGAGAGAGAAGTTGAGATGTATGCAAACACGCATAACAATTATATACACCATCTAAAGGGCACTCGGAGAACATATAATCAAAGGTTTTTTCACTTCCTCCATACATGAACTCAATTTTGTATGTGTAAAAATATAAAGCTGTTAAAATGTGTATTTATAATATTAGAATATTTAACAATAAATGAATTTGTTATTCCACTAATTATATGAATCCCTGTGTATTGTAATTTGTTTAATCAAACATTGTTTATTCCACTTTATAGCACCAGTGTTTGGTTAAACAAATTACAATATCTACCTCCACAGTGTTAATTAATGCCTTAACTGTAAATAATATATTAATCTCCATGTTTCTTTTCAGGCAGAATGATACCGATTTGTTATGAAAGCAGTGCTTAGGTCCGACTGATGTTATGTTACTATGGACCACCCACATCAAAAGTGTGTGCGGTCTATTGATGCAAAGATTTCATCCATACATACATACCGTCTCTATCTGGGTAGACAGAAAGGAGAGAATGCCAGACTTGTCGCGACACACAACTTTGGCCTTTTCTACATCCATACAGCTCCTACGGTTTCTCTGACTTTATATCTGCTTTTAAAATATCATACACTTGATCCAACCATACTTTCCTCAGTCTTCCTTTACCACGTCTTCCACTCACATTTGCACTGTATATATGTTTTGTTAGTCTTCATTAATTCTTTCCAGGTGTTTAAACTGTCTCGGAGTCTTCTTCATTTTGTTCCACAAATATATTAATAAATTTGTTAAAATTGAAACCACACACACTTTCGATGTGGGTGGTCCATAGTAAAATGACACCAATTTAACATAGCACTACTCTCATAACAACTGGTATCATTCCACCTGAAGAGAGCCTCGGAATAGGAGGTAGAAACACGTGTAGTGGGGATTAATGTAATTAGTGGAATAACTAAATATATGGAGCTCCACAATAGTTAAAGCTGAACCCTGTGATAAATTGAGTATTTTATGATTAAATTTTCTCTTAAAAACTATTCCATACAATCCCATTCAAAGTGACAATGTGTTTCCTCAAATTTCTTTAAATATGTTTCTTCAACAAAGTTTTCCTAACAGGGTTAGTGTCCTGCATAATGGTGTAAGTGCCTAAACCAGTACATAAAAAATAGATGCCTTGGTATTTAAATTATTATAATTCTAGTTATATTAAAACAATGTTTTAACATTTAAAACAAGGAATAAGTATACTACAGCTCGTGTGTTGTTTATTCCAAATTAAAAAAAAAAATATAATAAGTTATTGATGTTTTTTTTAACTAAATTTAAATACTGTGTTTAAGTGTTTATCTTGAAAATGTTTTAATGCTTTAAATAATTTTTAAATAACCGTAAATCGAATAATTGTATATAAATATGATAAATAGTTTTCTGATTTGGAACTTCTGTGCCATTTAAGTTATAAACTTTGAGAGACTTGATGTTATTGTACATTGGAAAAATTTACGTTAAATTCCTAACTGTGAAACGAGAATATCTGTGGTGGCGATTCCCTGCAGTGTTCAGTGTGGCAATGGAGTAACATTTAAACCTGTTAAAAATATCGTATTTTTCGTAAGATGAGACACACTGGAACATAAGACACCCCAAATTTATGAGAATCTTTGGAAAAGGATATTTTATTATACAAAAATATTTACAAACTTGAATTTTTTAATTATTATCACCATAACCTGTACTAGAAACATTTAGTTCATCTTCACTCATCTCGGCACTGTCACTCGTCTTTTCGTATTATTGTCAGACAATGTCCATAGGACATGGGAAAAATATACACCTCATTCACGAGCAAGCCAATAAGAATCAGTTTACACTGGTGTCGGACGCCTTTATTTATTTTAATCTGTTAAATTAATAGGTAGAATTTATAGTATAGGAAAAATATGAAATATAGTCACTAAAAGGAGTGAATAAAAAATATGATACATAGATCTTCTTCTTCTTATTTAGGCCTGTTATGGTCCTGCATGATTGTTTGCCTCTTGTGACGTCGACTGCCAGCTGTCTCCATCTTTTGGGAGGTCGTCCTTGAGGTCTGCTTACTTGGGGGATACTGTCCCTGGCCATTCTTACGGCTCTTGGTTCCGCCATTCTGGATACGTGTTCGTTCCAGAACCTTCTTCTCTGTCGACCCCATCTAACAATATCTTCAACTTCGCACGTCCTTCGGATTTCTGTGTTCCGTACTCTATCACGAGCGGTTTTGCCAGCGATACTCCTGAGTACTTTCATTTCGCTGGTTCGAAGGAGATTTTTGGTTCTGACAGTGTCGGCTCTGGACTCTATGCTGTATGTCATTATGGGGCGGACATAGGTCTTGTGTATCGTCACCTTGCTTTGGATGTTCATATACTTGTTTTTCCAGATAGTGTTCTTTAAACATCTGGAAATAGCTGCGGCCTTTTGTGATTGTTCAAGCACTTCGCCATAGAGGTCATTATTGCACATTATGCTAGCACCCAAGTATTAAAATTTTGTTACTTGTTCAATTGGTGTGTCATTGATCGCCACACTGCATCCAACTTGCTGTCTGGCTAGAGTCATGCATTTAGTCTTGCTGTATTTTTTGGAAGCAGTGTGGAATCGATGTAGCATTTGTTGCAGGTCTTCCTCTGATTCGGCTATGATGGTGTCATCGTCAGCATAGCATATGATGTTTAGCATATTGTCGCCCATCTTGTATCCCAGGTTAAGGTCGGCAACTTCTATAATTTTATCCATAACCAAGTTAAATAGAAATGGGCTTAAACTATCTCCTTGTCTTACTCCGGTTGGTGTTGGAACGTCATTAGAGAGTTCTTCATCTACGCGAATTCTTGTGGAGCTATTTAGGTTTATGTCTCTAATGGTTTTGGCGATGGAGGGTGACACGTTCCTTTCGAGCAAAATGCTTATTACATCTTCTAGTTGGATTCTATCAAAGACCTTGGTCAGATTGATAAAAGCAAGGTAAGCAGTCTTGTTGTATTCCAAAGACTTTTCTTTAATTTGCCGCAGTATGAATATAACATATGTAGTAGATCTGTTTCTTCGGAATCCTTGTTCATCTATATTTTCAATTTGTTGTTCTAATTTTACTCTTAGGATGTTGGTGAAGAGCTTGAGAAATGCGCTTAAAAGAGATATTCCTCTATAGTTACCAAGATCAGATTTTGTTCTTTTTTGAAGATGGGAATCGTTATACTGGCCCTCCATTCATCTGGTATTGTAGTTTCAAGGATCAAGTTGTAAAGTTTGTGGAGACTTCAATAGTTCTTCACCGCCATATTTTATAAGTTCGTTTGGTATATTATCACTTCCAGGGAGCTTTTCTATTTTTGAGTCTCTTCATTCCTTGTCTAATTTCACTCTCCTCCAATGTTGTGGGTTCGTTAATTATTATATCTGGAGTTGCTGGTGGAGATGTGTTGTTAAACAGGTCTCTTAAAATATTTTTCCCATTCCGCCATAGAAAAATTGTTAGTTTGAACGTATTCATTAATTGGTTTCTTTTTATCTCTTAGCATCTTTCATACTTTCTTTTGGGCGCCATAGAGATCACGCTCCATATATTTGGTGAACTTTCTCCAATATTCTTCTTTTATCTTTCTGATTTCGGAATTTACCCTGTTTCGGACAGTTACATATTTGGCATATTCTTCTCTAGGTGAGTTGCTTCTATAAGTCAAGTAACTTTTCTTTTTATCCTCTGCGAGCTGTCGTACATCGTCATTAAACCATGGTTTGGTGTCTTTCTTCGCATTGATATTTATGTTTCTTTTTCCTAGAGCCTCCGTGGCAGCTTTGTCAATTTCTGATTTTATCTTTTTCCATTCTTGATTAACATCATCGGAATCTAGTATTGGATTGTCAATGAGATTTTGGGACAGTCTATTTTGATATAATAGACTAGTGCTGTTATCGCCAATGGATTCTATATTGAGTTTGCTGATTATCTACGGAGGTATGCGAATTCTTTTTGGTCTTTCAATACTCAGCTTACAGAGAACAAGGTGATGGTCTGTTCCAGCATTGGCAGATGTTAGTGCTCTCACGTCGATGATCTGGGATGGCTTGATAGATCTATTAGTTATGATAAAGCCGATAATGGACTTCTCGCCTCGTGTGTTGACAAACGTATATTTGTGTTGTTTTTTATGAGGGAAGGTGTTATTAATCCTCATTTCGTTTCTGGCACAAAAGTCTATTAATTTTTCTCCGTTGTCATTTAAGGTTGGCTCATTGTAGATTTGTTTGATTCCGTCTAGCTTTTGGTTGCCTATTCTAGCATTCAAATCTCCCAATATGATGATTTCTTCTTGTGTTGGTATGTTATCTATGGTTGTCTGGAGTTGTTCATAGAACTCTTCGGTCTCTTCCCTTGGTCTGGAAATATCTGGGGCATAGGTGCTTATGAGGTGGAATTTTGAGTTTTGTAGCTTAACAGTGACTTTTAGGAGGCGATGGTTTATATAATCTATATGGTCAATATGATCTTCATAGTTATCTCTAAGCAGTAGTCCGACTCCCAAGTGTGCCCTGCAACTCTTTTCTTTTCTGCTGTATACAAGAATATAATTAGGGTATTTTACAGATTCTTGTCCTTTCTTCTTGGTTTCTGATATCCCGCAGATGTCGATTTTGTGGGATTCCAATTCATGCAGAATTTCTTGGTCTCGATTTCTCCAGGACATTATGTTCCAGCATGCCAGTCTAGTTAGGTTTGTTTTTCGAATTGTAGTCCTTTTCCTAACTTTGGTCATTACCTTTTTCATCATCTTGTCCGAGGCTGTGTGAGCAGGTCTGTTGCTGGCCTTACCCATGATCCCTCCTTTCTCATCTGGGCTTGGGAACGGCATTGAGATATTAAAATTAAATACATGCATAGGTAAAAAGAATTGTGTGTGTGTATTTCTTTTGGTAGTTTAACTGTAGGGACCGAACCTATTACCACATATTACCTACCTTTGGGCCATAAGAGTCATCACAATTTTATGTTGCAAGTAAAAAGATGTCATATGGTTTAAAAAATATGCTATTAATTTTATTTATAAAAGATTGTACACAAAAATTATATTTTCCAGTGTACTATTGTAGATTTGCCATCACTCAATGTCAAATAAGTAAGAAGAGATCCTAAGACTGTCCACAAATAAATGCCCACCTTTAACAGTCTGGTAAGTAATATTTGGTGAGACACAATATCAAATGCCTTGCAAGGTCCAAAAAATTATCAAATATAATCTCTTATTGTCTAAACCGGTGGTAACACTGATGATAGCCTCCTTCTGTCTACAAGAGACGATAGCCTAACACAGGAACTCTGACATCTTTGACTGTAGCTGTGGAATACAATCTTAAACCCGCATCTCTCACATCTGCTGCAAACATGGACAGAATCCTCTCGGACTTCATAGAACTGTTTCCTTTTTTAGTTGCTTCCTGTACAGGTTAACTAGTCAAACCTGGTCGTGAACAAGTTGTTCTTTTCGAACAATATTTCTCCACAGGTTTCGGTTTTTGCCTTGCTCCTCCCGATGCAGAATACCTAGGCCGAATGACAAGATGTCTCTTTTGCAGGTGTCGTTAAATCTTAGCTCAGAGGAGTTTTATTAGATTAAGTAACAGTTTCTGTTGCACATTTGTTTGGAAACCAAATTGATTAAGAGAGATAATGTTATGTACATTTAAAATCCTTATCAATTGAACCTTCACTATCTTTTCAACAATCTTTGAGAGAATGTTCAACAGAGATATGATTATAATTTTTTTATCATCCCTTGTGTATTGTCCTAATATGTGAGTTTTTTAAACTATTTGGGAAAGTACAACTTCTAAAGCTTTTGTTATATATTTTGATGATAATGCTATAAATTGTTTAATGTGACTGATTGGGCATATTTTGCCTAAGTGTATGAGAGTTGCAATCATTTCCTCTACCGATATTGACATTCAATTATATTGTATTAGATGAGATATTGTTTTTTACCTTGGCTATGTATTCATATCCATCCTTGTGTAGCTCATGACTGGGCATCTTGACACCCATGATAACCCTTGACTACTCCTTTTCATCCATCCCTGCGCTCTGCAGTTGGAAAAGCAGCTGTTAACACATTGATCGCCAATAGGATTTTCGTAAAATGTCCAAAAAATGTTTTTACGTTTTTAGGTTTTTAATTTAATATTAGGTCAAAAAACAATTATTTAATTTGTTTTGAGGTATTTTTGAGGAGATTTATTGTGTGATTTGATGTGTCGGCCACCGGTGGTCGACGCGGCGCTAGTAGTAAAATATGATATATGGCGCCGTGTCGGCCACACTGTCGGTCATGTTGCAACTTGTCGCACTCGGTGCAAGCGTGACCATCGTACTAGAAGGGTGCATCCGAGTGTTTAAGCGTCTCACCATAATTTTTGGCAGTATTTTAATGTAAGTACAATAATTTCATCACGAAAAAAATATTTTTGTAACCGAAGTTCTCAGTTATATATTTATTTATTTATGATTATTTACTTATATATATATATACTTTTTTACAGAAAATAATTACCCCGAAATTTCAAAGACAAGACGAGAAAAACACGAATTGAAAATCAAAGAAGGTTTATCTCGAACGATAAGAAAATGTTGCAAAGGATGTTATAGCGAAAATGTAAAAGAATATGGCAGAAAATACGCCAGGAATAAAACCATTAGAGTGAAAACATATTGTCGTGTATGTCCAACTCAACCACATTATTGTATAAAATGTTTCAATAAAATACATCGATTTTAATTTTTGACCAAGTTCATTTTCTACCTTTAACTTTCTTTAGATTTGTTTTGTTTTTTTTTTATCATACTAATAGTGTTAATTTTTATAAGTCAATAAAAGCACTTTAAATATAAACATCATGCATGTGTTTTATTCTAACCTACCTATCACATTCATGAGTATATCTTTTAGAACCATGAAGATATTCTAAGGTCATATCGTAGTAAGATAGAAAAGGGCCATGTCGGCCAAGTTTAATAGTAGTTTAATACAGAGCGCGTAGCCGACGGACAGAATGACACTCTGAAGTTAGGTATGCCGTGTCAGCCACCGGTGGCCGACACGGCCCAATTGGAATACCTCGGTGTCGGCCACCGGTGGCTGACACGGCGATCAACGTGTTAAAGGTCGTCCTGTTGCATCTCTCATTTGGTCAGTCCAACATTAGACTCCCTGTTGTGTTTTGTCCTTCTCTACAAGCCTCTCCAAACTGTCTCCTTGGCCACCAGCAATGTGTCGAAAGAATCAGAGGACTTGTAGGCATGTTGGCGATTCTTAGAGAATGGAAGCATTAGTTTGCCTTGACGTCCATGGAATTCGTAACATTCTTTAGCATCATATTTCAAATGCATCTATTCTACATCTCTCGTTTGCTCTTAAAGTTCACTTCTCCACGCCGTACATAAATGTAATATTACGAAGACAAGAGACTTCAATATATGCATTTTTGTTGTGATTATGGTTCGGTACTACCATATATTTTCCAGCTTTGGCATCACATTCTTCTCCATTCAAGTTTTTGTTTTTACCTCGGCCTCGCATCCTCCATTGTTGGTTATACTACAGCCTAAGTAAACAAAGTCAGTAACCACTTCTTGACCCATGGGTCACATTATTTGGTTTGAGTTTGTTACTGCGGTCTATAATCATCCACTTTGTTTTTAATCCATTGATTACACTTTTTGAAGGAGCGTGGCCATTTTTCCACAAATAGGTATCCCGCGGTCCCAGTTTTTAAATGCTTTCTCCATACAGGTTAAACAAATCAGGAGAGAAATTGCACCCTTGCGGTACACCTTTTTGCACTTGAAACTATTTTGACTGTAACAAAACGTAAAGTGACCTGATAATCTTCACAAGATGTGCTGATATTCCCATGTCTAGAAAGACGTGCCACAATTTATCCCATTTTACACAATCAAATGAATTTTTATAATCTATCTTTTCTTTCAGATGTCGGATATTGAGGACTTGTTCTCTCGTCAAAGAAAACCAACTTAATAATTGCCGATTGCTTGAATACAAACTTCTTTTTCTTAAAATCAATAATTGAGTCTTTGAATTCATTAAGTTCTGTACACAAATTATCATTTCCCATCACTATAAGGTCTTGCTTTGATTTTTTGTTTAAATTCATATTTTTTATGGACAGACAGTACTCGGATGATAGTTGAGTTTTGATGACTTCTAAAAGTTGTATAGTTTTTGTAAGAATAATGATAGTAATTATGACAAGTTGTATATCTGAGTGGCATATCTTGCATAATGTTCTCTTCACATTTAAATAAAATTAATTCATCATTGCAGCAGTGTCTTGTGCCTAAAAATAATCTTATATAAATACGTAAACAAGTAAGTAGACCCACTGACCTGTTAATTTAATCGGGAAGAAATCAGCAAATTCACTTGTAAATATTTCACAAATTCTACAGAGTTAGTTCTATTAAACGACTTCATGAACAACATAACCTAAGTCCTGAATATATTTTATACAGAAAGAAGAGCTGTACTCGTGCCATGTCTGATTTAATGCAAAAACATCCATTTAGTAATCCCATATCATGGTATTATCCCTTTGATCTTATTATTGATCTATCGTGCATTTCAAACTCCTACAACAAGATGCGATTGCTGAGGCAAATGCCTAGAAGATCCAGCAGCACCATGATTCTTATTTCTTTACCCTCTGTGACAATATTCTTGAAAACCAGCCAAAAAATTTAATTAGCAGTATAAATCACACCAAGCATGGTCGAAAGCACTTTTTTTTTGATGTCTAAAGGGACTGCAAGGGCTATCTTTTTGCTGTTTCGGGGCTTTCTCATCACTCACCCACCGCACCCACAAAAGTCTTGGTCACAATGGATCTATTGGTCGCATGGATCCAATAAAGCAGTCCGATAGGTCGCATGGATCAACCAATGGTTTGTCCTGCTTGGACATCAAGGTGACATTGGAATCTTTCCACTCTTCTGGAAAACTTCCTATTGCCAGATGCATGTTCATCAGTATATAACGAAAGTTCAATACAATGCAAGTCTGATTATACTAAGTTTAATTATAAGACCCTCGTATTACAAAACAGATTGTATCCAATTTTCGATCCTTTGGGCCGTTTTACATATATTATCAATTTTATTTAAATGACATTAATAAAATCACTACAATTTATCTGCATTTTTAAGAAACCTGTTTTATAGTACGAGGAATCATTGGTTGTTTATGATGTATTTTAATTGAGTAAAAAATTGTAAATAGTGTTACAATAAATTTATTTTTCATGCATCTTTTGTCTTTATTTTTTCCCATACAGTGAAAGTATTCAAAACAAACTATACAATTACCAGGAAAAACTTAAGAGACTAGGATACTTAGAGGAGGTATACATGTGACCCAATAGTCGCGCTTTAATTTCCGACACATCACTTTTTTTGCGACAATTTTGAATTTCTTTTTCAGATAATTTAAAAAACATCCTAAATTTTATTGTGGAGAATTTAACAATAAAGAAACTAACAAAAGTGGTGAAATTTTCTATTAATAATCAGGAGTCGATTATTATAACACAACACGCATATTGACATAATTTTTCTGATGGAAATGGGCCAGTAAGATATGATTGAGAGATTAATCACACATTTTTGACAGCAGGGATCAGTAGTTAGCATGCCTCGAGCCAGAAGACCGTGTTCTTTCCACACGAATGAGAATATTCGAATGGTACAAGAGAGTATTTTTGATGATCGAGCAAATTCAACGAGATAACGTTCAGCTTAGCTCTGAATGTATTGAACGAATTTGAAGAAGTCATTTGCATCTCTTTCCGTACAAAACTCAGTTGGTGCAATAATTGAAGCCACAAAATCCATAACGCCTTGAATAGGAGCATTGTAGCGCGAATTATGTGCAACCCTATACTTGTGTGCCTCAAGTTTTGAGCTATTTTGCTGAAAAATAAATATTTAAAGATGTCAATCTTAAACTTACAAATACGGATGTAAGCTGTTACATATTCACTGTCTTTTTGTATGGTGCTTAAGCATGGACACAGAAAAATTATGACCATACATCATTATCAACATTATGCCATATCCCTATTTGAGTTGGCAGATGTGAATATAAATTACTAAAAATGTGGAGATATCGAAGCATTTCCAATGGTATCAAAGCTTAGAGTGCGAACTCTAATATTTCCTATATTCTTAAATTGCACTGAAACATGGGCAATAAAGCCCGAAAACATGCAAGAATGAATTCCTTTGAGATGTGTTGGCATTGAATGCCGAGAATTCCGTGAACCGCTAGAACAAATGTCTTCATACCCTAGGATTTGAATGTGATAGAACAGTGTTCAACATATTCTGCAGTTTTTTGGGCTCAGTTACTTATTTTTTACATTACAAAAATAACTACTTTCCCTCTGGAATGTGTTATAAATTATTGGTACAAGGAACTGCATGTTTCTACTCCTAAATCTATAGCTCTTTTTCTATGACTGCATTCATAAACAAATGAGAAAAATTTATCTACTTGCCAAAAATGTTATTTTAAACAAATGTATATTGGTACCTACAAAAATTTCGGCATTTTTTCACTACGAAAAACAATGATGTATTTTTATTCTTTAGAATGTTAAATTTTTCACTATGTTTTGAAAAATGAGATGTCAAATTTTTTCTGCAATACAAAATGTAGAATTATTGAAATATAAATTTGAAAAAGTCAAACATACAGAATCAACATGGTCAAGACAAGGCAGGAGTACATGGTAGAAGAAATAAGTCCATATTCCACACTTCAAGTGTATGTCTTATATAAGAATATTTTTAACCTATTTATTATTGTTATAAATACGGGCAAAACCCAATTATATTATAATAAGAATACTCAAAAACAGTACATATTAATGCTTTGATGTACCAACTAACTCCCTTGACTGAGAAAGCACAATATTATTTCATTATTTTCTGAATCATCCTACATTATTATTATGCCCTAATAAACTACAGAGGCAGTATTACTCTTCTAAAGAACACTTCTTTTTTAAATTTACTTTTATACATCACTTGTTATGAATTTATAAATTAGTAATTATGAACTGTCTACAAATTCATAAACAATGCACTCTTTAGGTGATACTATATAGTAATATAGTTTCGTACTATACATAGGCTTGCCATATGCCTGGGATTAGCCTAGATTGTCCGAGGCTTTCAAATTTTCTATACGCAAGTACACCTACCAACAATTTATTTGTTAAAGATAAACACTTTTGTTTCTAAGTAGTAAGGGACAGTCAACAGTATTCTTTGACTATAGAGCTGTTTAATTTTCTACAATTATAAAAATGCAATTTCTGGATACTAGTTATCGCTGCCCTACATATTCACTGATCATTTTTTTCTTAATCACAATTAAAAACAGAGTAGTCGACTCCTTCCATTCTATGCATAAATGAAACATTCAACGAAGAAAAGATTTTTCACCTCGACACTTTTATTTTGATCATTTGTGACACTACATGTGATTGTTTGTTGTCAGCTAATAACAATTCTAATAATTTGAATAAAACTAGAAGAAGTGGTAAAACGCAATGATGTTTCGTTTATGACTCTGCAGTCAGTTGTGCAAAAATTAAACTGGGCAATTTTTTTAACTGCCTGCTTACATCCCTCGCCATGCGTCCGGAAGTAGGGTCAGAGAATTACGGCAAGCCTAACAAGTCATCTATTGGTTATTTGTTGTTAAAAACATTTCCTGAAATCTTAAAGATGTCAACATCTGAAGCTCCATTTCATTCACTGCAGATAAAACTTTACATGATACATTCACTGCAGATAAGATTTTACATTAATACGTACCGTACTGACAAATTTCGCAGTCACAAACATATCATCAACAGAAAACGCCTGGAGTGGCATACGCACTGGACGAATGTTTGTATGGACATGTGATGCATATCCTCAGCACTGAACGTGTTAAAAAAGGTTAAACTTCAGACCTTTTGATAAATTTTGTTTCTTTCAGGATTCTAACAAGTTTGGGTTTAACGTTGATTGGAAGTGTTCTATATGCTTTCTCCGAAGACACTCCTTTTGGGACATTGGTCTCTTACTGTGGAGCTCTCATATTTATGCTATTCTCCATTTATGATGTTCAAACTCTACTCACAGATCTCCCTCCTGAAGAACACGGACATGCAATGCTGAGATTGGCTCTAGACGGGGTCACGGCTCTTATTTACATCATAAGGGTTGTTATAGCGCATTGTGACAATGAATAAACTGGAAACAACAAGTTATATTTACAAAGATATCTAAATCATCACTTATTTTTTTATAGTTTTGTAAGTTTGTACCCAGTATTGTTAGAGCTACTTTCAAAAGGCAGCACTCTTATAGCTATTTTTTATTCTAAAGTAGCATGCCACTCAAGAGGTTAAATAAAGTGTAGCAACAGTACTTCTTTATACCTAGCTAACTTTTTGGTGATATGTGCTACTTGTAGCGTATTGCTTAACAAAATGGTTTATACCTCCTTGGTTAACAAGTATAATCAAAATAATTTCAAATAGTTTTTTTTTCTAGTACTGATGATATATATTTTATATGCTTATTGTTTTCAATATATGAAATATTAATGCATTTTGTATCAAATTTATAAATATAAATAATAAATTTAAAAAAAGAGGAAAATTTGTTTCATTTGTACTTTAACGTGTTTGAAAACTGGTATGTCAATAAACAGCATGAATTACACATTACTGAGATACAGGTGCTGCAGTAGTGTGAAGGAGACAAGATAAAAAATATGTGGCTTTAAAGTCAGAATCATTCCTTTACAAACTGCAGTAAAGAAACGGTGATGGTTAAGGCATTTTATGAAAACAATATTCCTGACTACATACAATAGTTTGAAAAAGAAATTGTTTATGGGCTACCGAGTTTTACATCGCTAGGGGCACAATGTGTTGAAGCTACTTTGAAAAGTAGGACTGCTCAAGCTATTTTTCAATCTAATATAGAATGTTACTTATGCAGTTTAGGAAGAAATAATTTTGCTGCTTGTGTTCAACTTGAATTGCATTACTCAACAAAATAACTTTGTTGTTTTGTTAAGTAATGCATTTAGGTTTATCAAATAATGCATTCCTTGTCTTTGACATCATATTAATAGATATGTAGTTGATAATAGTCTAAGCTAGGTTGACTTGATCTTTTTTTCCATTTTTGTAGCATGAAAAATTATAAACCCCTGATTGTATTTTGGATATGGCTAATATAGAAAATAAAAAAAAAATCTTCTAATCCCTTGATTAATGGCGGTGTTCTTGAAATCAATCAAGCAGATATATCAACGAAATCGTAAAATAGAGTCTATTTTGAATACACATTGTATTTATGTATTTTAAATTTCCCGCTTGGCGAAAATTTTCTGATTTTAGAATCATAAAGTTTTATATATTTTTAATTTTTATACTTCATAACGTAAATAAAATAAATATATTTTTATGGTTATTAATAAATGCAACAAATAATTCATGAGCAAATCATTTATGTCACAAACATAAATGAAACGTACATATATTCTTTTAAATTTAAATAATTTTATTTAGAGATCTGGCTATGACATACCCATGTTTCAGAAAAAAATGAGAAAAAATATTTATACCACCTTCCAGTAATATAAAAGATCTCTTAGGACTTCTACCGTGACTGGAGGAGTATATTTCAAGGGCTCAAAGAGGCAATGACAACATAATAAAATAACTTTTCAATTTTATTTAAATGTAGATGTGATACGGTAAGCCTGTAACGGTTCATGTATGTTAGCCATGTTGGCCCGATAATAGCGGCAGGTCAGGTAGGGTGGTTCCAGATGGGTGGTAATGCTGATTCGGGCAGGGTGGCTCTAGATGGGTGACGATGCTGGTCCAGGCAAGGTGGCTCTAGCAGGAAACAACGCTGGTCTGGGCGGGATGGCAGGGCGGCTCTAGTTAGCAGCAATGCTAGTCCGGGTGGAACGGTGAGGCGGTAACGCTGGTTCGGAAGGGCGGCTCCAGGCAGTGGCAATGCTGGTTGGGTGGGACGGCGAGGTAGCTCTAGCAGGAGGCAACGGTGATCCAGGCAGCCGGGAAAGTCAGCTACGTGAAGAAAGCTGAAGATCTGGAGTGGAGACGTCTTGGCTGGTCGGCTGCTGGCTGGTGACTGATCTTCAGCTGGAACTGGTAATTGTTTAATTCCAGCTTGGTTCTGGTGTAAGCACAGCTCTCAGATGAAGTGAAGATCAGTCTTGTAGGCAATCAGGGAGCTCGGCAGTCAGGAGGAGAATCCAATTTCTCAAGTGGCGAATCTGTGAATCAATTTTGTCCCGGGTCCAGCCTTTTTATAACGACCACTAAGTAATTTTGGACAGCAAAAGTGGTTCGCTTATCGTGTCCATAATTTGCCCAACTCGTTCGTACCATCCCGTTTCCGTGACGATCACGACTGGAATCAACGAATCTCATTATGACGGGTGACTGGTAGATGGGTGACGCCTATAGGTGCATCATTATAAATTTCTATAGGAAACACCAAATTATGATTGAACAGCAAATATATAAATTTTATGTTTGATAAAATACACACCATGTAATCGTACTATTTTTCAGACAGAAGTAATATATTTTCAAAAAAATAATTATACAAATGTGTTTTGAAAAAAATATGTAAATTGTGACTTGCGTAAAATAATTTTAGTATATTTATTTAAATCTATTGGATCCGGTTTTACTTAATACTCAGGCAGATAATTATAGTAATTTTTAAGAGTATTTAAATTAAATAGAAAAAAATAGAAAATATGATTTCATTGCTGTTTAATAATTTTCATAGTACTATACTTTATCTTATCTTGTTAATTTCCATGAAATTGGGAGGTTATCGATTTATTTAATAATAATAAAAAAAAATTCATTAACAATATACATAATCTTACTCAAATTTGCTTTTCATAATAGAAAGCTTCGTTAGGTTACATCTTGCTAGTTTAATTCGGTTGAATCATACAAAATAGTAAAGACTTCGTAGTTTGCATTTCTTAAAGCATGCCATTATATTTCAACGATGGTTACATTTTTTTTGTTTAACGAGTTTTATAATGTTGTTATATTAAGATACTTGTTGGTATCATAGACCTTGTAAGAGCTTTAAATGTGCAATCGTTGTCACGATTTGCGCGAATTAAGTTTTGGTTCGCCGTGTTTAGCTGTCATTGGCTGCTTTGTCAATGACAGTTTGTAATTATTATCTGAAAAGTCAATTTACGTTTAATTTATATTTGGGGAGCTTCTACGCTTATTTCGTAAGAATTAAACAAAAAAAATTATTTCAATTATAGATATTAACAGTTGTGTGAATTTTACTTACATATTTTCGTATATCCTTATTTTTTTTTTTGGTTATGTCGGCTTTGTGACATCAACCAGACTTCGATTTTTCCTTATAATACTAAATAACACATAATCGTTTTCTTTATTCTATATGAAATATTGCTGATTTCCCATAAATTTAACATTTTCCGTTTAAGATTCGTTTTTTAATCGCGAATATTTCTACTTTGTATCATCGCATCAATAATGTTCTGCCTTAATTTTTGTGCGATTAGAAAATAAGACAAGAAATTAACATTCAGGTGATCTTATACCTATTTTTCAAAACATGCTTGTTTTTCAAAGATAAATAATTTAATATTTAACTCTAGTTTCAAATCCAATATTTAGTGATACTATTTTAAAGTTGTTACGCGTTAGTCGAGTCTCATGTAAATTGTGAATTTTGATTAAAAATTTATTTTTCTTAAATGCTTTTTTATTGCCCACCAGCTTTCGGTGTGCATAAAATGTCACTTGAAATATCTTCTATGTGTGATAAATAGTAGTAATATGTATTTATCTATCATTGTTTAGCGTCCAAAGTAATGGTGATAAAAAAGGATGAAAATAGAAGTAAATGCAACATGTGTGAAAAATGAAAGATTGGAGCAAGTTGAGGAATTCTGCTATTTGGATAGTATTTTTACAGATGACGAAAGAGTTAAGAGGGATATAGAATGGGGTGTAGCGAAACGAAACAAAGTCAATAATGGGACACTAAAACATTATATACTCAAACCGGACAGAATCGAAATCTGCTAAGATGATAGTTCACAATAGTATTTTAGTGACAACTTTGTTGTACGTGGACGTGGAAAAAGACTGAGAGGAGCCCAATAAATGCTGTGGAAATTCATGCATTAAGAAGAATACATAGAGCGACAATGTATGACAGAATACGGAATGAAGAGATAAGAGATAAATGAGGGCTGATGTGTTAAGTAAGATGATGAGTACGTTGAGATGGCATGTAAAACGAATGAATGAAGACTAACAAAACCAATGTGAGAGGAAACCAAAGAAATTATGGTTGGATCAAGTGAATGGAATTATGAAAGAAGAAAATGTAGAAAGTCAGAGAAATCGTAGAAGTTGGATGTAGAATAGGTTAAGGATGTGTGCGTGTTGAGATAGGAAAGTGTGGCACTCTGCCTCTCTGTATGTATGTATTGTTTAACATAATTAACTCTTCGAAAAGTGTTGATTTGAGAAACTCATATTAAAAAGAAACTTCTCTATCGAATTACTGATATTCAAAAGAGTTCATTTAAAAACATGAAACAGTACATAAATATTAACTTAAATTATTTTCTCAGGTTTCGAAATGAAGCTCTTTTGCTTTGTGCTTCTTCTCTTCTGGAACACATTGCTGCCATCTGATGCAAACGATATCAGGAAGCAAGATAAGAAATCTAAAGCCGTCACCACAATATTAAATGCCAAATGGAGTGTATCACCAATTGTGTTAGAAATTGCGGAATACCTAGCGGAAGAGAATCCAGACTTCTTTTGGTCTTATATTGATGGCATCAATGGATTGATTCCAGCTTTAGTAGATTTAGGTAATTTTTATTTGTATTGTTTTAATTTTATCATTTATTGAGTATAAGAGGTTCTGTGATATTTGTAAACCTTAAGTGTTGGGTTTATTTCTAAACCCAAAACCAAATTTTTGAAAAATATAATTTGAAAATAGGTATTAAAATTATTGTCAAATAATGATGCAATCCGAAACTAAAAAATGTTTTAGAAAAAATAAAATATTATTCTGTGCAGTGATGAACCTTTAAAAAGTGTACGTGTATGATGTACTAAACAGGATAAAAATTAATGTATGTTTTAAAAGAATATGGAGAGGGATAATTTATTAGATCAATCACATCGCTTTATTAGGAAAGTGCGGCAGATTTTGAGTACATGAATAGATGACTGAATATATTTGTGTAAAGAAAGGTGTCGAAGTGTAAAAAAAATTAATTCAAAGTGTAAAAAAAATTATTTAAGAATTTATGTAAATAAGTAAAAAAATTAATACATTTTAAAAAAGATAGATAGATGGTTTTGCCACATTGAGAGAATGAATTGCGAAAGATTTACAAAACAAAATATGTCTGAAACATGAGGAAGGATGAGAAGATCGAGAAAAGAATGAAAACAGATGTTTTGGAGAAATGTTGACCAAGGGAAAGGTACGAAGTATAAGAAACAGAAGAGCATGTATGACAAGATTTATGGGTATAAACGAGGTGAAAGCTATGTGTATGGATAGGGAGTCATGGGAATCTGTCCCCTCTGCCTACCCCAGAAGTGACATTTTTTAAGCACTGCTTTAAGTTAGTTTTCTAAACAAAAATGAGATTTTCAGTTAAATATAATATTTTTGTATTGAGAAAATAATTAAATAAGAGGGATACCTCAGTTAGGACAATGTATTAAATTGGAACTATTTTGCTTTAGTATTACATTAGTACCTCAATTTATTGAGGAAGTTTCTATCAAACTTATAATATATAAAGCTAAACTATCTACCGTATAAATGCTAAATATTTTTTTAGAACATATAAAGTTAAGCATATAAAGGACACATAGCCAGAATGTCAGACTCCCGATGGACATCCGAAATAATCTAATGGTACCCAAGAGGCATAAAGAGGCCTAGAAGAAGACCGAAGGTACGCTGGATGGACGAAATCAGGAAGCATGGCAGCATCACGTGGCATCGGCGAGGAAAGGACCGAACTGTTTGGAGTCAACTTGGGGAGACCTTCATCCAGCAGTGGATCGACCCTGGTTGACAATGATGAAATGATGATGATATAAAGAAATAATAACATTACAAAATTTTATAAATTCGGATTATACATTATAAACTACCATTTTACTTCATCATTTATCAATTACAGAAACATGTATAAAAATTGAATATTACAAAAATAAAACGGTGTTATTGTAATTATGAGATAAATCATTTTGACATAAAACACAAGGTTATGCTAAACCATATAGAATTTTTTGGATGTATTAACAAGGCCATAGAATTCAGTCAGCATAACCTATTTGTGATATATACTTTTTATCAACAGATACTGAGAAAGCGAAATACGATGAAGCGATACGCATTGCATCGACTCTCTTGTCACCCGCCAGGGTGAAGGTGATGAAACTAGGCCTGGCATTGCACATCAACTCTCCGCTGGTGGAAATGTTTGGTCAGATGGCCATGGAAAGGGGAGTGGACAAGGAAGGCTGTGTGGCTGCTGTTGATATTGGAGGGCAGTTAGTGTGTAACGCACATGATCTGAACGAAATCATTAACTCGGTATGAACTTTTTTTTTAATTACTTTGGTCAATTTTATCCAGCATGAAGATGATTTGTGGCTAGCAGTCAGTGAAAGGGTTTATTTCAATTCCTCCTGAAAACCGTCAAGTATTTCGATCAAGATTTTTCGCAATTTATTGATTGATTTGGTATTTATATTGTAGAACTCCATTTTAAAACAGAATAAAGTTCTACGATATAGGTACCATCATTCTTCTGCTGTCATGAAGGCTCTTGATCGTTAGGTTGACAATTTTTTTTTTAAATATATCAAAAGTGAGTTGAAGGGCAGCATTTTTCTGATCTTTATGAGTGAGATTGAATAATGCATGCTGCATCTGAATTGTCTTCACTGCACACACAACTTCAACGCTCATGGTTGCAAAATTCAAATTGCTCTTTAAAGTTTTTTTAAAATTTTATTTAAATCACGTAAAATGGGATCACGTATAATGAGGGATACCTGTTTTTTAGTTAGCTCACAATAATTTTTTTCAGATAATATTTTATTGAGGATTTACTTTACATATGGAAAATGAAGAAAACTTGTAATTGTTCCTCCGTATTATTAAAAATTAAAATGTAAAATAAAATACCTTGATGAATTATTAACAAATATTTGTTTAAGAATACGCAAATACGTACAGTGGTGAAAAATGGTGTAAATAAAAACATAAATTTGCTGCGTAAACAGGTCTATGGAATATTTATTATCCGCTGTTGAGCTCTCTTTGAATGTTATACTGCAGTATCGAACGTGTCGAAAATGAATTGAAAAATTTATAAAGAATATTAATTAATTTTTCGAGTGTCATTTAATTACCAATGTCACTCTAATAGCTGTTAAGCACGATTAAAAAGTAACATCATTTTCTTAATTGTATTTACATTTTTGTAGAGCACTTTTCAATATTTATTTATTTCGTCTATGTTCCATACTCAAATTTTTTTTATTCAATCCACATTGTCAAAAAAATATAAATTGTACAGAATATATCAGGGTGAATAAGTGTATCTCTATTATACAACATCTATTAAAATGTGTCAACTTAAAAAGTCTCTTGAAGGCATTTTAAGTGAGCAACCGAGATCATTGACGACCCCTGTGGCGTAATTGGTAAGATGCATGTCTTTTATTTGAGGATTTCTGGTTCAATACTCTTTGGTACCAAAAAAGATAAAAATAAATAGAAAAAGGGTCCCAGTCTGGTCAACAGTTTATCATGACAAATAGTGAGCAACATGCCTACTCTACTTGTTTTAAGCCTGAAGATTTGATTAACGGACCTGATGCTAATATTATCCCCCGTTCACGGTTTTCAACATGTTTGCCTCGCCAATGCAGATATGTTGAAGAAGTTGATTCTGTGTTGTAGGGCCAATAATTCCAAAAGATCAATCAAGATAAACCAGTCTGTTTGCTCAATTTACCTCAACTAGACATCAGTTTACACTTTAAGACCCAGATGATCTCAGTTTAGCATGTCTCTCAGACGACACATTTCTAACGCAGTGCCGAATTATTTAGGGCCTTAATAGGCAATGGAGGATAATTGTTAGCCATCCTATGGATATTTATCCTATGTGTATGTGTTGATTTATTGTGCGCAAGTTGTTTCACTTTCTTCAACAGTGTGCAAGTTGTTTCACAGCAAATACACATTGAGAGATCGAACCCAAAGTTCCAATAACAGGTTCAAGATGATCTGCAGGTTAAATTTGCTACAGATTTTGGTTCGATAAGGTAGCGCTCTTAGAGTATATGTTAAATAGTTGAGCCGCAGAATAACATTTTAGTTGAAATAAGGATATAAGAATGAAACTAGTCCTGAATCAGCCAGGATTGAACCTGATAACTCATTTGCTTAGCTTATATGCTAACCATTAAAGCTTGGTAGTGTAATGCAATACAATATATACACACATACCATTGCACCATTTCCCTGTTGGGGTAGGCAGAGAGGACATATTGCCAAACTTTCCTAATATCTTTCGTCTCCTCTACATTCATACACTTCATACAACTTTTTTTTCATTTCTCCGACTCTACATTTTGTTCTTTTAAAATATAATTCACTTGATCCAACCATACTTTCCTTAATCTTCCTATACTACACTTTCCACTCACATTTGTACTGTATATTTGTTTAGTTAGTCTTTTTTCATTCATTTATTCATTCTACATGCCCACACCATCTCACAGTGTTCTTCTTCATCTTAATACATCAGCCTTAAGTTGGTCACCCTGTGTATTCTTCTTAGGGCACTCATTTCTACA
Source organism: Odontocerum albicorne (assembly GCA_949825065.1). Lineage (NCBI taxonomy): Eukaryota > Metazoa > Arthropoda > Insecta > Trichoptera > Odontoceridae > Odontocerum > Odontocerum albicorne. The sequence goes on along the minus strand of OX463860.1, from coordinate 22,548,493 downwards.
GCATTTGTTTGGCTCCTTTGTCTTTTTCCATGTCTAGATACAACACATTTTAATATATTTATTTACTTATATTTATTTCTTTTATATTTTTTATAAAAATAAAAATATACAAGAACAATATTATTGAACTAAAATAAAAAATTTATATTTTTAGTGCTTATTTTTCTCAACAAGCTTTAAATTACTTCCGTACTAAGCCTCTTTATATAGCCTTATGCATATATATGGCTTGGCACAAATAATTTCACATCTCAGTAATCTACCTCGAGATATTTGGTGAAATTATATTTTATTGACAAATTACTGACATTTTTAATAAAAATACAGCAATACCTTAATTTACGACCATTTACTCTTATATCTCCGATTTCAATTACCATCCCTACTTGACTTACGTGCATTCACTTTTTGCTTACGTGTGACAAAGTCTTCGTTGGCAAGGATTACACAAGCCTATTTGAGGTGGAAAATGGAAGGGGATTTATATGTAGTGTGGTTTACACTACTATTATTTTCATAATTTTTAATATATTTTCATTTTTTGTTTATTTTGTTAAACATGATACATCTGGCAGGCTTATTGGTAACATCAATTTCTTCCAACCATCCAGCTCATCTTGTTCTGTCATCTAATTTACAATTTCTTTTAACAGCTGTTTATTTAGCTTTTGAATCGGATTTGAATAAAGGCTTTGCTTTGATTTCTGTCCGTTTTCGACTTATACCCGTTATCTGGTTGGTAACTGGCCTTCTTCTTTGCATACTCAATGCTGAGCGTCATGGTCCTCTGTTTTGTCTTTAATTGGGCGCACCACCTGTCTCCATCTTTTCCGCTTAAAGAAGTTCCTCTTAACTCCTTTATTATTTGGTCTGCCCATCTTGTAGGACCCCTTCCTCTTTCTCATTTAGTTGTTCTTTCTGTTAACATACTCAAAGTATGTAGAATCCTTTTCCTCCATGTTTTTTTATCTATGTTCTCGTATTATTTGTTTAAATAAAAGTTGGCACAAATGTATTTTTTTTAATGATAATTCTCAGTTATTTTGACATAATTTAGAAGTCAATGATCGAAATATTTAAAGCATTGTCTATTAGCACGACAAAATAGTGATTTTATATCTTTTTATGTTATTTTAAAAATATAAAATGTATTTACTAAATTACCCAATTGAAAAATTCTGCTGATTTTTTACAATCTAACATATAATGACATAATCAGTTATTGAAATAAACTGCCATGCATGATATCAAGCCATCAAAATATAATGAATGTCATATTTAGTCTGTTTATCTGAAAAATGTCCAACTTAATTTTTTTAATAGCTGATCTGATATGTCAAATAATAATTATTATTTTGTTTCCAATCTGTGAAACATATATTTTAATTGTTAAATTTAGTTTTAAAAATATAAGTCGTAAAGAAACTCTCATTGAAGAGTCAAAAAGTATGTGGCGAAATGACCAACTGCATCTAATATTGGAAATAAAAAGACCACCCACTTCATCTCACCTCCTTTCGACCAGCCTGGAAGAACCTGGAGCATGTTGACAACACGCTGATAAATGGTGTTTCATTGGACTAAACATGACGTAAAAAACAGGCATCTTGCGGGTGGCCTGATGGTAGAGTTGCCTGGTTTTTTCATACCTCAGATATGTACAAGTGGAGCCTAAAAGAGTTAAGAGTGTGGGGAGATATAGCCCACTGTATACATTTTCTGGAGGTGTGAAGGAGCTGCAGAGATTGACACCTGATGCTGTGATCTAGTTGGAGTGGTCACATTGTATATAAGAGCCACATGCAGAAGTTTTAAAGAAAATAAATCTACAATCTTATTCTAATGGACCTTGAATGTTGATTGAATATTTTTTCCATATTGTTCATTATTATTTGATAATTTCAGATTTATTTTTCTTTTCGTTACACAGGTCTCTCTGTGATTCCTCGGAAACTCTCTGTCTATTGCTATTTCTATTCTTCATGGCATACTCAATGCTTTACCTCATGGTTCTCTGTTATATCTGGAACTTGTCTCCACCATTTGCCTCCATTGTTCCCGGTGCTGAGCTATGTTGAATACAGCTTTTAAAGAAGATCCTGTTAATATGTTTTGAAGTTTTCGCGGTTCGTACCAATTAGATAATGTTTTTCAGGGTGTTTTACCGCATGGTTTGTCTTATGATGTTGACGTTTCGAAAATGTTGAAACTGAAAGGACTCTGTTAACGCATTTATTTAGTCCATCTTGTAGCAGACCTTCCTATTGCTCATTTACGCTCAACTGTCCCTGTGACCACTGGCTTTTATTGTTGTTTCTGGCAACATCCCCCAAGTATGTTAGGATCCTTTTTCTACATGTTGAAAGTCTTTCTGTAATAGTTAATTCTTGAATAATAGAAATGTTGGTGTCTCTTATGTTCTAATTATGCCACACATGTGAGTATTATTACCAGATATTTTTTACCAGATTTTTTTTGGGTACCATCAGGAATTGAACCCAAAATCCCTAGGTAGAAGTCAAGCTTCGTACCAATTAGACTACAGCGGTTGACATCATAATAATAAGTAATTTATTATCAAAATAAGTAATGTTTTCAGTAGATTGGTTTTATTGGCTGGTTGGAAGATCTTTGTTACAATATCTTACCTGTTTTTAGCTGGGTGAATCTATGATCGAGACATTCCAAGTGGATCATCACTACCCAGGATCGGCAAACCGGACTATAACGGCTGTGCTCTATGGCGAGCTTGGTTCCAGGGACTTTGCTGTGCTGCATTCTGCTCTCACTGATCAGGCACAGAGTGGCAAGATCGACTACGTTGTTAGATGGTTTGTTAAGGTAATTTTTTTTCTTTTTTTTAACTTTTCAACTTACAAAGCTTGGAAGCATTTTGTATTGCGAGCAGTCTTTAAAATGTGTGTGTCACTTATGCCAGAGATTATTGCTCTTATAATAATGAAAAAATACAATTTGGTTCGAGAGCAGACTCTCCTCAAGGGTTCTCAAATTGTATTGTATTGCGCTTTCCTTGTAATCAATACAACCTAGGGGGCTTATTTCTATATAGAAATCTATTTCTACTAAACAGAAAGATTTTATACAGTGGAACCTCACTATTCATACACAATTATGTTCCAGAAGAGTATTCAAATTGCGATTAGTCAAATACTGAATCAATTTTTCCGCAAAGAAATAATGAAAGTTGTATATTAGTTATAGTTAAAGCATTAACACTGTGGAGGTTTAAAGACATTGTAATTTGTTTGATCAAGCACTGTTTGTTCCACTGTGGAATAAACAGTGCTTGATTAAACAAATTATAATGTAAGTCTGATAAATTCGTTCCAGATCCCCAGATGATTCTTTTGTAATTGATAATACTTGTATAAAATTATATCTAAAATCTTGAAATTTTTTATTTAAAATTGAACTGCACTTCACCTGTACTGTTGAAAGCTGATGGCGTAAGTGGAAGGTGGAGGGATGTTATTGTTAGGAAGATGCTTGGGATTTTTTACTTTAAATTGAACTGCACTTCACCTGTACTGTTGAGAGCTGATGGCGTAAGTGGAAGGTGGAGGGATGTTATTGTTAGGAAGATGCTTGGGATTCTTTACTTTAAATTGAACTGCACTTCACCTGTACTGTTGAGAGCTGATGGCGTAAGTGGAAGGTGGAGGGATGTTATTGTTAGGAAGATGCTTGGGATTCTTTACTTTAAATTGAACTGCACTTCACCTGTACTGTTGAGAGCTGATGGCGTAAGTGGAAGGTGGAGGGATGTTATTGTTAGGAAGATGCTTGGGATTCTTTACTTTAAATTGAACTGCACTTCACCTGTACTGTTGAGAGCTGATGGCGTAAGTGGAAGGTGGAGGGATGTTATTGTTAGGAAGATGCTTGGGATTCTTTACTTTAAATTGAACTGCACTTCACCTGTACTGTTGAGAGCTGATGGCGTAAGTGGAAGGTGGAGGGATGTTATTGTTAGGAAGATGCTTGGGATTCTTTACTTTAAATTGAACTGCACTTCACCTGTACTGTTGAGAGCTGATGGCGTAAGTGGAAGGTGGAGGGATGTTATTGTTAGGAAGATGCTTGGGATTCTTTACTTTAAATTGAACTGCACTTCACCTGTACTGTTGAGAGCTGATGGCGTAAGTGGAAGGTGGAGGGATGTTATTGTTAGGAAGATGCTTGGGATTCTTTACTTTAAATTGAACTGCACTTCACCTGTACTGTTGAGAGCTGATGGCGTAAGTGAAAGGTGGAGGGATGTTATTGTTAGGAAGATGCTTGGGATTATTTACTTAAAAACCTAAGCAATGTTGTCTGCTTTTGAGGGTTTTTTTCAAAAATTTTCTAAAATGATCAGGATGGACAGCGAGGTATAGTCCAAATTCTGGAGAAACATACGAATACTGAGTCAAATTTAATTGAAAAAAGTTGGAGGATGCCGAATTGTACTTTATAATTCATAGAATTAGATTATAATTGAATTATGACATGATAGGAAAGTTGGGCACTCTGTCTTCTCGGCCTACCCTGGCAGTGTGTTGGTATATTTTTTGGATTCGATACTTTGAAGTGCATATTAATTGTGAAATATAATAATACTAATCGTAACCAGTTTGACGAAGAAAACTTGCACCTATACATTCCCAAAGATAGAAATTTACATTCCCACAGTTACATTACATTACACCAGGCCTGGGCAAATGGCGCCCCGTGGGCCGGATCCGGTGTGAAGTTTTATCTGGCCCGCGGAGTCAAAAATATGATTTAAAAAAATTTGCTGCTTTGTTAATAAACTGAAATGTCAAGAAAAATTTATAAATAATAGTGCGGCACCAATTTCTAAGTTTGACCCTGATAATGTGAATTTATTTAATTTTGTATTGATATAATTTTTTACTTGCAAAATGTGTGGGGGGGGGGTTGTAGCAGGATTTACCACACCAGTGAACAAGAACCACAGGTATGCCATTTCCCTTCCTAATAAAAAAAACTATTTAATTTTGCGCCTTTTTATTGTGGCCCACGGCCAAAAAACCGCGGCCAATGTGGCCCGACAACCAAAAGATTTACCCACCCCTGTATTTGCCCACCACCTACATTCCCACAGATAGAAGTTTAAAAACTCTATTATCTGATTGTCTGGATTTGACTCGATTGACAAATGGATTTTTGGTCATCTTCTGTATATACCGATTTTATTTCAGAATCGTCCATTCCGCCGCCTGCGCCTCTCAGGCTATGGTGTGGAACTACAGCTTAAATCCACGGAGTACAAGAGCCAGGATGACACAGCTCCGGAGGAAGGTGAAAAGGGAGGCGAGGGCTCGGAATCTGACGAGCAATCCATGGAAGACGAAAATGATCCTTCCAATGTTATTGATGGATTCAATTTTGGGAGACTTAAGTAAGGTTCAATCTTTTTTCATATATAGGCTATCCTCGTGATCGAGTGTGATTGTCAGTCATCTTGTAGATGGAAGATACCTGTGCGTGTATTGGTTTATTGTGTGCTGCAAGTTATGGCGCTTCAGCAAGTACAGTCTTGACAGATCAAACCTAAGGTTTCAACGGTAAGGAAATTTGATGTTCCAAGACGATCAATAAATTTAATATGCTGCAACCTTTAGTTTTCCACTATTGTCAATGATAGATTTAACTATAGAAGGCTTTAGGTTCAATCTTTGGCATATGTTTTATTTTTTACAGTAAAGATCTTATTGAGGGATATTATAAAGCCAAGTTAATCTACAATCTTAGATTAAACTCAGTAGCACTTTAAATATCCCTCCCTGTATTTACCTGTTGGGTTCAAATGAATGGCATAGATCAAATCATTAGTGATATGCATTATATTTTAAATTTATGTCTGGTAGTACCAGTGATTTATAATTGGGAAAGTCATACTCCGTGGCCTAGTTTGTAAGACAATTGTATTCAAACCTGGAATTGCGGGTTCGATTCCCATTGGGACCAATTTTTTTAGAAAGGGTTTCAGTCTGGTTTGTGCTTAATGCCTCTGTAATATCTTTCTGGTTGGCTGGAAAATATTGTCATATGGCAATAGATCTGTTAGGTTACACTGTATACAATGTAAGTGTAATATTGTACAAAATGTTAAACTTGCTTTAGATAATTTGTTATGTAAATACATAGTCTAGGTGTTTTTTTAATACTTCTCGTTTGACTATGCTTCTTAGAACATTATTCACTCTTACCAGAAATAACATGAGAAACTAATATCTTCAGGAATCTGTTCCCTGACTTGCGTGGTTCGCTGGACCGCTTCAAGAAGCACCTGATGGAGCAGGAAATGGAGCTCGCCCCTTTGAAGGTGTGGCAGTTCCAGGAGCTGTCTCTGCAGGCGGCCGAGAGCGTGATGGCCGCTCCTCCTCACGAGGCCCTCGCACACTTCATTAACATTGCACAGAACTTCCCCATGCAGGTACATTTACACTGTTTAATATTTTCATATTCCTTAATAAATAATAATTTTTCATCAGTAGGAACTTCAAGTTAATAAAATAACAAAAATAATACTGTCTCAAGTCTCTCTTTAGGTGGAATGGAACATTCCACCTAAAGAGAGCTTTGGGATAGGAGGTAGAAACATGTAAAGCGGGGGTTAATATAATTAGTGAAATGACAATGTACTTGACTGTTTAATATGCTTAATTTTTATGCTTGGATATAAGATTTTGTATTTGACTAACTAGGAATTCCTGCTTATCATTTGTGTCAATTAAATACTCTTGTTACTGAAAAGAACATTAGAAAACAAATTCTAGATATATATGACATGTAGGCTTTTTCAGTCAAAGAAACAAAAAAATTTCAAACAATAATAGCAACATGTCATAAACAAAACATAACCACACTCAAAATATGTGTACAATACATAAACTTAAAGAATTCAGCATTTCAACGTAACAACTCAGTGACGAAAAGATCCCCACCACTATTTTGCAATGGACAACAATACTCTCAGATTCAGCGATGCCCTAAGAAATATGTATTACAAATGTGTTCTTTCAAAGATCTTCTATTCATTGCCAAAATGTGTTTGTGTTTCAGGCACACAATTTGGTCCGCATAGCAGTGAGCACCCAGCTGAAGGAGGAGATAAAGAACAACCAGGAGCTGTTTGCCACAACGCTGAATGTGCATCCCACAGATGCTGCGCTCTTCGTCAATGGGATGTTTTTCGATATGGACGTGGTGGATATTGGCACTTTGCTTCAGGTGCTGCGGCAGGAGGTCAATACCATGGAGGGATTGCACTTTTTGGGTAAGACTTCCATTCGTTTTAGCCAGTAACACACATATGAACTATTTAGTGTGGTTTTCTCATTTTGTAAACATGTTAAATTTGTGTTGAAATTAACAGTACAGTAAAGCGCCGATTATTCGTGGTAATTGGGTGAAACTCGAGCCCAAATAATTGAAAAACTCGGTAAATCCAAATAAAGTTTTATTGAGTTAAGAGTTTTAAGAGTTGAAATGCTAGATATATTTTGCTACACAAGATGAGTACACGAACAAGCTTTCTCAATGTTTGGCAGATGCAACTGCTAAACGCCGATATCATACAGTGACAATTAAATTAAGAAGCCTTGGATCCACATATTTTCATGTCGGTTTGTTAGTCAATTGGTATAATGTAAACTATAGATTTTAGAACAGTTTAGGTCCTTGCATTGTAATTTTCATATTAAAAATTGGGATTGGATTTTTTTTTCAAGATTAAAAATAAAAATTGTACTACAAAGAACCAGGGTTAATCCAACTCATGTATAATTGGTGCTCTACTGTGTATTCATAATAATACAAACATTAATTCTTCCATTGCGGGTACTTGGTTTTAGGAAAACAGTATGTAAATGAAATTTGTATAAATGGAGCCATTGAATGCTATGTAAATAGGTGATCTTTAACATAGTTCCAGATATTTTACTGTCGCTTAATTAATAGAGCTTTAGTTCTTTAAATGGTTACTGACGAAGTCTGTTTAAATGGTTACTGACAACAAATAAAACACATTTTGTTTATAACTGTACGAATTATTTATATGAAGAAAAAATTACAAAATGTACAATTTTTTGTACCCATTAAAAATAACTCGTCTGAATTTTTCATTCTTCCTGTTGTTGCTCTTACAGACAGTAGCAAAACAAGACACATACAATACGATGTTACCAGTAGCAAAAAATGAAAATATCGATTTCAAAGCTAAACTATTCTTTTATAGATGTCACTATTATGCAGTTTAAATTTTAAACAATAAACCACATTAAAGAGAATTCACGTAAATGTGGACCGTATAAATGGAGGAATTGCTGTATATTTGGTTGCTAACCAGAGGCTACCATTGTTAAAAATTGAGTATTGTAGACAGTAAAAGTCTGTTAATTTGAAATTCAAGGGACTAAATTTTGCAAAAAAATCAAATTACGAATAACACAATCATAAAAAAGCAATTTAAAATTTGCGCGGCACTTTACGACGGCTGGGAATTTGTGGACAATTTTTCAATAAAGTTTTGTTGACATATATTTCCGTAATATTGAGACATAAAACATATTTAATAAAATACTTTTTAAAAAATACAATTTTTCATGGGCAGCCACGCTACGAATTTAAAAAAACCTATAATTTTCACTTATTAGATTTTGACTTGGTCTATTTTTACACAGATCAATAAATATGTCACTGGTTTTTATTTGGTCGCACATTTGATTACGATTTTATGAACTACAAATCAAAGTTTTGACAAATTAATTTTCACTTTGTGAAATTTTTAAAAATAAAATTTAAAAAAATTTAACACAATTTCTATGAAAAGAATGCTCAAAATCTATGCTTACGTTAATAATCAAAAGTCACACTACTTGAATTTCATCTCAGAATTAAAATTTTGTAAGAATTCTTCCGAAAATTCTTGCATATCAATATTAACGGTCAGTGCATTAGGATGAACATCTGGTAAATATATACATTCCCGAGATCTCACCGCTGCTTGCTAAAGTTATCTCCTGCCTCTCTCCGCCCACAATCCCTTACTTGATTTTTTACCGGTAGATCCGTGTGTCCCACTTTGAACTTAATTCAGTCTTGTTTGTGCTCTCCAGATGATGTGGAAAGCTGGAAACCAGTAGGGTTATACCGTTATATTAAGAGGAATAAACAGTGTTTGACTAAACAAATTATGTCTTTAAACTTCCACAGTGTTAAATAAATATAGATTTATTATCTCATCTCATGTTAACGCCTTAATTATGAATAATACTCGTACATAAAAGTGTTTTTATCATAATTTTAAATATACTTAATTTCTAGGTCTATCGAATTCTCGCATGTCAAACCTGCTCTCCTTAGATATATCCCAAGCGGGACAGACCCAAGGTACATCAATGTTTGGTAGCAGTACAGTCTCTATGGAGTTTGCCCTGGATATCCGAGATTCGGGCATCCTGTGGGTGAACGACATGGAGACAGACTCGCAGTACCGACGCTGGACAGCCAGCTACATGGAGCTGCTGAGGCCCACGTACCCTGGAATGCTCAGGAGTATCAGGAGGAACTTATACAATTTGGTACAGTATTTTTTTATGAAGATATAAAACTTTTAGAAAAATCGGGCACGAAGAGGAAAATTGTAGAAAAAAATATTTATTTCAATATTTATGAACCTCTTTCAGTCACCTCCAAAGTACTCTCCTTGAGATGCCATATTGTTGTGTCAGTACTTCCCCTATTCCTGGGAACATATCCGTTATTTGTCAATTTAAAAGGAATCCTCTTAATCTGTGAATTCTTGGATTTATTTTGATCCTGGTCATGCAACACCTAGTGACACTGATACTTTTGTATGAAGTGACACTGATACTTACTAATGTAGATACCCCAACTAGTGACACTGATACTTTTGTATGAAGACAAAACATCATTAAAGGGATTAGATTTTTGGTAAAACAGGTGATGTCCTTTGATCAAAACTGTTCAAATAAAAAAAAAAACTTAAATACGCGGCAAGTGTGACGTCACACACGAACCCAAAATGCGTAAAGATGTCCTTTGTTTGTACGAACATGTCATTGAAAACTTATTAACGCATCTTGGGCTCTTGACGAGTTCAAGGCCTTCTGTATTAAAAAAAAATCAAATTTAATTTAAATTTCATCTCTGACCTTCTGTTGGTCCTTTTGAAACTCTGGTGTGATGTCAGCAGAGTAGATACTCCCTCCTGGAGACAGCTCTTTCATTAAAGTATGACTAAATCCAATTTTCTTACAATTATACGGTTGTACTGTTAAAGAACCTAATTCGTTCAGATACATTGTGGGCGGAAGAGGGATCAATGCATGTTTCTGTAAAAAAGTTATCTGTGGTAATAATGTTTAAAACCTCTTGTGATTGTTTATCTATTTCTTCTATAGTTACGAATCTTCTTCCCTCCAATCCTAAATTTTATTTCTGGAACAAAAGGAAGTTGCAGAGATGAAATCTGCTAATTTAAGAGAAAGTAAAGCAATAATCACATTCTTTTTGGCTAAAAACTCCTGAACTAAAAAAAAGCGAAGATTAATAGCGCTCGTTCTCCTGTGGTGGGGCGGAACCATGTGCTTATATAACGGTCGCGAATCGGGACGGACCCATGCGCTCAAGCTACAGAGACTGCGCTGTAGACCAAGCGATATCTGGCGCTTATCCACTTATGGCAAAGGTAACTACAAACAAGCCCTGAAGATGAAAATTGCAACATCGGCATTATAAGCTAAACCACACAGTACTCGTACAATACTTCAAAAAACTTTATACAACTGAAACGAAGAACTGCAAAAGCCTAAAAACAAATGTGAATATTAATGTTATCACTCAATTTTCCTCCCGTCCTGTGGTGAAGCTGATGGATTATTTTTACGAAATTTCTCTCAACCTGAATAAGATTATTATATTTTTATATTTAAATCTCTGTTAAAAAATCATTCCAGGTTCTGATAATAGACCCAGTGGCCGTGGAGTCCCGTCCGGTGGTGAAACTAGTAGAGTCTTTTGTTCGGCACAATGCCCCTGTGCGCGTTGGGCTGGCATTGCACATATCCACAGACACCGGAGTGACAGGGCTGCAGGATCCCGGTGTGGCACTGCTATGCGGGTACAACTACATGTCGCAGGAGAAGGGCACCAGGGATGCTCTGGGATTTATCATTAGTGTAAGTCTAGTTTGTTTTATTTTTATTTAAATAAATAAATATAAATTTATTAATAGCAACACATATCCTGAAATTATATACATATTTTAAGATAACGTCGAAGGAAATATATTTAATAGAGAAGCTATCAGAAGGTCTGAACTCATCTCATAACGAAGTTTAATTTGCATTCATTAACCTATAGTATAAGCATGTTTCTATAGCTTATGAACATTTGTCAACCCATCACAGGTATCCTGCGAGGTCCTTTTCTAAATTAAAATAAATCTTGAACCGATTAAGAAATTCCTTGAATCAATCGCATCTTGAATCGTTCATGATGATGTCTTGTGAATTAAATCTCTTATGCAAGATTAATTGTGTTGATGCAACAAACATTTGAGCATCGGAAAAAATGCCGAGAGGGGAATCTGTCTCAACCTATTTCCCAGGGCTATTTGTCAGTACGTTGCTGGTCCCTCGATCCAGTAAAGGCAACACAATCTCAGGGTAACCGGAAGTATCCCATGAACGATGAAAGCGCCTCATTTACATACCTTATGGTAATGCTTCATTTAGGTATCTTTGCATCTCCAATTAGTTAAAATTGTATGTCTCCGATGACTAGAATCGATTGAAACATTTCTTCAATAGTTTTAAAGTTGAATGGCGACGAAAACTTCTAAAATTAATTTTACTATTTATTTTCAGTTATATGATATGGTGAATGAGGCAGAGCTTACAGTAGACGATGTGAAGAAGAAGTTACGCGAGCTCGGTGGATTCGGGGTGGACATTGAGGATATTCTTGGAGAAGACTCTGACTATGATTTTGGCAGGAAGCTGACCAATGAGTTTATAGCTCGAACCGGGATGTACACATTCCCTCAGGTAAACTTAGCATTGTTTTACATAATTCTTTAATAACTTGTATCTACATTGTACATTAGTTTCTTTATATAAAAGTACATTGCATTCATTAAAATTAATGGAATCTTGCATCGATCAAGCTTGAATCAATGTTTGTAATTATTTTAAATGAATCTTATCATTTTCATGTCTTTTTTTATTTATTATAACATTTACAATTTACATAGTTTCAATGGAGAGGTGAACCATCAAGTACAAACACTAAGCAAAGCCTATATATAACGAAGTGATTTCATTCCTGAATTATAAAATTCATGTATTTGTCTTAAATACTAAAATACTCAGTTGAAACATTCACACTACACAATTACAGCCTTACAATATTTAAATTCCAAATTATCACATACTCAATTGAAAGAAATGGCATGATGGTATGTATGTATGCAATAATTGTATTTAAAATTAAATGTGAATGTTATGAGACCAACCAATAAACTTCTGTGCAGTTTAGTAAACACAAATTATAAAATAAGTACTAAAAAGTGAGATGGTGTAACCTTGACAAATTTCTCTCTTAATTTAGATATCCTAATGTAACGAAAGCAAATTTTTCTCTATTGATTTAGATAGCCTAATGTAGTGAAAGCAAATTCCTCTCTTTTGATTTACAATAGATTACCTAATGTAGTTAAAGCAAATTCCTCTTTTTTGATTTACAATAGATAACCTAATGTAGTGAAAGCAAATTCCTCTCTTTTGATTTAACACATCGATCAATAAGCCCCGGGACTAACCAACAGATGTGGCGCCTCTAATAACAAATCCATACCATTCTCAGTTAGTACCAACCTTTAGAAGTTACGCGTCAAACTTTCATGACATTGTGTCATTGAGTTACAGTGGTTTTAGTGACGCTACTTTTGCTATTTTCAAAACAATGGAAAAAATTGATTTTCGTGTGTTGATAAAACATTGCTTTTTAATGGGAAAAAATACCATTCAAACTCTGCGATGGCTTGAAAAGTGTTATCCGGGCTCTGCTCCGATGAAAACAACCATTTGTCGGTGGTATGCTGATTTCAAATGCGGTCGTACACACACAAATGATGCTGAACGCTCTGGTCGCCCAAATGAGGATGTTACACCAGAAAACATTAAAAACCCTCAAAATCGTGATGGAAAATCGCAAAGTAAAGTTGCGTGAGATAGATGACATCCTGAAGATATCATTTGGTAGTGTTTACACTATTTTGCATGAACATTTGGTCATGAAAAAGCTTTTTTGAAATGGGTGCCGCATTTGCTCACAATGGAACAGAAACAACGCATCGATGATTCAGAGCGCTGTTTAGCACTGTTTACGCGAAATAAACAGGAGTTTTTGCATCGGTATGTGACAATAGATGAAACTTGGATCCTCCACTATACTCCGGAATCAAATCGGCAGTCAGCTGAGTGGAGAGCAGCCGGTGAAAGTCGTCCGAAGCGGCCAAAAACTCAACAGTCGGCCGGGAAGGTTATGGCCTCCGTATTTTGGGATGCGCATGGTATAATATTCATTGATCACCTTGATAAGGAAAAAACCATCAATAGCGAATATTACATAGCGTTATTGTAGCGTTTGTAGGCAGAAATTGCAAAAAAACGGCCCCATATGAAGAAGAAAAAAGTTCTCTTTCATCAAGACAATGCACCGTGTCACAAGTCGATGGTAACGATGGGCAAATTGCATGAGTTGAACTTCGAATTGCTTCCGCACCCACCGTATTCTCCAGATTTGGCCCCCAGCGACTATTGGATGTTCGCAGACCTCAAAAAGATGCTCCAGGGAAAGAGATTTGGCTCCAATGAAGAAGTGATTGCCGAAACTAACGTCTATTAGGAAAGCGTTGAAATGAATGTATCGCTCTTGAAGGAGACTATGTTGATGAATAAAGAAGAATTTTGGCAAACAAACGTTGTTTTAGTAGTTAGTCCCGGGACTTATTGATCGATGTGTTAAGTAGCTAAAAAAATTGATAGCCTTAAAATAATCTAGTGAGGCTTTCAAAGATTTCAGAACCTATAAATATGTGATTTAATGAAATTATTCTTTGACACTTAACCTTTGATTGATTTTACAAAATTAAATAAAAAATATGGTATTTATTTTCTAGGTGTTGATAAATGGAATTCCCCTACCAGATGAGGAGCTGACTGCAGACCAGTTCGAAGAAGCTGTGCTGACGGAGATTATGCAGCACACGGGGCGGCTGCAAAAGGCAGTTTTCAGAGGGGAGCTCACTGACTCAGATGATACCATGGACTACCTCATGGGCCAGTCTAATGTTATGCCAAGGTATGTCTTGAAAATATGCTTCAGCTGTAGCAAAAGTATTAAAATTTCACAGTAAAGAGGAATTTAGTTTGAATTTAAGGGCGAAATAATAATAGTATTAATAAAATAAACCAAAAGCAATTTCGTAAGGGCGAATTGAATCTTCATGCCAATGCAATATTCAATTAATGGGGTCTCAACAGAATAGAGTAGACAACTTAAAATACTTCAGTTCAGGGAGTAAAATTTACACAGGATGAGTGTCAAAGTGGTGAACTTTACTGCAGAATATGAATAGCAAATAGCTTATAAAGAGTCCTCTACAGTTCGGTTGTGAGGAAGTGTGAACTTTCCTTTAAAACTAAAATGCAAATTTTTACATCGGATATTACCAAAAGCAAATAGTCATACTTGTCTGTGAGGGATTTGCCTAACTAAGCAAGTACGTCATTTCTGATGAAACATTTCTATGATCAAATAATGTCAATAATGACTAAAAAGTTACTATTTTATGATCCAATAACAATAAAGAAAAATTTATATAGCTCTATTTACGGAGCAGACTCTCCTCGAGGGCGCTCCAACTCAGGTTTCGAACCCACTATTATTGACAGATTAAAAATATTACCAAATAAATATGTATAAGTTGAGTGTAAGGATAGAAGTCAATACCTAATCTAAGTGGTGGCTGCACCTATTAGATTAGTTACTTCTCCGCATCTACATGTGTTTATAAATACATATTTGGTAAGAAAATAGCAGAAAACTTATTAGATGAAAACTAAATCAGTCTCTAAGTTCTACTTCTCTCTGAAGGGACATCTCTCAGACACAGATTTGAAAGATACAATGGAGACATCCCATTTAGGGACCTGACCAACAAGTCTACTATTCTATGATTAAATTATATGAGTAAAGACTAAGAAATTACTATTCTATGATTAAATAATGATAAATAAAATAATGACTAAATGACTAATAAAATAAAATAATGAATAAATAGTAAACAAATCACTATATTGATAAATAATGACACAAGACAATAAAAAGGAGCTTGTTTAGAAAATCCTGAGGCATTTTTTAACCCTTCCTGTCCTGTGATGTGTAACTAGTACACATTACTTCTAAAAACATTAATATCTCTATAAATATAATAAATATTGGGTTTAGATTTTAGGTATTCCTCCGTAATACATTTACGCATTGAATGAAAAAAATAATATTAATAATAATTAGCACTTATCGGCTACATCAGGGATATTTTGTGAAAATCGGAAATAAATTCATCAATACAATCAAACGTGTGCCAGTGTGTGACGTAGGTATATTCATTTTAAAAATCGCTATGGGTGAGCAAGCGACGTTATTCATGTCTCACTCTCACTCTACTTCGCTATATGGGAACGCAAGAAATATAATCTCAGTTCGCAGTTGTTTGTGTTAGTGTTCCGAGTCCTGTCTCCGTAGCTCAGATGCAGCCATATGAGGTGGTCTTTGAGCCCGTTTTGTGAACGTTGGCCGATGTTTTTTCATGTTTTCAGCAATTAAATTTCATTTATTATCACTTTTGACTTCAAATTTAATTAATTTAAGCGATTGGCTATGAATATTCTTATTTTTCCGATTTTAAATAGCTCATTTTTACATGTGTATTGAATACACATCACCGGAACGCACAATTTTTTTAGCACCAGAAGGGAAAGGTTAAGAACTACTGCCTCTAATTATTGATAAATAGTATGCAGAAATATTTTATTTCACCAAGATGTAAAATATTTTCTAGACTTAATCAGCGGGTGCTCAATAGTGAAGCGACTCAATATCTGGACATGTCGGGCACTCCGAGTTCTGCAGGCTTTGACCCTTCTAAACTATCACAGCTATTTAAGCTCAACAGTCGGGATATGACCGCCACGGCTGTGAAAAACATCAAGTACTTGGAGAAGAAACCGGCTGAGGGCAGTGCTAGCAGTAAGAAAAAGGACTCCACCTTAGGGACTACTATTTGGGTGATTGGAGATCTCAACTTTCCTAAGACCAGGGTACTGCTGAAGGCAGCTATTGATTATATGGTTAGTAACAAAACAAATTTATTTTTTTAGTGCCATTTTGTGACTGCAAGGGCACTTTCACTATCTCGCAAATAGTGTATTGTATTACATTTTCTTCCCGATATTTTTCAATCAATGAGACATGTTTTAAAGGGGCTTGTTTAGAAAATCATACTGATACTTTTTTTAAATTGATTAACATCAGAAATTGAATTCGGTAGTGTCAACTTAAAAAGTTTCTGAAAGATTACTCTACTTTTATCCATGCAACATGTCAGAGGGAGTCTATTCCATGACATACAATTTTGCATCAAAGTCAATGGGGCATTAAAACATATATACTCGAACCAAACAGGAATCAAAATCTAATGCTAAGATGATAGTTCAAGTTACAATGCGATGAATCCGGCAAATGCATTTGCATGAAAGTAATAAATAAATAAATGTCTCTGATCCTAAATTCATATTTTTCGTTTCATTGAACAGAAATCCAACAAGGGAGTGCGCGTGACATTCCTGCCAAACATGGAGCCTTCCCCTGGTGTGGACCATTCCCTGAATAAGGTGGTGGTAGCGGCTCTGAACGTTCTGCCTAGCAAGCAAGCCTTGGACTACATCAGTGGCCTGCTAGCTAATGACGGTTGTCACGAGAAGAAGACCTGCGATATTATTGTGAGTATTTTCTTCATTTCTTTTGCTTTGGCTTAACAAATATTCTAATGGTGCTTTCTTTGCTACTGAACTTTTTCATTCCAGCTGTAGTGCTACACATGGAGGGGAATTTGAAGGCTTTCAGAAAAATACTATTCAATTTATTTACAAAATCGTAATTGTGGAGAATCCTGGCTGCGAGTGTAGATTGAATAATGAGACTATAAAGATTGTGTTTTTGGTTGTTCTTTATCTGACATTTAATTTTAAACTGACATTAGGAGCCTGATTATATCATACTACAGTACCAGCAATGACAAAATCTCTATTGTAAAACCCCGCCTGGTGGATTAATTTGGAATAACCAGATATTTTTTAGGTGAAAAAGAAATCAACCTCAAAGTTCTACTTCTCTCCGAAGTAACATCCCTCAGACACGGATTCGAAATGTACAATGGATACATCGCATTAAGAGACTTGAATATAAGGAGACAAAGATTGAAATCAATCCGTTCGCAACACTTAAGCCAGTGTAGACTTTTTAGAAACCGATTAATATGGTAATATTTATGACTACCATATATCAGCCTAACAGCTGCATTGATACCAGACTGGAGTCTTAAAATTTGTGAATTAGGCAAACCAAAATAAATACAGTTACAATACAGTTAGATGACGATGGTCCCTTTATTCACATAAATATGTACAAAAATAAATAATCGCTGCAAGACATTCACAGTAAAAGATTTTTATAATTAAAAAAAAATGGCAGCGCAAACAGTGTCTGTTGGTCCTCAATTATTACAACTGGCAGCATTAAGTTCAGTAATCGGGGTATTTTCAATTTTCAATTTGCTTTTCTTTAGCCTGAACTAGTGCCAGCTCTGCAGAAACAGGATTGGCTGCTGAAGTTGTCCCGAGTGTACGTGAACAGAGTGCTGGGTTTCAAGGCCCCTGGGCAGGTAGGGCTGGTACACAATGGCAGGGTTCTGGGCCCTCTAAGGGATGAAGAGACTTTCGAGGAGGAGGACTTCTTGCTACTTGAAAGGTATGTTTTTTTATATATTTTATAATTTTTTTCTAATATTTTTATTATCAATTCCGTATTGTTTTCCTCGCTATTATATTCTGATTCGAGATTCTTTTCATGATAGATATAATACATAAGTTTGTCATGCTTTTTTCAGAAACTCTTTGAATTTCCATAAAATCATAGAAATTCTGTTAGAAATCTTCATTTTATTAGGAAATAATTCTCTTTTCTTCTCTCATTTAGTCTTATCTCATCTATTTGGGTTCGGCTTTTCTGGTCTTTAGGTACTACTATGAGTCTTCGACATTTAAACCCCTATTGTCATTATTCACTGTCGACAACCATGAGAAGAAATGCTCCCCTACTTCTATCCACTTGATGAGTAGATTTGATCACATGATCAACCTTCCCGCTCATCACATGACCATAATATATTAATTGACTTTCTCTCCTTCGTTATCAGCAACACCTTTATGCTTCCCCATACATATTACGATGATAAGATCAATAGTCCTAATCACGCCACCGTGTACATTTACATCCTCATTTCCTTAACATGTAGTTTGTTTCATTGTCATTTTAACATTTATATTTATTTAATTTTCTGGTCAACATCTCTTTCAAAGTACAAACTTAACACGTTGATCGCCATGGAGGTCACCGGTGACTGGCACTGAATTGCTTTAAGGGTGCCGTGGAGGTCACCGGTGACTGGCAAGGAAGGTCTACCTTAGAGTTGTTATACAGTGCCAGCGGGCACGCGTACTGTGGATTTTTCTATATGCGGGGACCGGGATGGCCCTTCTGTATATTACTGCAACTTGGCCTGAGAATATTTCTTCCAAGTCACTCAATATAGGCTCGCAAATGTGATGAAAAAGAAAAACTTTTTTATAAAATCGTAAATGTATTTTTATTGATATAAAAATGAAAATTATGTGAGTTATAAAAATTACAAAAAAATGAAAATTTAGAAATAACGATGTTCTATATTGAAGTTTATCACTATATTACCAGGTATCGTATCACTATAGCTTATTCACTGTAACACGATAGGTATTCGTTTATTTTTAATATGACACAACTCGCGACTCTGCTAATAAGAGTGACATGTGTGACTAATTGAAATGGAAACAAATAACGGTCAATGTTCTAACCAAAAACAAACTAGCGCGCAGTCGCTCGCGCATGGTAGAGCGAGATAGGTGGCCGGCCTGGCGCATTGCAATAAATCAATCTATAGGATATGTAAGAATGTATTAATAAAAACAATACATTCTTACATATCCTATCAAATTCTACTAAAAAATAAATAATCATTTTTTTTAACAATTTTAAGTAAGACCTGCTGGTGATCAACGTGTTAAGAAGCATCTTAAATATCTTTATGCCATCAGTCTGCTTACATTCCATGAGATTTCGATTTTTTTTTTAAATACCCAAAATTAGAAATTTAAAAAAAACCCTGAACCATGAAATTATTGGTTGGGCTGTTGGCAATCGAATTTATTAACATGCAAAAATATTCTAACCCATGCAGAAAATTACATTAAGACGGCACTGTCTAACCACATTGTTGATTATATACCGCACTGTTAATAAATTACACCCAGCAACACATAGATGACACTGCTGATAAATAACTTTCTGCAACGTTCCATAAATGTCCATGATGACAAATTACTTCCAGAAACACTTCATAGATGGCAATATTGATTGATATATTCAATATTCATTAGAAATAAATAAAGACCATATATATTTAATTTTTTTCAGATTCAGCAATCAGTTATATGGTGATAAAATTAGAGCTGTGCTGTTTGATGACAAAGTGTCAGAAAATGATGTCCTCAATGATATAGGTATGCTTATTGAATTATATTTAATTGGTTAATCAATATGGGCATTGCATGGGTTTTCATTTGGCATTTACTACTTACAGGAGTAAAGTGAAGAAGTTGTTCTTGGCGGGATGAATTGATTGAATTATTTTTCGTATTGTATAACACTGCTTATATGTCAATGTTAAATTCTTTATGTTGTTTTTCAATCTTTGTATCAAAAAGGTCATTTGACTGTTGAAATTTAAAAGTGTTTAATATTCTTGGAATGAAATTGAGTTCTCACTATTTTAAATGTTCTCTCTGAATTTTAGTGTATACTAAATAATGTACGAATAATATGTGCTCTGGGTGAATCATCTACACTACACGTACAACTCTCGCTCACAGGGTGATTATGAATTTCAAATAGGCTTTTTATAAACAAAAATCTTAATTTTATTTAAATAGCTGTTACAGATATTTAAACATGGCTAAGGACAGTTGTTATCTAGTTAGAGATAGATGTCTAATTATGTATTAACAAATTAAAAAACAATTCCAGATGATATTGATGAAGAGGAACCAGAGTTGACAGCAGACGCTGTGATGAAGATTATCAGTCTTCTGGCATCCAGACCGCAGAGCAGATCCCGTTTCGCGCTACCAGTTGGTTTGCGTGACAGCCACTCCGTCCTCAAGCTTCAGCCAGCCAGTGAATCCAGGACTACTCCAGCCCTGAATGTGGCCTGCGTAGTGGATCCAGTGTCCCGCGGGGCGCAGAAGCTGGGAGCACTCCTCTCTACACTGATACAGGTCTTCAACTGCAACATCAAATTGTACCTCAATTCTGTGGAGAAGAATTCTGATATGCCACTCAAAAGGTATTTTGTAAAAATACATATTATTGGTTTTGCTAAAACATTTGGAATAAACTAATTATTCAGCCTTTGTACAAAGTTTGTTTTTTTTAATAAATAAAAATCTAGATAGCTAAGTTATTTTGCCACATACCATTGATTGACATACATTTTTTATGGCAAATGCTACCGGTTTCAAGGTTTTCACCTCATCATCAGCGGAGCACAAACAAGACTGAATTATATTCGAACTGATACCAGCATACACATGCTTCTAATGGCAAAAATTCAAGATGGGGATTGTGGGTAGAGGGTGGCAGCAGGGGAGTACGGGAACAAGTCTTGTTTGTGCTCTCTGATGATGAGGTGAAAACCTCAAAACTGGTAGGGTTATACCGTTACATAAAGTGGAATAAACAGTGTTTGATAAAACAAATAACAATGTCTTTAAACCTCCACAATGTTAATGCCTTAACTATAAATAATATATGAATAATTATACATTTGTGCTCCGATTCGCAATACATTACAACTGTTACGGAATATTAAAATAATCGCTAACACCATGGAAATTTTGGGTTAACACTAGATTTTTTTCCCAAGTCACATAAAGCCAGTATTTTATACTAATTTCAATCTCTGGAAACTTCTATTTAACAGGAAAAAAAAAATGGAGTACCTAGCAACAGTGGTGTGTACAAACTTTTATGTACTGACTGCGATAATTTCTATATAAGAAAGACAGGGATATCCTTTGAAAAAAGACGCCGTGAACACAAATCTGCCTTAACGAATCCTCTCATTTATTCTGACATGGCTAATCATTGTCACTGAGAAAATCACACATTTTCTATCGATGATCCCAAAATCCTGCATACTAATAATGGAAATAAATTGGACAAATTTAAGGCCCAGGAAATATCCAAGTCAGTGCATTGGGATGAACATCTGTTAAATATATAAATTCCCAAGATGTCACCGCTGCTTGCTAAAGTTATTTCTTGCCTCTCTCTACCCATAATCCCCAACTCGAACTTTTTCTGTTAGATGCGTGTGTGTGTATGTTGGTGTTCGATTATAATTTAGTCTTGTTTGTGCTCCCCTGATGATGAGGTGAAAACCTTAAAACCGATAGGGTTATACCGTTATGTTAAGTGGAATAAACAGTGTTTTAAAAAAAAAATCCATACATAACTTTGTTATTCCACTTATTACATAAATCCCCACATGTGTTTCTACCTCCTATCTCAAAGCTCTCTTCAGTCAGGATGATCTTGGTTTTCTTACGAGAGCAATGCTTACGTCCTACAGGTATGATGTTTCATCGAAAGTGTGTTTAGTCTATTGACCGAAAGGAAAATTTTGAATATAGGGTTAATTTTTTTTCTTTATATGGTTTCTTTATTTAATATATCATTTAATTATGTTGCATAAAAACTAAATTATAGTCTGTCTAAAAAGAGTTGAAAATAAATGAGGCTGCTGCGATCGCCTGATTGGCAACACCGTAGTTGTGTATATAGCTGGTTGCAAAACTGCACTAAACCACAAAAAAAAAAATTCTCGGAAAAAATAAACACTAGCCGTTTTGACGAACTTACCTATAGTATAAAATTTAATATAAAAAGAGTATAAATGGTATTTCACTATATTACGTTGAATTTCTGAGTTAACAAAATCATTTTGCTTAAGCTAATTAAGGAAAATTTGAAATAAATTTTGAAAGTTGTTTTAAGTTTCGAATCTGTTGGCGAATAGCACAGATATTGAAATCGTCCAATTCTTTTTTAGGGCGACCCTTCCTTTTTTTGCCTGGAGTTGTCAATTTCCTCCTATTTTCTTCGTATTCTTTAATACATCGTCTAACTGTGCTTTTTTATTTACCTGTAAATAAAAAAACATAAATGCTAATATAAATAATAATGTATTAAATAACATTTACAAAACGATCCATTAAATAACACGACATATTCGTGATATATTAAGGTAACATAACCTTTATGTTCGTTATATAACTTTTATGATGAAAATATAAATCTCATAAAACTTTTCAAAAATATGAGTTATACCATTTGTCCAAGCAGCTGCCAAACTATGTAAACATAAACATAACCTCAGAAATGAAAACTTTTTAACAAAAATCAACTCGAAATATATGGGAATGATTTCTAAACCTTAAAGATTTTTTATAATTATTTAAAAAACATAAATACATACCAGTCATTCTAGCAGTTCGCGCATAAACGTAATAAATAAATGTGACGTTGACGATGTTGGTGTTGCCAAGCTATATTTTTTTTGGTTTCAATTTTATTAATTTCTACTCTTTCTTGACAGACTGTAATATTTTTTTTCTAGTTTCTACCGTTTCGTGGTGGAGCCAGAACTGCACTTTGAGTCTAACGGACGACTGTCCGCAGGCCCGATAGCCCGCTTCACCCACCTACCGCAGAGCTCTTTGCTCACGCAGTCACTGCTGGTGCCCGGAAACTGGCTGGTAGAGAGCGTACGCTCGGTCTATGATCTGGATAACATCCGCTTGGCCGATGTGGAGAAAGTCGTGCATAGGTGAGTGTGATTAGTAATCGTGATCAAAGATGAATATCGGCCATACTGTAGATGAATGACTAGTGTTTGTCAATTATTGTAGAAAATTTTGTCATACTTTGAGTTCGTACATGCTACATTTACTCTCCCATTATGTACACTACATATTATCATATGTATACGGCCTTATTAATATATGTATACGGTACGATACACAGTTAAAATGTTTTTTTTTTCAATAAGGATAGATTTTCAATAACTGAGACAATTAATTACCTTGATTCTAAAATAATTAAAGAATATTTAATGAACATTTATTTGGCATAAGTTTTTCTCGGCTATTTCATATTTTCTGAATGTTGGTACAAATCAAATGAATGATATTATTGTTGCAGTGAGTTTGAGCTGGAGTACCTGCTATTAGAGGGGCACTGCTGGGACGCAGCGGCCGGGACACCACCGCGCGGCCTGCAGGTTACCATGGGCACCTCCAGCAACCCCACGCAGGTGGACACCATCGTTATGGCCAACCTGGGCTACTTCCAGGTCAGCTGGGTTTTTCATATGTTTGTCGTAATAAATACACATCACATTTCATGCAGAATAGTAATTGATAATTTACAATGGGATCTCAATACAGCCTTACATCTTGGTAAAGGACTGATTGGTAAAGTTTTTTAGTTAGATGCATTCAAAGCTTTCTGTAAAGGTATTGGCAAATTGCTGAATACAGTTACTTGTGGTAGCTTCAGGTGTTAAACTGCTTTCTTTGTAAATTAATTGTGTTGCAAGTCATTTTCCTTCTCCTGTGCTGTCGGACCATAGATTTATCATCACCGCTTTCAAGTTTTTTTTTCATGGCTATGTGGTATCGCAATTGTGCTCGATGAGAAATTATTTTTAACCCTCATAAAAGCATGAATGGTGGTGGAATTGACTGATGTATTCTCACTCGGATGTGTCCCTATCGGAGAAGAAGCCCCTTTGGGCAATTCCTTCATTGTCAGTATGTGATGTGTCGCGCTCATAAATAAAAATAAAGATTTTGACCTTCTAGTGTAGATCATGCAGAATGGAGACTTATTTTCTCCTCCATAACAGTGTGGGTGGCGGTGGGATTGAACTGAACTGATTGCTCTCAAATATGTTGTGATGAGAAGAAAAATGTTGGCGGCGTTCTAATCTCCTTTATTAATATAAACATTAAGGACAATTAACCTAGTACAAACAAAACATTAAGGACAATATTTTGTCTCTGGAGTTGAGTAACCCTGCATCAACATGTGGAAGGTTTCGATTCTGCAAAGCAACTTGCATCTCGTTCTACTATTGAGCCCGTGTGTTTTCTGTATCTCAATATCTATCCATAAAATTCTCAAAAAATCCAATTTTTGTTATATGTAAGCGTTATTCGACTAAAAACAAATCTGAGTTCTTTACCTCTATAAAATAAGTCTTCGACAATTACGTAAGTCTGCTTGGTGAAGTTTGGAAATATTTTGTGGTATACATACATATATTGAACTTAAATATACATATAATTATTAAATAATTTTAAAACAATGATGGTAATTTATTATTACTACTGTTTTTGTATCTTCATGTTAGTTTAAGATAAGTTTTGTATTATTTGTCAATAATTTTAAGTACTTGTATAACCTGTCACACGTTCGTTTGTATATAAAGACACTGTTGTGTCGTTAATTAAATAAATAAATAAAAACTGTGTACAAATTTGGGTGGAGGCATTTTATGGTATCCCCATGTTCCTGATGGAACATATAAAGTGATGATGAGTAAATATATGTAGACCATAATATTTTAAAATTATTCTAGTTGAAGGCTAACCCTGGGGCGTGGATTTTGAGGCTGCGTCAAGGCAGGAGCGCTGATATATACGATATTATCAGGTAACTAAATTTATATTAATTTTGATAACCTAAAACCTTTTGAGTTTTTTATACCAATTCTTTAAGATGTAGCATCCTGCATCACATCTAGAGCTAACCACTCTGGATATCTATCCGAACATCATAGGCAATCTTCCTGATGCCGATGCCCTGGTAATTAATGAACTTATCCAGTCTGTAGATTCATATAGGGTAAAACACATCAGTGGTCATAATATATTTTTTTAATCCAATAAAAAACATACGCTTATATGGAATTGCACCATGAATTCATGATAGAAAAACGAAACCTGGTTATTATCTATTTTATTGCACGAAAAACATTTTTTATTTCAGCGACATTTATTTAAGAACAAGTAAACTAATTTAACTAGTTACCCTCGTTTCAAAATAAATGTGAATGCTCATTCACATGACTTGGTACCCTTAACTGTGCCCACATTCAACAGCTTCTACAGACTGTTACCTAGTTATGTGCCCGAAGAACTGCATTATGCATTCCATGCATGTGGAAAAGAGTCTCATCAATCTGCAACTCTATTACAATGAAATCATTAGTACATCTAGCTGCCTATGAACACTTTACAAACGCTACTACCACTATGTCTCGAATGTATCAATCATTTTCCTTTGCAATTCTCTCAATATCCATGTTTCAAAACCATACTAGGTTAGTCAAAAAGTTTTGAAAGCGGAAATGAAAATACATTTTTTTTGGGGGAAATCACTTTTATTGCTCAGTATAGTCTCCCATAAGATCAATACACTTGGTCCAACGATCTTCCAACTTTGTTGTCCCATCACGGAAGTGACTTTCTGGAAGGCCTGCAAAATACTCCTCTACGACGGCTATAACCTCTTCGTTTGATGAAAAATGCTTTCCACGAAGGAATTTTTTGAGGTGTGAGAACAGCCAGAAGTCAGAGGGAGCTAAATCTGGCGAATAGGGTGGATGCTGCAACAATTCGTACCCCAATTCACTGATTTTCGCGATGGTTTTTTGAGCTGTGTGAGCAGGTGCATTGTCTTGATGAAAAATGATTTTTTTCTTCTGCAAACCGGGTCTTTTTTCACAAATTTTTGGTCCAAAAGGTCACAATAATAATCAGAGTTGATTGTCTTACCAGTTTGGAGATAATCTATCAATAAAATTCCTTTTGCATCCCAAAAAACTGACGCTAACACCTTCTTGGCCGATTTCTGGACACGAACTCGCTTCGGAGCCAAAGTGCCTGGTTCACACCACTCCTTAGCTTCTTGTTTTGATTCAGGATCATGGTGGTAGACCCAAGTCTCATCCATAGTGATTTCTGGTGTTGATGCACTTTTTGGACGTCCTGAGCGTGGATCGTCTTCAACGCTTGTACAGCCACGCTTAAACTCCAAAACCCATCGGTGAACGGTTGGAAATGAAGGAGAAGACTCCTTTAATACTTTCACCATCTTTGCATGGATCTCAGTAGCCGATAAACCTTCCAAAACAAAGAATTTAATCACTGCACGATATTCGGATTTTTCCATTGTTAAAAAATACACTGACACGTCAACTTCAAATGGCTTGTAAACAAAGAATGAATTGACAGATCGAAATGAAATTTTGAGTACGTTCTTATGAAAGATGAAATATTAAAATGGCGTAGAAATTTTGGTTTTCTACTGCTCCATAAATGTCGCTTTCAAAACTTTTTGACTAACCTAGTATATGAGAGTTTTTAGAAGTCATATTTTCATTTTGATACAGTAATTTATTTCATATATTCTTTAGACGACTCATCAGTTCTCTGATTATTTTTGGTTCCACCACGACCACTTCTATTTATTATTACACTTAAATTTTCAGCCACGAAGGATCTGACACCCCTCCCAACAGCACGGACATCAAGGTGCTTATCTCTTCGCTGCGCTCCCACGTGCTGAAACTGCGAGTGAACAAGAAGCCTGGCAAGCAGCACATGGATCTGCTGGCGGACTCTGATGAGAAGGGCACAGGCATATGGAACTCCATCACCAGGTAATTACATAATAACATTAACTTACTTTTTATCACATTAGTGCTGTACCATCTTGTACACGTGAGGCTATTTTTTTTAGTAGAATGACACATCAATTTATCTATGTACAGGAAAAAACTACATAATTGTAATTTTTTATATTTATTAATTTGAAAGAGAATGCTATTGCTTCATCACGGAAATCTATCTTATTGGTTTAACATTACAAAAAGGGTTGAATAAGAATGTCATGTAACCATGGCTGTTTAATTTGTAGTTAGATTCATGTTTGCAGGATTTAAAAGACAAAAATGAGGAATATAAATGTATGTGGAATTTTGTATTTTATTTCAATTTACTTTCATTGTATACAGTACAACATGGTAACTTGATTGCTATGTGGCAATCTTTTCGAACCAGCCAATAGGATGTTAAAAAGGCTTTAAGTAAAAATCAGACAAACCATTTCTTTCTATTGGGTTACCAACGTAATCACCTTCAGGGTAGAAAACAGACATCTTACCAAGGACATGGAAGTTGTCATTGCATTTAATCTGGAATTTCGTATGGCTGATGAGGTGAAATGGTGATACTGAAAGTTAGTTACGGGATATTGTATGAAAGATGCATATATGTTAAGTATGTTATATTGTATGAAAGATACATATAAAATATTTGAAAATTAATTTGTTGAAATCAAGGATAAAGATTGTAGAAAGAGGCCGGGTTAGAAATGATTGTAACGTATTGGTTAAATCTGACCACAACAAATTTTCTCATTTTGTTAGTATGTTTATGCTCGATGGGAGAGGTGAAAGGGATATTGAAAGGGGAGAAGCTGCAGATAACAAAGAAAACGGAGCATTTAACACCATATATAATAATCACACTTGATCTTGAATTAATTAAAAAAAACAAAGTGTTGATAAGGATAAAAGCAAGATAAATGTTGTAGAGATGTGAAGAAAAAATAGTGGAGTGTATGGAAAGGAAAACAAATGACCAAACTCAAATCTTAAGTCAACTAAATATTTTGTCTCTCATTCTATAGTATAACCATTCTACATCCAATCAGTGAAGCTTCTTTCAATGTGGCTTGCTCTTTTGTTCGTTCTCGCTGTCTCAAATCGTTGGATGGAAGTTTGTCATGTTTGAAAAATCTGTGTTTTTCTTTATATTTCTTATAATTTATCTGCTACAATGATTTGAATAACAATTTTTTATTATGAAGATTTTTCTATTATTTATTCCGATATAAAAAAATCTTCTGAATTATGGGTACATTATTTTTGTGTCTGACAGTTTTTCTAGTGTATATTGTATGAAATACATAATAAATTGTTAGAAATATTGTGGTGGAGTTTAAATATATCAACATTACTACGAGATTTAGTAATGATTATATCAACATTACTCGTATTTATGAAGTGTTGACAAAAGTAATATACTATGTGACTTACAATATTCTTTTTCAGCTGTATATGAGAATTCATTCCATTATTAACGACTTAATTTACAAAGCCCTGAAATGAAACCTACTCCCGTGATATCATTTACAAGAAAATAAAACTGGACTTGAAAGTTTTATCTGTTTCTATCAGTTATTTTATTTCTTAATATATTGAAGAATTTGACATCAATTTAATTTTATATTTAGTGAATCTTTGTTTTTGTGTTTTTATTTATTTCTTTTTTTTTGTTTCCTCAACTTCATTTATGTTTGCTGACTTCTACAGATTTGTTAAAAGGTAATTTCTATTCTACTGGCCAAGAGTTTATTTTTTTTTTAGCCACATATGATTTGTCCCTTTTTTTAAATCATTGCACTATTAATTAATATTCTTTATTTTATATTTATTTTAGCGACATAATTGCACTATATATATAATCTGGTATATTTTCTAAGACAATATGTATACACTGAATAAATAAGTATCCAATTTCATGCTGGAAAACTTTAAGAGGTAATTTTTTATTATAATCAAAGGAAGATATGTATTATTTTTCCATTTAGGCTCGAATAAAAAAGTTATTATAATTTTTTGATTTGCGTCTAGTCAAAAAAGTGCCAGTCTAAATGTGTTTTTACAATTCCACCCTCCTTGTAGCCCTGTAACACTTCCCATATTACCTTAGTCACAGTCAGCTATATGTCCCATGTGATATGCCTGTCTCCCAACCCGGGAGTTATTTTGATTGGCACCCAGATTTTTCAAAAAACGGGTTCCAGTCTGATTTTCATATAAGGTTTATTTAACACTTTTCAAGTTGGTAGGGAAAAATTGCCATATGGCAATAAACCCACTTGTCTAAAATTCGGGTGACTAGAGAGATTTTCCATATCACCAGGTTTTTTTTATATAAAGATGTTTTAGTCTTTCTATGGGCACTCCGTGACTTTAATATGGACGTTAATAGTAAGAAGGTTGTCCCATTGAATGCTAATATAATGCCATGCTTACAAAATGTTGATAATTATGTAAATTACACTGTTGATACTCGTAATATTGCAACTTAAATTACTAATATTTCTATTTTATTGCAAATAGTTTTTAATGCAGCAGAATGCTTGATTTTTTGATGCAGGCAAATTATACTGAATAATTTCTCTCTTGAATTAACTTCAGCAGTTGAAGTTTCCTGAAAAGGTAAAATTCAAGTTGTCTTATGGTGTTCAAAGATCTAAATGGTCAAATAAACCGGGCTACCTCGATCAGTCTTAAAGCGGCTGAACTTCTAGCACGAACAGACTTCTTCTGGACTGACTTTGGTCACTAAATAAAATCAGAAAAATGAATAAATGTAAATGTATTGTCACTAAGACATTCAGTCATAAATAAATGTATAGACACTCTTTCATAACACCTATCATTTAAAAAAATGATGTTGGCAGGTTCTAAGTGCCAGCACATCCATAAATTCAGATGAATAAAGCCTGAAAGTTTAATCAGTCTGGGATCCGTTATAAATTGAATTGTTATTTTTTGAAGGAATTTAAAGAAAATATATGTTCGTATGTCACATAAATTCCAAACTTTCCTGAATAATTTTAAAAGAAAATATAATTCTCACAAATCTTCTCTAACTTACAATGCATGGCTGTTCTTTACACTATTCGTATGTGAAATTGTGTATGGAATTGATGTGCATAGTTGCGTGGTAACATGCTGAACTTCCTGCAGAAGATCACTAGTTTCAGCCTCACACTGTGCTACTTTTCTCGAATGACAGGTATTTTATCTGTCTAGTGTTCTTTAAAGTTCTTCTCCTTTTTGAAGGTTGGTAATTGTCATGGCTATTTTACTAGGAACAAAGATATGTTACCACAATGAAATCACTTCTGTAAGTTTCTCAACCGGGAGATGCAACTTCCTCCCACACTTCTTCTGCCCTGAATTTTCCCCTGCAATATTATTTGAAGCATTTCATATTTTTTCTCCCGCATTATATGTCCAAATCACTTTAATTTTCTCCTTTTGATAGTACATAATACTTTTCTATCTTTATTTATCCGTTTCAAGATGTCATAATTACTTTTTTTTTATCAATCCATGAGACTCAGCATTCTTCGATAGCACCA
Source organism: Odontocerum albicorne (assembly GCA_949825065.1). Taxonomy (NCBI): domain Eukaryota; kingdom Metazoa; phylum Arthropoda; class Insecta; order Trichoptera; family Odontoceridae; genus Odontocerum; species Odontocerum albicorne. The sequence goes on along the minus strand of OX463860.1, from coordinate 22,517,653 downwards.
CATTTCAAAAGTTTTTAATTTCTTTATAGTGAGTGGCCTTAGTAAATGTCTATATTTTAACAGAATGGAGAATATGTAGCAATTCAAAATTTGCATGCGCAATTCGAGATTGAAATCTACATTACAGAGGATATTCTGTATTTTGAAGAAGCAGCTTTGTGCTATCTCTTTGTTCGACTCGCTCAACAATTTCATTGTTTATTTATATCAAGAGTTATAAATAATAAACCTAACCTAACCAAGCCCCTAAGTGCTCACTATAACCAAGTCCCTTAGTGCTGACTATAACCAAGTCCCTTAGTGCTCATTATAACCAAGTCCCTTAGTGCTCGTTATAACCAAGTTTGACTGTATACATTTTATTTGTTCTATTTTCATTTTGTGTTTTGAGGATTTTTGAAATGGTTTTTTTTAAATTGTATTTAATTCGAGCCTTTTGACCCTTTTAACATTTAGGTCTTTCTTCTGCATTAGGTTACCATGCACATCTATATAAGTCCCCGTGTGCAATGTCTCTCTTATTGTTTGAAGTGTGTTATATTTTTTGCCACATGCCATGATTTCACAAATGAAAGTGTGGGCACATTAAAATCTATGTTGCAAATGCATATATGACACTACGCAACTGTAAATCACGTTACAGATGACAATTTTTTTACCAATAAATTTAGTGCAAGATTTCACTGTTTACTTTTTTTTTCTTCACGACTTCCATAGCCTATTTGGTAAGACTTTCACCCAGGGTTTTAGTGATCGATTTCCGATGGTACCCGAAAATAAAAATAAAGATCTTGGCCTGGTAAGAGTTCTTAAGGCTTTGTGCTATGCCACTCCTTAGATTTGTTGCTCACATGCTAGACTTGACACTCGTACGAGTCTTTTCACATGTACACAACCGCAAGTTCTGTGCCTATTTTAGTGGTTCTTAATTTGAAGGTTTGATTAATGGGGCTTAAGAAAATAATGTCACCCAACTACTCTTAAATATGTCTGAATCACCAGTTCGGATATGTTGAAGGGTACCATACGAATGGAAAAAAATCTTGACTGTTTATGTTGAATGATAATTTATACAAACTTTACCAGTGGTTGGCAACTTTTTTGATATTGCATGTTGTATTAGTATAATTTTTTATGGGATACTATAGTTGATATAAATTTTGAGTGAAAAATTTAAACGAAAAGTCAAAAAACAATTGTGTTCATAAACAACAAATTATAGAAATCCTTGATATACCATTCAGAGACCAAACACTTTTAGTTGGACAGAGACAAATTTAATGGTTTTAGCATGGAGTACATCTTAATCTTTTGAATCTTCCTTATGTTGATGGAAAAAAATGTATACCAAGTATTTAGGAAGAGATTTTAGGTTGAATGTTTATCGGTCAAAGTCATAGATGTTGAATTCTATGACTAAGGGTGAAAAATGAAAGGTTAGAACTTTTTCTTCGTCGCATGCTCGCCGGAGTAGGCCGGATCTATCTTGCTGACTGTGCGATCTCTGAGCAGATGCCATGCGATCTCTGAGCAGAATTGTCAATAATCAATAATCCACTGAGTCATAGTAGAATTAATATCATAACATCTGTATCTTTCAGCTCGTTTTCTAGTGGCGACTCAACGGAGAAAGAGGAAGAACGCATCAACATATTTTCAGTGGCATCGGGACATCTGTACGAGAGGTTTCTGCGTATCATGATGCTCTCAGTACTCAAGCACACCAAGACACCTGTCAAGTTCTGGTTCTTGAAGAACTATCTCAGCCCTTCACTTAAGGTTATTTCTTTACTATTACTGTCTATATCTGAATCACTACACCACCAGTCACCGCATAAAAATGTAGTTCTAGAAAAAACTTACGTAACTTATAATAGCAAAACACATAAAGTGAATTGATTTTAATCTATATGAAACAGGTTTCAAATGAAAAAAAAATAACCCCAAAAATGGCAAAAAACAATTTTTTTTTTGAATTATAAGACAAAAAAAATTATTTCTCTCAATTGGGTCCATTCAAATGGGCTTTTTTTCTTATTAATTTTATTTGAATTATATTAAGTGGGAAACTTAAATATATTTATCAGAGGAAGATGAAATATCAAAGAAATCTTTATAGAGAAGTGCCCTACTTATATATGCCTGGTTAGATGCTGAAAAGTAAAGCAAATCCATTTTTTTAGCATTTTAGAAAACAGCAAAACTCTTACTTAGTCCTATAAAGAAGGTTTCAATAGGCTATGGTCTATATTGGATATATTGGTCTACATGTTGTTAACAAAGTATGATGAAGACTCGTGACTGCCACTTGAAAGAATTTTTTTTTAGTATGGTCAGTTCTCTCTTCTATATTTTTAAGAGATGTCACATTAGTCCCAGTTTGGTCCTACAAAGAACAGCATGGTCTTTGTAGGACCAAAGTGGGACTAATCCAAATGGTATAGAATAATTTCTATACAAAATGGGACACGAGTTATTTAACACTTATTGATATTTGCAGGACATCCTCCCATACATGGCCAAGGAATATGGCTTTGACTATGAGTTGGTGCAATACAAGTGGCCACGTTGGCTGCACCAGCAGACGGAGAAGCAGCGCATCATCTGGGGCTACAAGATCCTCTTCCTTGATGTACTCTTCCCTCTGGATGTCAAAAAAATCATATTCGTTGATGCTGATCAGGTAAGCATTTGTTTTTTTTTTAAATCTACTGCTGTCGAAACCAACATTCTTAAGATTACGACTATTTTGATCATATATTTCAAATGATTATTTACTTCTCAGATTAGAAAACTTGCGTCTTCTGCTTTATGTGCAATGTCCAGTCCCCCTGAAGTTGGCGATCACTCTTGAGAAAATATCTCTGTCTTTAGCAGCATGGAACAAGTTTTCAACTGTCTGGATACCTGTGTTTTCACTCATGGGTTTTCACTCATTTCACCTTCATGAAAGGGTTCAGAAAAAAATATCTGTTGTCTCTACATGAGAGAGTATGGTTATTATCCCAGGCTTTATCCAAGTGTCTTCTTACTGGAGATGCTTAGTTACAGATCATTAGAGAGTGGAAGATCTCTTCGATTGGGTGTCCACTTTTTTAATTGCTCAGGGGTAATTTCGTTAACCCATCCCTCCTGAATAGTCTCGGTTCGTATGTTCCGGATAATTATTTGAGACAACGCACCCGTAGATTGTTCTATCAACCTATAAGTCGAACCTGCCTTTGGAAATGCCGGTAGGTAAAGCAATCACACTTTTTAACCATATGTGTCTTCATATAGACGTGTTTCATGTGTCGCTCAGCTCCTTTAGGAAAAATCTCTTAAATTTAGTGTAATATTTGAAATAATCAATTTTTTTAAATTTAAAATGCTACATTTTATCATAATGTTTTAGTGCAAAATAACAAATCGATCAATAAGTTGAGGGACTAACTACTAAAACAACATTTGTTTGCCAAAATTCTTCTTTATTCATCAACATAGTCTCCTTCGAGAGTGATACATTCATTTCAACGCTTTCCTAACTTTTCTATGCCAGCCGTGTAGAACGATTTATCTTTGGTTTCAAAATAGGCGTTCGTTTCGGCAATCACTTCTTCATTGGAGCCAAATCTATTTCCCTGGAGCATCTTTTTGCAATGCAAATTTTTCATGCAAAATAGTGTAAACACTACCTAATGATATCTTCAGGATGTCAGCTATCTTACGCAACTTTACTTTGCGATTTTCCATCACGATTTTGAGGGATTTTTTTTGTTTTCGGGTGTAACAGCCTCATTTGGACGACCAGAGCGTTCAGCATCATTTGTGCCTGTACGACCACGTTTGAAATCAGCATACCACCGACAAATGGTTGTTTTCGATGGAGCAGAGCCCGGATAATACTTTTTGAGCCATCGCTGAGTTTGAACGGATTTTTTCCTATTAAAAAGCAATGTTTTATCAACACACGAAATTCGGTTTTTTCCATTGTTTTGAAAATAGCAAAAGTGGCGTCACTAAAACCACTGTAACTCAATGACACAATGTCGGAATGTCATGAAAGTTTGACACGTAATTTCTAAAGGTTGAGACTAACTGAGAATGGTATGGATTTGTTATTAGAGGCGCCATCTGTTGGTTAGTCCCGGGAATTGTTGATTGATGTATTATACATTTTTACTAATGTTTTTATCAAATAAGTCTTTAATTTTTTAATTATTTTATACTTGTTTTTTTTTTACTTGTTATGTTTGGTTCCTGTACTAATTAGGGAAACCTGTAATGTGTAAAGGACCTGAAAAAATTAACTAATTAATGATGTTAAATAATAATTTAATAATTCTACCCATTCTGCATTGAAAAAGCAAAGATCAATTCTTCTTCATTTAATACCCTGCAATATATCCAAATTGATGATTTGGATATATATAGGAGAACATAGCCGGAGAAATATTGTCAAGTCTTTGGATTTAAAACTACTGGAGTAGGCACTGAACTCCAGGTTTTTAATTCTACAGACTACGGCGTTTATTTTACATGTGAGAGTAACTTTTACCAGACTATGGCCCTTTTTTTTGGTACCATCGGGAATCAAACATGAAACACCCAAGTTGAAGTCAATCGTCTTTACCATTGAGGATTTCCTGTGGGCCCATTAAACAGATATTTAATCGTCAAATTACGTCTTAAAGTTTTTTTGTTCCATACATGGAGATATATTTCGTCAATTGCCTCAGACTATGGTTGTTTTTTTTTGCATAGTTATTTCTAATTGTGATCTATTTATTTTATTGTAAACAGCCATTGTTTTATTCGGGTCACTTTGTACTTGCTTTCAGCCTCTGTTTAAATTATTACAATTAAGGGTTACTGGTTGAAGATTGTCTTGGTTGTTAGAATAATGAATGAGTAAAGGGGTTGTTGTTTCAAGTCAGTGTTTCCAAAACTTTTTCAGTCTGCCTTTCTCTTTTAGAAAATATATTCCATTAGCACTCTCCCCCGCTACCGCCCACAAAGTCAGACACAAAAGGATAATTGAAAATTAAATTTCAATTAAAATGAACACTTTAAAATTTAAGCATTTTATATAAAAATAAATTCAATTGAATTGGCTGATGCAATGAGATTATTTTTTCTATATCCGGCTCAATATTAGTATGCAGCATCCTAAAAATGAGCTCTTCAGACATCAACTTTATGCGTGGGAGGTATCAATTTGTATTACGTGGGTTGACAAGAAAGTAAATAACGTTTTGACATAACTAAATAAAAATGAAAGATATCAACACAAAACTTTATTTACAAAGTCACAGTACCTTACTCTATTTTTCAATGTAGTCGGCATAGCTGTCAAGGCACTTATTGTAACATGGAACCATTTTTTCAATTTCGATGTTATACTCTTCTACCGCCAAAGATCTGAGCCAGGATGTCACTTCTTGTTTGAGGTCTTCATAGTCTGCGAACTGTTTTCCACCCAAAAATTCCTTTAGTTTCGGGAATAAGTGAAAATTACTTGGTGCCAAGTCAAGGCTGTAAGGAGGATGTCCAAAAATTTTTCACTTAAGACGTTGAAGTTCTCGCTGTGTTAGTGCTGATGCATGAGGCCGCGCATTATCATGAATCAAAACCACCTTTCCCGACAACATTCCACGTCTCTTGTTTTGGATGGCGCGTCTAAGTCGTTGAAGAGTTTCACAACAGGTCTCTGATTTTATTGTGTGTCCTCTTGGCATAAACTCCACGTGGACCAAACCCTTTCGGTCCAAAAAAACTGTTGCCATCACTTTTCTGGTGTTGAGATTCGGTTTTTCTTTTCCGAGCACACATTTTTTTGTAGCCAAGGTGCTCTGTCACTATTTCATGTAGGAGCGATTGTGAAATTTGTGGGAAAGATTCATGTACTGTGCTTAAAGTTGCCTATAAATTTCGATAGACCGAACATTTTGTGCATTCAGAAAACGAATGACACTACGCACATCACATTTGGCGGGATTTTCGATGGGCGCAGCCATTTTGAAAGGTTACAAGCGAAGAATGGAGCTAACTGGCACGCGTACAGTTGCGGTGGTGGGGGATCGGCGCAGGACGTGGTGCACAATCGTTCTTTACTTTCTGGAAGCACCTAGTATTTGCCCTTTTTGAGCAGCCTAGTGCGCCCCATCTCTCCCTTGCCTTTCAACATCCAGGGAGCAGTAGTGCCTGCTTTAGCAATCATCGTTTTAAGTGTATATATTTGAAATTGAGTGATATTTCAGATTGTGAGGGCTGACATGAAAGAGCTAGTGGACTTGGACCTAGGAGGAGCTCCCTACGGATATACTCCCTTCTGCGAGAGCAGGACAGAGATGGACGGATTCAGGTCACTTAATTGTATTTTTTGTAACACTAAGCGTCTTCAAAATAAGAATACATTTTACTTTTCCAGATTGAAAATGCTTTTAGAGAAGGAAACCGGCATGTCACATATTTATTATTAACATATAAACAATCTGGCAGGTTTATTGCCAGCTGGCAATCTCTCAACCAACATTTCCAGCCTACCAGATAAAAGTAAATAAATAGTTATTTCATGTCAACTCAAAGAAAAATGTTTGAAAGAAGGTGAATAGAAGACATTCGAAATGGATGTTTTAAGTAAGATGAAGAAATACGCTTTAAGATGGTTTAGACATGTAGAGAGAATGAATGTACATGTCAGAATTGCAAGGTGTGCGTGGAAGAGAAAAACTGAGGAAAATGTGGCTGTACCTGTATGAATAATTGAAGATTGTGCATGACGAGATTTATAAATGTGGAGGAGGCGAAATTTGTGTGCTTGGATAGAAAATTCGGAGATTAATAAAAGCATTACCACCTGGCCATGCACTGCTCTAGACGACCTGACAGTTTCTGGACAGGAATTGGGAGAACCAAGGACAACATGGCGAAAAGGGGAATCTTTTTGTGATGGATCAACACTTTATCTGTGAAGAGGAGCAGTCCATCTGAAGCTTGCTTCAGTGTCCGAGGAACCTGGTATCTTGCGCCAAAGAGGACTTGATTCGTGGAATGTCCAGTGCTATCCAGGTGGCAGAATTCTGTGCAGAAATAATTAATGCATTTGACACGATAAGAAGTTAGGGCATTAGAAAAATAAATAAATGTGATATAATGTCAGTAGTAAAAAATACTGAAGAAGATGTATGTGATATAATGTCAGCAGTAAGAAATACTAAAGGAGATGTATGTGATATAATGTCAGTAGTAAGAAATACTAAAGGACATGTATGTGATATTATGTCAGTAGTAAGAAATACTAAAGGAGATGTATGGTTTAAAATGAGATGTGTCTTAATCGAAGTCTTTTGCTTTCTCATTCACACCTTCACAGGGAAACAGTATGATATAATAAAATTAATATATTCATTTTCCTAACCTGCTGTCTTCTGTGTTGCTTGCTCTTGTAAATGTAGTGTGATCACCAGTCCTTTCTATTTTTTTTCTTTAAATACTTTCACCTTCGTTTACACCTTTGTAATTAGATTTCCAGAAGGATTCATGGAAGGGGTGCAGATATATGGTATCCAAATTTTTGGGTTTTTACTGTATATTGGTGGTCAGTTTATACTGATGTCCTATGGCATTGGTTTTCAGTTTATACTGATGTTCTATGGCATTGGTTTTCAGTTTATACTGATGTCCTATAGTATTGGTTTTCAGTTTATACTGATGTCAAATGGCATTGGTTTTCAGTTTATACTGATGTCCTATGGCATTGGTTTTCAGTTTATACTGACATCCTATGGCATTGGTTTTCAGTTTATACTGATGTCCTATAGCATTGGTTTTCAGTTTATACTGATGTTCTATGGCATTGGTTTTCAGTTTATACTGACATCCTATGGCATTGGTTTTCAGTTTATACTGATGTCCTATAGCATTGGTTTTCAGTTTATACTGATGTTCTATGGCATTGGTTTTCAGTTTATACTGGTGTCCTATGGCATTGGTTTTCAGTTTATACTGGTGTCCTATGGCATTGGTTTTCAGTTTATACTGATGTTCTATGGCATTGGTTTTCAGTTTATACTGATGTCCTATGGCATTGGTTTTCAGTTTATACTGGTGACCTATGGCATTGGTTTTCAGTTTATACTGATGTTCTATGGCATTGGTTTTCAGTTTATACTGATGTCCTATGGCATTGGTTTTCAGTTTATACTGATGTCCTATGGCATTGGTTTTCAAAATTTTTGTTTCACGGTACGTGTAGTATATTAAATTTTTTTTACGAATTAATGGGATGGGTGAGCCTGTTTTTTGTTCACCACACAGTTTTTTAAATCTTTGAATCAAACTAGACACATCTACCCACATTTCCTGTTCCATGTTGAGTTTGAGCGATGTTTAGTTTTTATTATAGCTATCGCCAAAACCCAGGTTCGCAAGGGTAAGTTGTCTAAAATGGAACCAGGATTTGCTGAGCTTTAGCACTTAGCAAGGATTATTAATCCTTTACTGATATCCAAAACTCAATCAGTTCTATATCAACAATTTTTGTTTGAAATGTACTACTAAAATTACCTGGAATGATTGAATTTTCGAATATCCTGCGACATGACATCTCAGAGAACTAATCACGGTGCCTTAGGGCGCCAAGGCACACATATTGAAAACCTGTCATCATTTGATATTGCAGATTCTGGAAGCTGGGCTATTGGAGAAACCATTTGCAGGGACGGCGCTACCACATATCAGCTCTGTACGTGGTGGACCTGCGCAGGTTCCGGCGCATCGCCGCTGGGGACCGTCTGCGAGGACAGTACCAAGCCCTCAGCCAGGACCCCAACAGTCTTAGCAATCTCGGTAACTTATATACTTAGTTATAATATAAGTCCACCTGATAAACTCCATCAAGCTCTTTAATTAACACATTGACTGCTTTTCTTTTAAAATCTCCAAAAATTAATTAAATAAGGTAATTAAAATTTTTAAATATTCTTATAAAATCTAAATTACAGTCAAACTTGGTTATTACGAGCACATCTAAGGAGACCACTGTTATACTAAGTAAAACTTGGTTATTACGAGCACATCTAAGGAGATCACTGTTATACTAAGTAAAACTCAATAATAATTTTGTTTTATGCATATTCCCGTACAATCACTCATTGTTGTAACGACCATACGTCATGGATATACAGAGCAAATTTTGGTAACATTCTTAATAGCTTGAGTGGCTAAAAGAACACAATGTTACACAATGTTAAGTGTTTTATTAATGTCATCTCTGGACTTAGTCATGGCGTGCTTTTATTATTTTTTTGTTTATAATACTAGATTTTCTATTGTATAATATCATTGTGTATGTATAATTATATTTGTAAATTTTTTGATGAAACATTGTTTATTCCACTTGACCGGTATAGCCCTACCGATTTTAAATTTTTCACCTCATCATCAGGGAGCTCAAACAAGGCTGAATTAAGTTTGAACTGGTTCCGACATACACACTTCTAACGGTAAAAATTCGGGTTGGAGATTGTGAGTGGAGGGAGGCAGGAGACAACTTCAGCAAGCGGCGGCGAGACCTTGGGAATATATGTGTTTGCCAGGTGTTCATACCAATTCACTGACTTTGATATTTCTAGGGTCAAACATAATAAACTATGTTCACCCCGTGTGGTGGTAAATGGAGAGATGACTGTTGTGAGAGTTACGTATGTCACAGAAATAAATTTGTCGACGAGTTTTATGAGTAGATGTTATGAGTAAATAAATATGTAAATGTTGCAGACCAAGACTTGCCCAACAACATGATCCATCAGGTGGCCATTAAGTCCCTGCCGCAGGAGTGGCTCTGGTGCGAGACCTGGTGTGATGATGCATCCAAGCCCACCGCTAAGACTATAGATCTTGTGAGTATTTTATTAAGTATCATCTTCAAAAAAGTACATTGAAACCTTTTTCAGATGTTTTTCAAAGACCGAACAGTAAAAATTTTTTTAAAAGTAAGTATTTAAACTTAAATTGATTTTTACAGTTAAACTGAAGATTATTTATTGCGAGAAATTTGAGATTTTCACATATAAATGACCAAGTCTAAAGATACCATCTATACTCAAGGACAATCTATGGTGAGTCATCTTCTGAGGACGGGTTGTGCGATCAGTTTAAAATGTAAAGTTGTCTATTCAAAATTATAATCCACAGTGAGTATTCATTTCTAAAGACTTATTTTCCAATCATGTTTCTTTGATACGAAATTAAAAGATGTGACTAATGTTTATTGATGTTGCCTACTCGACAACAGAGTTAATTTTTAAAAAAATCACAAATTACAGCGTGGGTCACGTTTGTCAGCATTGAGATCATGGCGAAGATGATAATTTATTAAAAATAGTTGTTTTAACTATTAACTGTAGGGCATTGAAATGGTTGAATTTTCAATTCACCTATCAATATATTTTAAAAGCCCCATTCTAGATAATTACTTGATGGTTATAATGCATTTCTGTATTCTTTTTCAGTGTAACAATCCGATGACAAAGGAGGCCAAGCTGACGGCGGCTGTGCGCATTGTCCCCGAGTGGACAGCGTACGACGAAGAGATCAAGAGGCTGCAGCAGCGTATCCATAAGGGAGAGTTCAGTCAAGATATAGGGGATCATGCAGACCCCGTTGAGCAGGACTCCACTCAATCTAGTTCTTCTGTGGAGAAGAAAATCAAGGCGCGCAGCACCACAGATGGTAAGCATCTATTTGCACTTTTAATTTTATAATTCATCCATGCTATCGCACAATAATCTATTTTCACACCATTGATCCAACTTTTTTCATAGATTCTTTGTCTTTTATGTTATGAAGATGGAGCATCTTCATGTAGATTTTGAAGACAGTTTTAATGTCTTCCTAAATCTCGAAAAAGCATATTGAAATTTCGATATGTTAATGTATGTTGAGTGGATAAATTGTACAATATTTGTTTTTAATTTTTCTAAACAATTTATTTTTTACAAACTTGGGTCTCCTTAGCCCTGGCCTATCTCATGTTTGTATTATATATATGGTAGGCAGTATGCATGTACGTACTCTTTTCTGATATTTTTTGTGTATGAAACATGTTAATGTTTATACTTTTAATATGGTGATTTTGTGTTCATGCACTTTCGAAATTTTATTAATGATTGATAAAAGACAGTACACATTGTACTAAATTAATAAACACTGATATCTCTATACAGGTTCTGCATTATATTTGGAGTACTCCAAATATTGTAGTTTTTTTAAATTAAACGAAAAAGTGTCATACCAATTTATTTATTAAATATTACTCGAAAATATAGTTTCTTTCACTACATATGACATTTCTCCGTCTTTCTGTCAGTTTCTAAATTTTTCTTTCATACAAATCGGGAGGTTTCGTATTAAAATATTGAGAGTCCCATTTTCACTTCTTCATAACCTTTATAATTTTTATCCTTTAAAAAATGTATTGACCAGAAAAGAAAATAAATTACCTACAATATTAGCACTCTGGTCTGGGTTATGGCCTGAGCTGCAATAAAATAAACTACCTACAATAATATCACTCTGGTCTGGGTTATGGCCTGAGCTGCAATAAAATAAACTACCTACAATAATATCACTCTGGTCTGGGTTATGGCCTGAGCTGCAATAAAATAAACTACCTACAATAATAGCACTCTGGTCTGGGTTATGGCCTGAGCTGCAATAAAATAAACTACCTACAATAATAGCACTCTGGTCTGGGTTATGGCCTGAGCTGCAATAAAATAAACTACCTACAATAATAGCACTCTGGTCTGGGTTATGGCCTGAGCTGCAATAAAATAAACTACCTACAATAATATCACTCTGGTCTGGGTTATGGCCTGAGCTGCAATAAAATAAACTACCTACAATAATAGCACTCTGGTCTGGGTTATGGCCTGAGCTGCAATAAAATAAACTACCTACAATAATAGCACTCTGGTCTGGGTTATGGCCTGAGCTGCAATAAAATAAACTACCTACAATAATAGCACTCTGGTCTGGGTTATGGCCTGAGCTGCAATAAAAGCACTGATAACATGTCTTCCTTCTTTCAGGTGCACAGAAACACACAGAACATTCCGAGTTATGATGGCAGCCAGTGGATATGTGCCCCGCCAATTCATTTCTGTTTAGTGAAGGACATTGTGATTCTTAGGTGTTTTATATTTTACTTTATTCTGTACCAGCGAGCTGAGAGTGCCGTGCCACTCGTCGCACCTCATCGGGCCCAATACTCCAACGGTCACTCTATTATCCTCGACTGTGTTTCTTGTGTTGAGATTAAAAATATTTTGTCAGAATTGGGTGAAAATGTGTTATGTTTTATCTAGCGTTAAATTTCAATAATTTTTAATGCTTTAATATCACCTAATTCAGTAACCAATAATATGGAATATTTAAAAATATCTTCCGAGGGTTTTTCTAACTGAGATTGTAAGCTTTTTTATACAGTCGGGATAATTTGACAGATGACATTTTGACTTCTTTTTTCTTAGAAGTCATTAAAGCACTCCGTTAGTGGCTTAGTTTCACAAGAAAATTACTCAATTAGTAATGAAGAGAAAATAATAAATACTATTTTGGCACACTTCCATAGTACTAATTTTGTTTACTGAAGAAATCAGTATTTAAAATTAAATTTCGTACATATTTGTCGTAACTTTACATAAGAGGGAGACTTTTGATTTCATCACCTTACTTTAAAGCTTGGAACTTATGAGATAAACTCTGAATACAAAACATGAAATAAAATATTGAAACCGGACTATGAATTCGGGCCTTAGTACTTCTTACTTCATTACATGAAAATATTTTTAGTATGGACAGTAAATATGTCAATTGAATGAGGTGTCTTAAGCTCTTAAGTATCTCGGAAGTGTTTTGAACCTCGAACAACATATTCCATTAAGTAGCCAGTTTAAAAATAAAGTTGGACTTGAATAATCAATCAAAAATTAATTATTCTTGAATGGCACAATATTTTTATTGTCGAATACTCGTGAATTTATCTTCAAAATACATGTATTAAAAAATATTCCATGAGTATTTTAAAAGCCATTTTCTGTCATGATCTTCATCAAGGAGAATATATATAAAAAAAACAACAGTTGGGGAATAAATAATAGTGTGAATTTAAAATAAAATTTGTCGAAAATTGAATGCAGAAAAGGAAGTTGATATTAAATAATTGGAACATGTTCAGATATTTTATAGATTTGTTCAGAAACGTGTCAAAATCCAATGAAGCTATTTTCTTGGCCTGTTTCGACAGAATGACCAGAATATGTTTGAGGTGCTCTATATAGGGGGGTAAATGCAAAAGGGATCTAAATTGTTTATTTGGATTGTTTAGTCTTTTACGGACTTGACTGTATCTTAAATTAATTAGATTTAATATTTTTGTCAACCTTCAACTTGATTTCATAATAAACAATAAATATTGTTTTCATTGGAAATAAGGAAAAATATATGTGAGAAATGTTGGCAATGTGGAAATTGTAAGAGTTGTACAGTGACAGACTGACTAAAATAGCACTGGGAAATTCGTTGATACCGGCCTCGGCTGATCAAATGAAGTCTTTTATTTTCTTTAGATGTTTTTAAATTTGAAACTGTACACTAAATATTTTGGGTCATTGGCTCACTGGGAGCCACTAGTCCGACGGTCGCTTACACCACCAGCTAAAAAAAGAACATTTATCCTTAGGAAAGAAAACTTTGTATAGTCACATAAAATTTTGATTAATTCAATATTATATTATATTACTTGTTAGTAAAAATTAAGTTTTCATAGTCATGGGTTAACTTAGTATTATTTCTGTAGTTATCTTTTTGTCAACACATATTATATAATTGTTCAACTGTGGTAGTTTTATTAAGCTCAATTTTTACCATTCCATTTGTAGTTCTAATTCTATTATAATTGCAAAGTAGGAAAAAGAAATGCTCAAGCAATTGCTGAAATTATTTCTTATCTTGTAAATTTTGAATTGAATAAAAACAGCTAAATAATACGTTTTTCCCTTTAAATAAAAGAAAGAGCTGAATATTTTTTCCCTTTAATTGAATAAAGTAGCTAAATATCTTTTTCCCTTAAATTGAAAAAAACAGCCAAATGTTTTTTCCCCTTGAATTGAATAAAAACAGCTAAACATGTTTTTCCCTTTAAATAAAAGAAAGAGCTGAATATTTTTTCCCTTTAATTGAATAAAACAGCCAAATGTTTTTTCCCCTTTAATTGAATAAAACAGCTAAATATTTTCCCCCCTTGAATTGAAGGTGTTAAAACAATTGTAGTAATTTTTGTCCAAAACTAAATTTAATATAAAGCTTTCTCGTCCGTACCTACCGATCGGTACGTCCAATATCAGAAAGCATTTTATTTCCGGTAAAACTTGCATAATTCATTTATCTCGATTTAACGTGATATTTAGCAAATTTTTTAATATAATTAGGACAACTGAATTTTGCAATATTTATATATTTTTTTAATGTGAAATATTTATTTTCCACCTATAAAATGCCTGTAATGTGTTTTGTACAACTAACTACCTTCTCTGCCACAATGACTGGCATATTGTGATGATGAACTAACATGATGTTGAGCCCTCTCTGATGCATTCATGAAACTGTGATTGCTTTGAATAAATTGAGTCAACAATTTAACCTGACTTTTATTTTATTACAAACACCCGATGTAATCATATCTTCCTTTTTATATTTTAATGAAAACTATAAGTGTTCTCTCATACCGATAATAAAGCCCACTTCATTTTATTGCGTAAGACAACTGTAGGATATTATTTGAGATTAGTATCATAACGTGGATGAATAGGTAAATAAATATTAACGAGTTTTATACAAAAATGCAATCATTTTTATAATTGCATGTCATTTTTTAATCCTTTCTAGCAGCCATTAAGGTCCCTCACCCTTTTTTACATTAACTCCTTTGAGCTATCAATTCAGTGTCATTAAAATTGACACTGCAATTCACTTTGATATTGTTTAGGATTTCTTGCGCTGTCTAACTTAAGCTTTTAGCCAAATAATAGTGTTTAAATTATGTAACTTCTGTTATATACAGTGTACACCTTGGTGAGCTTTTTTCTGTGTGGCTATTTCTCCCAAAAAAACCAAAGATATTAAAAAATGTTAACAATGCAAACTTTCTAAGCATACTTAGGCCATTTATATTATTTTAAAAAAGGCCTTTTGTGAAAGATTAGAAGTCAAGCGTTCTATTAACCAGGTCATCCCGGAAGTTTCTCTTTTGTAAATTTTCATTTAGTTCAGTATTTTTTGATTTATTTTCCTCTATAGGAAATGGTGTCCATATTCACATTATGGTGTGAGCAGAGGAATTTCCAAGAGGAGGGAAGTGTAACTATAGTACGAGAAGCTAACTAAAGAACTGCGTTACAAATATAAAATTCCTTCAAAATAAAAAAAGTTAAATTAATTAAATCAATACTTTGGTTTCTGGGTGTGATCCTTATTTTGTCTTTTATCCTCCATTTTAATTGAAAATAAATAAAAAGAAATATGCAGTTTTATAAATTTCTTCTCTTTCTCTCTATTAGAAAATGGTTCCTTTGTTTTTTTTTCTATTGTGATATTTAATTTATTAGATTACATGGTATAGTTTTTATCTCTTTGATTATAAATGTAATAATGTTGATCAAATTAATACTTTGATTTTGGGTGAGATCCCTGTTTTGTCAATCATTCTGTTTTAATCTATATAAATAAAAATGTATGTTAAATACCTCTAATTTCCTAAAGTTCTTCACCGATTACTTTGAAATTTTGACAAAAGGTTGCATTCGTATACAAGCATGTTTATATATTTTTTTTTATATTGGGAGTACAAATTAGTTCGGTCCGTTTCCAAAAGATGGCTCTGGCTGTTATGAATGGTTCATAGTGACAGCCGATATTGGCAGTTTCAGAGAGGTTAGACATCTGCCAATAATATTCAGTTTATATCGCTTTGAGTTTCATGCAAAAACCTTGTTTATTAGTGTTGAAAATGTCGAATTTTGTGTTAACCAAGCAGCATTTGCGGGAGGTTTTAATTTTCTGCTTTAATTGGAAGAAAAGTGCAGCTGAAGCCCATCGAATGCTTGTCGAAATTTATGGTGACGCTGCTCCAACTGATAAATCATGTAGGGAATGGTTTCGACGTTTCAAGGATGGAGATTTCAGCGTCGAAGACAAGCCTCGCTCTGGACAGCCAAAAAAATTCAAGGACAAAGAATTAGAGGCATCACTCGAAGAAGATCAGAGTCAAACGCAAGAGGAGCTTGCAGAATCATTGGGAGTGACTCAACAAGCCGTTTCCGTACGATTGAGAGCCATGGAAATGATTCAAAAACAAGGAAATTGGGTGCCTTATGAACTGAAACCGAGAGACGTTGAAAGGCGATTTTCACTTGCGAGCAGCTGATTCAAAGGCAACAAAGAAAAGGTTTTTTGTATCAGATTGTAACTGGAGATGAGAAGTGGATATTCTACGACAACCCCAAGAAAAAATACTATACTAAGCCCGGTCAATCGCTGCCATCGACCTCAACATCAACACCAAAACCGAACATACATGGTTCGAAGATCATGCTCTGTATCTGGTGGGACCAAAGGGGTGTTGTTTACTATGAGGTGCTGAAACCTGGCGATTCCATTACGGGCGATCGATATCGGCTACAATTAGTTCGTTTGAGCCGTGCATTGTGAGAAAAACGGCCGGAATACGAGCAAAGACATGATACAGTTATTCTTCTTCATGACAACGCATGTCGCAAAAGTCGTAAAAAAATATTTGGAAACACTCAAATGGGATGTTTTACCGCACCCGCCGTATTCCCCGGACATTGATTACTGGTTGTTCCGAAGGATGCAGCACGATTTGGTAGGTCACCGGTTCACTTTTTTCGTAGAAACCGAAAATTGGCTCCAAACTTGGATCGCCTCAAAAGACGAGTCATTTTTTCGAGATGGAATTCGAAAATTGCCTGAGAGATGGGAAAAAGTAGTAGCCAGCGATGGACAATACTTTAATTGATCTGTTCATTCATTTTGTTTAGAAATAAATGCATTTTTGAAAACAAAAAAACGGACCGAACTAATTTGTACACCCAATATATGGTTGTATATAAAAAAGTATGTAGATAAAACAGACGAAATAACGGGAGCACCCCCTGCAGCGACACACGCAAACTAAACAATTCTCAGTGACAGTTATGTCACATTGCATTTTCAACATTTCGGAATTAATATTAAATAATAAATATTAAATATCTATATAAATAAAAATGTAAATGTTCGTTAACTATAAAATCTCCAATCTCCGAAAGTTCTTCACGGATTGCTTTGAAATTTTGACAGTTTCATTTTGATTTCGAATATTAAATATTTAATAATAAATATTTAAATAATGAATATTAAATTTTCAAATACGTTTATTAAAAAATAGCACCATCTGTTTGGACGTAAAAGTATACTAAATTAGTATAATAACATTATTCAGAAACATCAAACCGAATATGTGATTAATTTGATCCCTTTCTTCCAGATACACCAAGAAATGTACAGAGGGAATCCACCAAGCCAAAGAGAAAAACAACTGCGTTTGAAGGGAAATATTTCGTTATTTTTTTTTGTTTTTTAGTTTGTGTATTTTCTTTTCTCAATGTTTCGCAATTTTTTATGTTTTTGTTATAACTTTCTTTCTTCTTTTTCAGTACAATCGATCTGCTTTAGTTCATCAAAATGTCAAGGAAGCAGCAGAGCGACGTGTAGCCAGACTTGAGGATGCACGGTTGCGTGCACGGCAATCGCGTTCTGCAGCTTGAGAACTGCTTCGTTCTCAACAGAATGAACGCGACAGGCTGATAGTGGCTGAAAGAGGTCAGTAGGAATATCAAAAGTATCTTTTTTATATAGAATTTAATTTTATCTCTGTTTATATTTCAAAATCTATCAAATCGTATGTAGAAATGGAGATTTTTTTTTATTAGTTCTAATTATCTATTTGTCTTCCCTTAACATTTAATTAGTTACAATTATCTCTCTGTCTTTCCTTAACATTTAATTAATTCCAATAATCTCTCTCTTTTCTTAACATTTAATTAGTTCCAATTATCTCTGTATTTCCTTAACAATACTCCTATTTGACAAATGCGTGTCCAGCTGCAAAGCGATCGATCAGCTGAGATATTCTCACATCAATTGCTGGAAATTGGGAACGGAAAGGTGCCGGTTGATATGACCTCCGGACGAATTTCATTGCCTATAACTTCTGCAATTTAGTGACATCAAAAGAAGAATTGGTTGAAAAAGTATTTCCCAATATTCAAATCAATTATAAGAATCACGATTGGCTGAGTGAACGAGCTATTCTTGCCGCCAAGAACAAAGACGTCTACGAACTTAACAATATTATTTAGTTCCTTTTTTAATGTTTCGCAATTTTATATTTTTTTGTTCTAACTTTCTTTCTTTATTTTCAGTGCAATCGATCTGCTTTAGTTCATCAAAATGCCGGGGAAGCAGCAGAGCGACGTGTAGCCAGACTTGAGGATGCACGGTTGCGAGCACAGCGATCGCGTTCTGCAGCTTCAGATCTGCTTCGTTCTCAAGAGAATGAACGCGACAGACTGAGAGTGGCTGGAAGACATAAAAAATATTGTATACCCACAAGCATTGTGAAATTAAACATATCAGAAACGTGTGCTTTCTCTTTTCTTTCTTTTCCATTTAACCAGACTGAGCCACAGCAACGCGTGGCCGGGTACAGCTAGTAGAAAATAAGAAAGGAAAAGAATATGCAGTCCTATAAATATCTTCTCTATTTATTGGAAAATGGTTGTGAACTCCTTTGTTTTAATTTTTTTCTATTGACATTGAATTTGTTAGATCTTGCGATATAGTTTTCTATCTGTCAACCTTTATTACCTCTTTGGTAATAAAGGTCGGACAAATTCAATTGATACCTCCTTCCTTCCACTCTTTTCTGGGTGGTCTTCACTCCCCATTTAACTTTCCAATACTTGGCATAGCTGAAATATATTTTTTAACCACTGCAATGTGGTCGAGTGCAAACAATTGTAGTGCGATTTGCCCAACATACACACTAGTTGGAGACCCGAGAGAAACATATTCTCTTTGGATACAGAGGACCAGTTTGCCCTCACCAATATCTTGCCCAAGATGAAGCTCAGGTATTTATCTATTTATTTATCCTGAGGATTTAATTTTGTTTAGTTAGTACACAATCCTGTAAGTTTCAATTTCTGGTCTAAATTAAAGTTAAAATATTTGTTTTACTTCCAAACTTTTAACCAGACTGATTGCCATATAGCCATTTTTTCCAATTGACCAAAAAGGATAATTAAAAGTTGTATTTGAACCACCAGTGGACTTATTTTTTAGTATCATTGGGTATTAAACCCGAAATGTTCAGGTGGAAATCGAGCATCTTACCAACTTCCTAAATTTTCAATGTAAAACAAAATTTCGATTTTCTTTCCATGCCACAAGAAATTTGGTCAGCTAAGTTTAATTATGTGGCGAAATAGTCAATTGATGAATACAAAGTCTCGCATGTTGTGGTAAGTGGGAAAATGTAAGAATCTAAACAGGTTTCATGTGCAATTCAATATTTTTAATAAGTGACCTTTGAATTAACCTAAGAAGAGTAAAATGTACCGTGTGATAATCACTTGGACCATTATTTGCAAAGAGAAACAAAATTGCTTTATAATATTTATTTATTACACAGCATGTAATAAGATTCATTTTGCCATCCCTAACATAGACTTTTACACATTTTTCAATATTTTTTTCATTTATATTAAAACATTTGACTCCATCGAGGAGTTGCGCCCCCTTCACACTGGGGCCCCTATTTTAGTTGCAGTCACAGCGGAGTAAACAAATACACATGTTCCCGTACAAAATTCGCTTAAATACAATTTTTTCACCTCACATCCGGAGATGTTCCATAAATACAAAAAGTTGTTAATTCCACAGTATAAAAATGGAAAGGTCTTCCTATACATACATGCCATGATACAAATTTAGCACCAATTACTATTCAATTGATTTATGCCAAGGAAAATATTTTATATATATTAAAAAACCAGAAGAATGTACTCTCGCAAGTCTCATTTTTATTGAACCAACATTAATTATGTTATTTGGATAATGTTGAAGTCAAGAGTTACAGATATAAATAGTGTGTGATTAATATTATCAATTTATGTTTCCAGTTTCGTTAAACCAACGAGTGTTTCAATCAAATTTCAAAGAATTATATATATATTGAATTATTTCTAAATGTTTATTAGACTTTTGAACATTTAAGATACAGCTAAGATTAATTTTATTTAGTTTTACATGTAATCTAAAGTTGGTCTTTACAGGTTTATAATGAAAATTCTGCCATATGAAATATATATGAATCTATTTTGAGATCAATATGTTTGTTATATTGTAAAACTGGAATTGAATGATTTAAGATATTTTGCAAAAACAATTGATATGAAATTGTTCGTATAAATTTATGAATATACTCGATGCTAAATACTGTTTAATGTATTTGTATTGTCATAATGCGACGGTCGCTCCAATTAGCATCGATACGGCTGACTGTTGAGTAAGTGATCATTCTAATGGAACATCCCCGCAAATATCTAACCAAAACATCGTCGCCAATCCGTTAACTATTCCCAAATATGATAGGACAAAATAATAATTAATAATTAATAAATAATAATGTTTTATACTTAGAGCATTGCCTCTTAAAACTATGGATTTACGCTTGCATCGTTAGCTATAGGATTCTGTAAAATGGATTTTATTTATTTTAAAATCTTCGGCAATTTAAATTAAATAAAACGTCAAGTGAAATAAAACTACTTAGAACTTTTTGTACTGTCATTAAACATCGACACTAGTCAAAAAAGAATTTAATGATCGAGATAGTACGGTACATTGTTAATAATTTCAAAAAGTATAACTGAGAATATTAATATTAATGGGAGCTGATTTTCATGAAATTCAATTACATTTGTATGGAGCAAGACACCATAGATTTTCAAGGTAATTAATTAAAAAGAAAAATAATTAATTTTAATGTAAAAAATTTGGATTTTTCTTATAGAACCCCGTTGCCTTAGTCAGCTGGGGGAATTCGAGAATAAAAATGATTTGACTGATAATACAATTATATGTTCTTATATTTAAAAGCTTATGTTGAGGTAAATGAATGACGTACGTTGCTATACCGTGATTTTTAACAACCTATGAGAAAGTAAAATGCACCATTTCCAGACATTTTTAAAATAATTTATTTATTAGCCTCAAAGTGGATTATTTGAATTAATAAAAAAAAATTAAGTTGTATTCTTCACATCCGCAATTTAAAATTATCAACTTTGCCACTTAAGACAGATTGGTTTGTGAAATTTGTATGCTAAAAAAAAGATTGTATTTAGTAAAGACATTTTGTTTCTAAAAATTCACTACTCTTAAGAATATCACAGATAGCTTTGTAAACAATTAAAAATAAATGGAAAATAGTGCATACGTCACCGCTATATCAAGCTCGATATCAACAGAAAAAGGATATGCTAAAAACAAGACTTCTATTACAATTAACAATTTGCCACACTGAAAATTTGAATAGCCAAAAGCGGAAAATGACAATTAAAAAATTAATACATAATTTGAACACACGCTATAAAGATGTGGCAACATTAAAAAGCTAGTGTCCAAATTTTTCTCTGGGTGGTTCTCCATTTCGAGCTATTCAATTTTTTCACGGATCACAGTGCGGCAACATTTAAAAATGGGCCCGCGTTTTATTAGCCAATATGGTTACAATTTGTTCCTATTACAATAATTTTTTACTAGATAAGTTACACAATGTTATTTTTTCGCTATAGACTTATCCAATGCTGACGAGATTTAGTCATCCTCACGCCCGTCCATCCAACCTACGCTCAACACCTCATACTTCACCTCGCGCAATAAATATATTAAAAGAAAACAATCACGCTCAACCCTTCAAAATGCTTCAATCAAATATTTGTTTTTAAAATGCCATGGACATAGTTGTGGAAATTTGCTATATGTCTTATCTTGATTATTTTAATGGATAGAGGTACGTACAAGCTGTTATATCAGCGAAGGTTCCTACTACATAGTTAGAAATTATTTACGGCATATTTAAGATTTATTGGTTTAAAAATACTATAATTCCAAGAAATATATACATTTTTTTTTTTGATAATTTGTTTAAAAAGCCAAACAGTTGTGATTATGTTAACTTTCAATAAAAAATAAACGGAGAACTCGCACAAAAGACCAGGTTATGTAAAAAAGGATAAATTTATCAATTTCAAAGTCATATGGAATCAGAATATATGATTGAAATAAGTTGGTAAAAAAGAAAAGATATATTGCAAATTTCCACAAGAACACTTCTGTACCATAAAATGGACTAATTTAAGTAATTTAAAGTATATTTTGGCAGATTTTAATACTGCTCACGATTTAGTGGAACAACGCTTTGGCAATGACTTATTTTTAAATGATGTGAACGTTACACACTGATGCTAACCATACATTAAACTAACTATAATAAAACATATCATTGTCAACATAAAAGGAAACTAAATATTAACATGTCTGAGAGACTTCTGTTAGATCTAACTGGGGCAACCAGATCTCGCTATTCAATAAGATATTTGTTGAATTAAACTTAACATAAAGTTATAATTTTAAAAATTTAAATAAATATTTCAACACTTATCTGTGAGCGAGTCCACAGTAGAAATATATTCCTGAGATTTTTTAATTCCCCATGAGAAATATTGATATCTTTTATGTTATGAACGACACTATAGAATTTTCTAAGTTTTTTTTCTTACAAAAAACACTATTTTTAATGGATCTGCTTATTCATAAATAAGGATTTTCTACACCATAATAGGCAATCCCTCGCCACAATAAAGATTCGTAGTTCATTCTGTGGATGCATCAGAAGTAGAATCAAGCTGAACATTTTATTTATACTAAAATCAACTGTCTCACAAAATTGACCAAGTGAAGAGAAATGTGGATAGTTTTTTTATATAATTTATATTTTGTATAACGCATCAAGAATAAATCATTAAAATATCTGGTCACCCTCACCTAAATAACATAACGAATATGAATGAATAAAACCTAAATGATGATCTCCCTCGATGACGTGTGAGTGGATAAGCGTCCATTATTGCATATTATCATAATGGTTCGAGATGGCTCTCACGCCAGACTTGTTTAAGATTTGCAATTTGTTTAACACGGTATCTATCAACTGTCCTGACAACACTAGACCTCGTTACGAGCCTCTCACATGATCATTCGATCAACCATCGAGGGGGGTTGATTGATTGAGAAATATTGAATGTATAAAATAGAAATATTCTTAAAAAGTACAGAATCGAGTAATAAAACAGAAAATGTTCACGTTGTTCATTGAGTGGTCAAGTAATTGTTACATTGTTAATTAATTTGAAATTTATGTCAAATTATTTTCTGAAATTAGATGATATTTGGAATTACTCTAGTAGAAGTAATCCGCATGATAGAGAAATGCTTTGACAAAATAGGATCATGGCTAAGTGAGCAGGGGTCTAGCTACGGACAGTGTTCAGTATTAATTGCAAGCGGTTGAAAGCACCGCTGAGACACGACCCACCCCAGACTAAAAGACATATTACGATTAAACTTACATACAACATATCTTAAGATCTCATTTCATATCACAGACGATTTATAAAAAGAACACAAGTTGAAATGAATATTATTAAAATGTAAATATATGTATAATTAAAAGACTGAATACCAAAAAAAAAAAAAAGTAAAACAAAATAGTTTAAACAATACTAGTTAGAATTTATTATTTAATATACCTATTCTTGTATATATATTTTTTTAATATATATAATCCCTCATTCTTTCGCCTTTCAGGCGGGGTGGCGAATATCAATATGCGTTACAATTTGTTTATCAGAAACGACTCCCAGCCGTTTGTCTTTCAATTTTTACTGACTGGACGAGCAACTCAGTCCATCTTGAGACGCTTCCAAACATCAATATTGTACTTCCAAACAGTACACATTTTACACCTTTTGGAAAACATTATGGTTTTCCAAAGATACAAATTGGTTAAGATATTTTTTTTACCTTCTAGTAAATTTCTTATGAAAATATAATGCGAATAATCCCAAAATTACGAGGATTCATCGACAATATATCGGAATCAGAAAATATCTGAGAAATATACTAGAAATATTCTTCTACAGTCGTCAATTCACGAGTCACTAAATCTTGAACTATCGGGAATGTGTTTCCCGATGTTTCACGCAAACGAAACCTTAACTGATTTTCAAAAGTATTGTTCCGAACTCACTAAACATGCACAGTCTTCACTTGTCATAGGCACCGTAATTGAAAATCAGTTTGCAGATAGTTCTTCACTATGTTATCAGTTTCCTTAGGTTATACAGATTTTATACCATGCAACATGGAATAAAAACTATTCTTGCGCTAATGTCAGAGTATTTTATATTGATGGAAATAATTAATGAAACATTTATCAAGATAGATGAATTACGTAATAAAGACCGCATTTACAAAATGACAAAATATTAGTAATTTCTGCTAAGGAATATCAAAAGGAGCAAAAATATTTATGAAAATGTTATTTCACTAAAACTCCATCAAGTAAAATGATTCTCACAAGAGCACTTATGAATAGTCACAATAAGTGTTTGTTACAATACAAAGATTGTCGTGGACATATCATGATATCCGTGAAATTCCATTTCACAAAGTGTCACATCAAGCATGTTAGGGAACATTTCTCCCCCATCGTGTCACCGTTTGAGAATTCTCTTTAGAATGGGCTGTAACTGCAACTGTCTCGTTAACTTACTTAATACACATCAAGAGGCAGTCAATTCCCTGAGCCAAGCTGTCTCATTTGGTCGCACATTCATCTCGGCTTTGTAAGCTCGTCCTTTACTTTGTAACAAGTATGCAAGTATCATTTAAGGTGAGTTTTTCATACCCTTGACAAAACTGGCCCAAAAAATTACTGTTCACAATAAATGACATTTTTTTGTCATGGGGACTTGTGTTAAAAGTCCATTTACACTTATGATAATGAGTTGATTGTACCATAACATAATTATTGTAAGGAATCCCTTGAAAAAGTGCACTGTTAGCTTAGAGAAACTATATAGTCAAGAACTATATGATAATTCATCCCATAAGATGTTGTAACTGGAGTTCTTACAAAAATACAGTTATGGTAATAAACAAAAATTTCAATGATTATTACAAAATGCTTAATAATTTTTTTGTGTATTTCTGACACGTGCCTGGTAGATTATTATAACCATAATAGTGGTAATTATTGTACACTTTTTATTAAAAAAAAAAACAGAAAAGGCATTTCAAAAAATGATATTGTTTCTATATTCTTTAGTTGTATTGGTTTCCAATTCCCTTGATAAATTTGAAAAGGATTTTGTTATATAATTTAGCGTGTCTAAATGTTCCTTTTTAAGTCTCTCACTTAAGGTTTTATATTTTTTAAAGACAAAATGACACATTGTAAGAAATACAAAAAAAAAAAGTTAATTGGTAAGTAAGAGTGCATAAATGCTAAATATTATACTGCCAAGTCAATTCAGTGCCACTAATTTAAGGCTCAAGTAATTTTAAGTAAATTATATGAATTTATTGTTACTTTTCATAATATAAAATACTAAGAAACCGACTTTAATTGTTTCCAACCTGAGAAATAATGTTTTTGTTACATAAAATCTCTATATTGGAACATATATTTCAATTGGCTGATCCCTTGGAGAACATCTCGGGTTTCACAGTATAATACAAACATTTAATTAATCTTGCTTAGCAATTCACACTAAAAAAATACAGTTTAATATTAAAAACCAAAATAAACCAATTTAGAGTCAATTTTGAATATTACAGTAATGCCAATTATTTACGTTAATGTAACATTCAATTCAGACCAAAAACCATATTTCTTCATAACTTAAAATTGCTTTCATTGGTAACAATGACAAATTTAGTCGCGCATATTTTATCAGTGGGACAGCAAAACTTCACAATGTTTGACAGTTGTTTTACACTGCCGTTATATTTATTTTTTCCTTCAAGAACACTGATCGTTCTTTGATTTTAAAACACCAAACTAATAAATGATTATATTATTTAAGAATGAATTTTCATCTATTTCAACACACTATTATTTAATGAGAAATGTATACAATCGAAAAGCATTTTTAAAGAAATATAATTATCCTATTAGAATGACTTACTAGTATTAAATTGTTTTACAAATCAAATGCACTCGTAAGAGTAACTTAAATCATACGAGAGCTTTAAAAGAAAAATGTGATTGAGATATCGTGTAGATCAGCCCCTTTGTTTCTTTTGTTAGTTTTTTTTTTTTTTTTTATAATTCTACATCAGATTATTTCTTCATTGATCAATAAGAAAAAATCTAACAGTTATCAACTACAAAAATGTTAGTATGATTTTGAGGGGTTTTGTGAGTTTTATCTGTGGTAAATATTTAGTTAGGTTTATTTGTTTCAATGTTATATTATAAATCTTTAGGTTCTTAAAATGAAATCTGAGATATCAAGTACACTTCATAACAATAGTCGAAGTAATGTAAGACCATATATTGAAAGTATTCGATGATGTGTTTAGTGATAATATGAAAAGAATTATTGTTAGTGTCATTCCAATAGGATGGAAGTTGGATATCCATTGTTTCCCACAATGGATAAACACAAGGAAAGAAAAATCGTCACATCGAAGTGCATTGGGAGATTACAGCGTTAAAGATTGTTCATTAAAGAATTCCGAACATTGCGGATTCACAAAATAAAACTGCTTTCGACTTTTAGAAGTCAGGTGATAATAATTCATTAAGTATTTTATTTATATAAATTGCTTGCATTTTTGCAAATTATTAGATTTGTCTATGTACACTGCCCTGCATTTTCATTTATATATTAGATTTATTTGTATATTATTATCTTCTTCGCAGATAAATCACTACTGTAAGTCAATTGTTCTAATAGACAATATTACATAACAAAACAAATATTTCTACTTTTTTACAGTTATTTATAAGTATATGTGATATTACTGAAAAGAAAAAAACAATATATGGGAGAGCTATGTATGTAGCAATTATTTATTCAAGGTTATAGAAAATACAATACTTAATAGTTATCAGTTTTATTTTACTTATTAAACACAATATATCGGAACTGGAAATGTTACTTGACAGACAATGTTGTTTGTATTCCCATTGGTATTGGTATGCCTAGTGCCATTATTATCACTTTTCAAAATAATCAATGTTAAGATCCCATTGATAGATTATATGACAAACATCAGCGAGGAAGTTCACAAAGACAGATTACAGTAGTGATGAATCAGCTTGGATTGGTTTTACGTTATCTAGATGGGTTAGATATAATATTGAGACATTTCACTAAGTTATTATTAATTTAGGGTTAGTTGAAAAAACACTCCACTTCATTCTAATCAAAATTTAGTTTTCAAAATAAATGTCAATATTAAACCTTAAATCACTGTACATTTCATCTGTCAAATCAATAATTTGAGATAGAAACATCAAATAGTTAAACAATGTTAGTTTGAGTTTCGATACACGAGTGTATTTGTTAATTTAGGATGTTTTATATGGCAGCAATTTCAAGGATTATATTGGCATTCGTCACACTTGATATTAAAATAAAAATGCCTCAAAATATATTAAATAAGTAGTTTTTTTTTCATGTTACTGAATTACACAAATATTGTTTCCAAGTGTACCTCAAAAGCTACAAACTCAAGATTACATTTCTACTTAATTATACTGAACAAATAATGCAAAGGTAGAATATTAATATTCCAATATCATTCTCACAATTATCCAAGCGGATCTTCTGTAAGTATAAATACATTCACTTGTGAATACCTAACATAGATACCCTGGATAGTCATGAGGCAAACTGAGTTGCGTTTAGTGGTTAATTAAAAGTCCTAAGTAACGAGGACAACTGTATTAGGTTGCATGGTCCCAAGTGGTAGCATTGAGGTACACAGCTTAAGTCAGGTTTATAGTGAGACAGAAGGGTAGACAGGCAGGTGGGCAGTGTACACACGATGCGTGAGACATGTCTATTCCCCGCCCCACCAGTCAGTGCGGCTGGCACTGGAGCCGCCGCCCCCCCCACCGCTGTAGCTGCCACCGTAGTTGCCGCCATATCCTCCGTCACCTCCGTAGAATCCTGCAATAATATACAGTTTTTTGTTTATTTACAATTTATTTGATATAATACTTGATATTGGAAGAAAGATATACAACACTTGTAAGTTGAATTCTAAACTACGTAAAGTTGACTAAAATCAGATCAAAGTGAAATGAGCATGATGAGATATTTCCTATCAATAGCTGTAGCTGTCATCAACGATGTCTTGGATTATTAGTAACACCGCAGCAAATTACACTGATATATAGGGAAGTATTTATTTTTTGCAGCTTCACTTTGATCAGTTTTAAGTTAACCCGGAAAGTTGAAAGTAAACTCAAGAATATGATCAACTGAATTCCATAAAAAAAAACTAAGGTGAGATGACCTTATATATAGCATTTGATAATAGCAAAATGATCTTGAGCCAAGGCAGACTGTTCAATATTTATATTTAATCTGGTCTATTAGAATTCCTGAAGAGTTTATAAGCACTTCAGTCAACTATATAAATACACCCAGTTGGTTTCCATTAATTTACCGATAAGCTCTGCAGTCCAGCCCCTTAAGACTAACATTGACAAGACC
This sequence comes from Odontocerum albicorne, assembly GCA_949825065.1. Taxonomy (NCBI): domain Eukaryota; kingdom Metazoa; phylum Arthropoda; class Insecta; order Trichoptera; family Odontoceridae; genus Odontocerum; species Odontocerum albicorne. Next base: position 22,488,686 of record OX463860.1, on the reverse strand, counting down.
TAGGCTACTGGAAGTCTCGGGATTAGCAGGAAAGGCAGCCAGACAATACCATTTTCCAGTATCTGTGCTCAATATCGGACAGTGTAGAATTGTTAAAACTGGCATAAGAGTCCGGTCTATCTGTCAGAATCTATCTGTAAACTCATTCATAAAAATTGAAATCATAGAAACAAAAATTGGTTTCAGATTATTTGATCAAAATTTATTGTATTTATTAAATTAACATAGGGATATAGATAGTTACATAAACTGAAAAATGTGATTTTAAAAATTTCAAAAATATCTGAAAACCTCTATTGCCTTATTACATACACTAAATTATTTATTACAATTCCATGATTATGGTTTCCAATTTATTGAATCCTGATGTTTTTACACATTTATTTTTCAGCTCAGTAAAATGGCGCAAAGCCATTCCAATAAGTGGTGATGACCTTTCAAAAAGAAATAATTTTTTTAGTCCAATTTTAAAAGCCTCTCGATTATGTAATACAGACATTTCAATCTACTCCTTATTTTGGCACAAGGAGTTTTTTTATACTCAGATCTATATGGATTTGATGAATCTGGTTTCAAGTTTTATTTTATTTTTTAATTCGACAGTACATGTTTATATGGACTGGATATATGTCTTAAAACAAAAATATAGTTTATTGACAATATCTTAATGAAGACAAGTCTTCTACATATCAAAGTGTGAGAGAGCCTTATTACCTCCAATGGGCCCTGAAGAGGGCGGCCCCCTAGAAGAGGGGGGGCGGCCGCCGGGCTGCGTGCGGTAATCTCGCGAGGAGAAACGTCCCCCACCGCCCCCGCTACGCGAGCCCCCGCCTGTGCGTCTCCCCCCCCCGCCACCGCCGCTGCGCCCGTCCGCCGCCACGCCACGTAGCCAGCTACAAAGAAAACATTAATCAATTTGAAATCCAACTGGATTGTTCAAATATGTGTTCAACCAAAAACCGCTGATAGATTGGTACATCAAAATTACACTTATTTATGGATTGAAATGCTTCATTTCTACATAAGGTAATTTATTACTATACATTACATCAAAATTGACACTGGTTTCCTTATTTTTCCGGAGAAGTACATATCATTTGGTAAGGGGGTAAATATGGGACAAAAAGCACTTTCTCTGGTGGCAATAGTCAGCCTTAACAATCTTAGTAATGTGGAATAAGTGATTGGAGAACCCTGTTGCTTTCTCAGTTGTCATTCCAGTCTTGGATTATACATAGGATCTCTGCTCTGCCTAAGTAATTCCTTTAATCTAGCATTTATTTCTCAGTTGTCATTCCAGTCGTGGATTATACATACAATCATCACTTATCATAGGATCTCTGCACTGCTTAAGTAATTCCTTTAGTCTAGCACAATTTTTTTGGTTAACATCCACACAGAGAACCAACGTTTATTTTGCAATTACCTTTAAAATACATTCTGAATGCTCTTTGTATTACTAACTCCACTATACATTGGATTTTCTCAAAAAATGCCCATCAGGCATGTGATTACAGCATTTGAGTTTAGGTTAGCATCTCTATAATATGTATGTTCAAGGCATTAATTAGAAAACAGAAAGCCGCCCTACCTGGGCACCTCCTGCTTGGCCTCCTCCAGCAGGTCGACGAGGTCTCGTGCCAGGTTACGATTGTTGTCATTGAAGAAGCTGGTGGCCAGCCCCAAGTTACCCATGCGGCCTGTTCTGCCGATGCGGTGCACGTATTCTTCCACGTCCGATGGCAAGTCGAAATTGATTACGTGACGGACGTGAGGTATGTCCAACCCTGAAAATATTTATAACATTATAGTAATATGTGTAAATACAAAGGTATGCTATATATGGTATATTCTACTGTATGTGATACATGGAGCGTAAAAATTAATATTTTGGACCAAGCAGAAGCATTCAAGGTGTGAGTTTATAAATCAATGATCTGAATATACTGGGCAGATTTGGTGAGCAACTTAAACACTCTGTAACAAGCTGGTCATAAAAGAGTTTCTCACCAATATTAACATTAGAATGATGGTCTATCTATTCAAGTGACGTGGTGAGAAGTATAAACTGCAAAAACTTATCAAAAGTGAGCAACATCTGGTGGCTAATGTCCGGGCACAAGATTAGCCTGGAATAAGTGGAATCACAAGGCTTTTCCTATTTGCTCACGTTAGAGCGTTCTCGGAAAAAAATGTTCAATGTTTGAGGAAACTAGTAAAAATGTAAGAGCAAGTATTATCTATGAAATGATAATACGTATTATCTATGAAATACGAGGCGTATCCATAAAGTAAGTGTACTGAGGCTCTCAGGACCGGATGGATTTTATTTTCGACATGTTGGCTACACTTCCGTGTAGCCTGACCCTTCCCCTCCGCAATGAGACCGGTTCGAGGTCAGTACGTTGAGAAGTGTCGACGCGACAACACGTTTCGTGAAAAATGTCAACCCAAACTCCCGCCAAGTGCGAAATTTTGTAAAAAGGCAAGAGTTTTGGAGGCGCTGCAAACTCCATGGAGATGAATTTCTCCGCTCCATCGTTACTGGAGATGAAACTTGGGTTGCACACTACACGCCTGAAACTAAAAGGCAGTCTCAACAGTGGCGTCACACCTCTTCACCCTCCGCCAAAAAGTTCAAAACCACAATTTCAGCCAAGAAAATCATGGCATCCGTGTTTTGGGACTCTCAAGGCATAATTTTAATTGAATATATGCCTCAAGGGGAGACCATCAACTCTACAAGATACTGTGAGACCCTAAAAAAATTGCGGAGGGCGATTCAGAACAAGAGGAGAGGCATGCTGACAAAGGGAGTCTGCCTGCTGCATGACAATGCCAGACCACACACGGCCAACGCCATGAAGGAACTGCTCGCCTCGTTTAAATGGGATGTCCTGAACCATGCCGCGCATTCCCCTGACCTAGCACCTTCAGATTACTATCTCTTTACCTCCCTGAAGCTGTACATGGGTGGAAAAAGGTTTTCAACCGACGAGGAGCTAAAGGAGGAGGTGGAGAAGTGGACGGAGGGGTTGGCGGGAAACTAATTCGAGGAAGGCATCAAAAAGTTGATACCCCGCTTCACCACCTGCATTGAGAGGAATGGCGACTATGTCGAAAAATAGCTTACATATGTACTACGGTAACCACGTAATTTTTTTGTTTAAATAAAAAAAATTGTAACCTACAAAAATTCAGTACACTTAGTTTCTGGATATGCCTCGTATAATAGTGTTGTGTTGGACATAGGTTTCAACTAATAACTGTTTTACACTCATGTTCGAAGACTTTTGTGGTAATTTTTATTTAATACATCAGAGTTAGCACTGCATATTTGCATTAAAGTCCCTAATAAAAGCTTGGAAAGCACAATACATAAAATATTCGATAGCTTTATTCGTTTTCAGATTTTTGTAAAGCAAAAACGGAGAAATTTAACATTCATGAGATTAAATAAATGTGAACTTTAAATCTTTTTTTTTTTCAAGACAATAAATACACTTCCTAACTGGTCAAGGTTAAAAACGGACAGTTTCATTTTGTTCCTTGGGGTTTAGGAACGAATATTGAGAAGGTATAACCTACAACTTTTACATATTCAACGTTACTGATTCTATCACTCCCCCATCAAGTGATTGAAGTATTTTGTTCTTTTTACCTCTGGCAGCGACTGAGGTGGCTACCAGAATGGGGGTGTGTCCGGTACGGAAACGGCGCAGCGCTTCTTCGCGTTCCCGCTGTGTGCGATCTCCATGGATGGATGTCACTGGGTAGTGAGCCATATGCAGGAAGTCTTCCAGCTGATCGGCCCCCTTCTTGGTCTCGACGAAGACAAGCGTGAGGCTGTCCTCGGAGGCAGGTGGCTTGCCGGGCACATTGAGCAGATCCAGCAGGTAGGAGCGCTTGTGCGCCTCTTCTACCCATACTACGCGCTGCGTGATGTTCTCCGATGTGGAGCCCACGCGCCCCACTGCCAAGAATATATAGTTGTCCAGGAAATCTTGCGCCAGGTTCTGCAATTGCATATCAGATATTAGAAACACTATGTGACAATTGTTAGCAATTACTGATTTCATGTTTGCCATTACTGATTTCCAACATGTTTTCATTAAGTGCAGACAAAAAGTAATATCCGTGTTTAGAATTACCATTATATTATTGTACTACCCTATTGTTGTATACAGTACAACTTTACAGGTTATTCCCATGTGCTAATCTCTTCCAACCTATCAATTTGATAGACCAAGAGTGAAAAGAACTGGATTTAAAAAATTTAAATTTGGGCACCAGTAGGAATCAAACCCACAACCCCCAGGGTTCTTACCAACCAAGTCACGGAGATCATCACCATTAAAGTTAAAGTGATATCAGAATAATCACACTATTAACGTGGAATAACTAATCTCTGGGGATACCATATAAAATTATCTAAAAATGTGATATGAAATACAGTCATAGATTTTGTAACCTGTGAATGGTGAAATGATTGCCCACTTTAGCACTCACACTTTAGCACAGTACAGAGCAGAGCAATTATTGCTTGGCCAATGCTTAATAAGAGGCATCCTATGTCTTCCATAACACCACATCTAATCCAAACCTTTGAATGGGCAAGTTTTCTCTACCAGGAAATAGAAAGTTTAAATCCCTTTTCTTTTTTGAAATTCTAAATTGTTTGTAATGTTACAATTTTTTAGAAGTTGAATGTTAAAAACCAGACAATAATAGGTCATAGCACTTAGTAATTATATGTTCTGAAGCTGCACTACATGAGAGAATAATGTACTAGGAGTGTGTTCTTTGGGACATGTGGTACACCGGAATTCGCATTGTTGCGACCTTTAAAAGGTTTTATAATTTGACTTTTTGAGTTATTATAATGTAATAAAAGCATTCTTCGAGTTACTTGGAATGGCACTATTGAATTAGAATATATGTTACTTTACCTGTATCTGTTTGGGGAAGGTGGCTGAGAACATGAGTGTCTGCCTGTCACCCTTGCGTGGCATCATTTCCACGATTTTGCGGATCTGCTGCTCGAAACCCATGTCCAACATGCGGTCAGCCTCATCTAGAACCAGATGGCGGCAGCGGTCCAATCCTACACGGCCACGTTCCATCATATCTGTGAGGCGGCCGGTTGTGGCCACCAGCAGGTGGCATCCGCGCTCCAGGTCTCGCACTTGCTCAAATAGGTTCGAGCCGCCGTAACTGTAAAAAAAAACTTCAATAATTACTTATATTCATCCAACGAAGATGCCCAACTTAAGATAGCAAAAAATTAATATTGACATATAAAATACTTGGGAAATTATGTCTTGTGAACTTAAATAGGATGCTAAACTTTTGTTCGGTGTAAAAATGTATTCTCCCTGTAGTAATCTGTATGAAAAAAAAAAAAAAAAAAAAAAAGAGGACATATTATGGGTAACTTTATACTTCGTTATTTGAGGGGAGTAACACAGCTCAGGGTTCGAAACTCTGATTGTCTACACAGAAGTCCAGGACATTACTGCAAGACCATGCACGGTAATGCGCTGGCATGTTTGTTTGTATATGTCTAATTTAGGCCAGTCTAGCAGTCAATAGCAGCTGGATTACATGATAAAGCTCCATAATCACCTCGCTGAAGGATCTTAACTGATATTCCTTGATAATGTTAGATGGTATGGTGTGCAGCACCGTAATAGTTGGGTTCTTCTCTGAATTCTAACTAATGCAGCAGGTATACATATCTGCCATGTCTGGTTTATACATAGTTTAATTTCACCAGGGGAAGGATATTAACAACCTACCTATGGCCCTTCTGCATACACTGATGTTTATGTAACTAATGCTAACACTCAGGTTAAGGCTTAAATAAAAAATATTGATGATATACTCACACTACATAGGGTCTCAGCTTGGATCTGTAGGCAAACTTCTTGGCCTCGTCATAAATCTGGGTGGCCAGCTCCCTGGTAGGCGCCAGCACCAGCGCAAGGGGGTATTGCTTGCGCTTGTTGTAAGACCTGCAATGCCAAAATGCAACCAGTATTAATATAATACAATAATGCAACTAGTGGTAACTAAACTAGTCCAGGTTATGCTGGGTACCATAGGTTTATTGCTATATAGCTTTACTTTCCATCAGCCAGATTTAGTTCAATTATGTAGAAATATTGTATGTATCCTATGATTTAAAAAAAATGGCAATTAATGATAACAGGACAAAGTCTCAGCAGGAAGATATCTGGTTTAGGCCCTTGATGATTGCATGGGAGGAGGCAAGAATCACTGCAGGGGATTGAAATAACTGGAGGACTGTCTTCTATGATTCCTTATCCTCTGGCATGAAAGAAAGAGACAGTGTGGAAAGGAGTGGGAGAAGGAAAAGATAAAATAACAAATTTCCAAATAATGATGGAACTGGCATAGGAACAATGAGGTAAACCAAGAAATCAGGCCTGGTTTCTTGATCACCCTTTCAGAGTGCCTGGGCCATCACATTCAATGAACTTCCACCGGGGTCTCAGAAGGCTGAATGTTGAAACCTTCAAGAGATTTCTATCACTAAATGGCGCCATAGAAATAAATTCATTGACTAATAATTGTAGAGGAATAGGAATGGGAATCGTAGGAGAATAAGGATGAAGGAAGGAGTTGGAACGCATTTGATCACTCCAGTAAGATTATTCTATTGGGTGTACAAATTGGTTCGGTCCGTTTTTTTGTGTTCAAAAATGCATTTATTTCTAAACAAAATGAATGAACAGATCAATTAAAGTATTGTCCATCGCTGGCTACTACTTTTTCCCATCTCTCAGGCAATTTTCTAATTCCATCTAGAAAAAATGACTCGTCTTTTGAGGCGATCCAAGTTTGGAGCCAATTTTCGGTTTCTACGAAAGAAGTGAATCGGTGACCTGCCAAATCGTGCTGCATCCTTCGGAACAACCAGTAATCAGAAGGAGCAATGTCTGGGAAATACGGCGGGTGCGGTAAAACATCCCATTTGAGCGTTTCCAAATATTTTTTATGACTTTTGCGACATGAGGCCGAGCGTTGTCATAAAGAAGAACAACTTTATCATGTCTTTGCTCGTATTCCGGCCGTTTTTCTCACAATGCACGGCTCAAACTAATTAATTGTAGCCGATATCGATCGCCCGTAATGGAATCGCCAGGTTTCAGCACCTCATAGTAAACAACACCCCTTTGGTCCCACCAGATACAGAGCATGATCTTCGAACCATGTATGTTCGGTTTTGGTGTTGATGTCGATGGCAATGATTGACCGGGCTTAGCGTAGTATTTTTTTTTCTTGGGGTTGTCGTAGAATATCCACTTCTCATCTTCAGTTACAATCTGATGCCAAAAACCTTTTCTTTGTTGCCTTTGAATCAGCTGCTCGCAAGTGAAAAATTGCCTTTCAACGTTTCAGTTCATAAGGCACCCAATTTCCTTGTTTTTGAATCATTCCCATGGCTTAATCATACGGAAACGGCTTGTTGAGTCACTCCCAATGATTCTGCAAGCTCCTCTTGCGTTTGACTCTGATCTTCTTCGAGTAATGCCTCTAATTCTTTGTCCTCGAATTTTTTTGGCTGTCCAGAGCGAGGCTTGTCTTCGACGCTGAAATCTCCATCCTTGAAACGTCGAAACCATTCCCTACATGATTTATCAGTTGGAGCAGCATCACCATAAACTTCGACAAGCATTCGATGGGCTACAGCTGCATTTTTCTTCCAATTAAAGCAGAAAATTAAAACCTCCCGCAAATGCTGCTTGGTTAACACAAAATTCGACATTTTCAACACTGTACAAAACAAGGTTTTTGCATAAAACTCAAAGCGATATAAACTGAATATTATTGGCAGATGTCTAACCTCTCTGAAACCGCCAAAATCGGCTGTCACTATGAACCATTCACAACAGCCAGTCATCTTTCGGAAACGGACCGAACTAATTTGTACTCCCAATACAATGGTGACGAATGGCCAGTAAATGATGTATAAAATGGGATGCAGATAGGAATACTCACGTGTTGGGGTCAGGCCCCTTTTCGTACAACTGGTTGAGGATTGGTACGAGAAAAGCGGCAGTCTTGCCTGAGCCGGTCTGCGCGCAGGCCATCATGTCCCGCCCGCCCATGATGATCGGGATGGCGTACTTCTGCACCGGCGTTGGCTTGTCATAGCGGGTCAGCGCTATGTTGTTGCGGATTATCTCGGTGAGGGAGATATCTTCAAACTGTTACAAGCAAAAATATTTTTTTTGATATATACCATTGAATAAGTTAAAGTGTGCATGTGAAGATACCTCACACATCGCATAGTCAGACAATGTTCCAGTTGAAATTAGATAGCTCTTCTCTCAGTAGTATGTCAACTAGTCTATATATTCAAAATATTGCGCAGTTATCAAGCTTCTTTCAAAAAAGGAAAACACATAAATCAAAGACATTTAGATGTTGTCTATGGAGAATCTTCTAATTCATATTCCACAGTGCTAGATTGGGCTTAACAGTTTTACTTAAGCAGAGAATAAATTGAAGATGACCCTAGTCAAGGTAGACCACTAAAAGCACTAACTCCAGAAACATTTGTATTAGTGCAAGGACAAACGTTACAAGATGACGACTAAAATAAAATCAAATAGAAGCAAGGTCTGGGATTTCCAAAACCAGTACTTTGAATTCTACACAATCATCTTAGCATGAATAAGGTGAGTGCAAAATGGGTGCCAAAACTCTCGAGTGTTGTCCAAAGGCAAAGACGTGTTGTGTTGAATGTTGCAATGAATTTTCAATACTCTGCTATGGGAAAGAAAGTGATTGTTTAAACAGTGCATTTCTGTAAAATTAAGAAGTAATTAATCTAAATCACTATTAAAGTTGATATATTGAAATTTGTACACAATTTTCTGTTTTAAAATAATATTTCGTAAAATCTCTTACTGATGGAGCTATTTGACAATTGACTGCTTTTACAGACATCAGATTTTTTAACCATTTCTTATGAAAAGTATAAAATCAAAACGGCCATAAAGGAATAATACGTCTATTTTTTAACAATATTTTAGTTTATATTTTTCAGTTATGTTTTAATGTTACTTACATAACTATGTTGGACTTTTCACAAGCTTTTATTCTTTTACTATCCTTATCAGGTAAATATACTAGGATTATGGTTTGATGTGAATGAGCCTGATGTGGTGCTTGTGTAAGAGAATTGAAATGAAATACAATTCACAATATTTATGTATGAATTTTATTTTAATAAATAAATTGTTCAATTATAATAACAGTAGAACTCACAAATAATGAACTCTGTTATAAAATATAATAAGTTTATTCCAGTCAGTGAGTATAATGGTGCAATGCAACACAAGCCATCATTTCACAAAAGAGTTACTAAATCAAAAACTAAATAAAATATGCCCTCAAGTCAAATATTTAGGTGAAGAACTGCTTATGATAAGATCTTATTTATTACATTTCTTCGCTTTCCATATTTCTATACAAAAACTTCTCATTTACTACGAGCAAAAATATGCAACAAACTTGGATATAATGAGCAAAAACTTGATAATTGATAAAAATATGCAACAAACTTGGATATAATGAGCAAAAACTTGATAATTGATAAAAATATGCAACAAACTTGGATATAATGAGCAAAAACTTGATAATTGATAAAAATATGCAACAAACTTGGATATAATGAGCAAAAACTTGATAATTGATAAAAATATGCAACAAACTTGGATATAATGAGCAAAAACTTGATAATTGATAAAAATATGCAACAAACCTGGATATGAGCAAAAACTTGATAATTGATAAAAATATGCAACAAACTTGGATATGAGCGAAAAACTTGATAAATGATAAAAAATATGCAACAAACCCGGATATAATGAGCAAAAACTTGATAACTGATAAAAATATGCAACAAACCTGGATATAATGAGCAATGACTTGATAATTAATAAAAAAAATAGTAAATGTAGCTAATGTAGTCTTGTTTGTGCTCCCCTGAAGATAAGGTGAAAGCCTTGAAACCGGTAGGGTTATACCGTTACAAAAAAGTGGAATAAACAGTGTTTGATAAAAATAAATTACAATAAATGTAGTGAGTCGAGGCCTCACTACAAAAACAGTCGGTTGGTTGGATTTAACAAATTAGTATGAGTGGTGATGATGTACTTACGCCAGATATGTTTTCCGGCACTTTTTCGCCCGTCGCCTCCACGGGAATGTCCTCGTACTTGGAGAAGTTGATGCCAGTATTACCGGCGCCAAATAGTTCCATTTCAACACGTTCGTCGCGCGGCAGCATGACCGTCCAGTCATTACCCTAAGCCGCAAACATAAAAAACTGTGTAAAATTGCAATTACGAGTATACATGTATCCCTCACTTTCTTTATTCTCTCACATCACACGTGGTTTATTAGTTCTGGGAAAAATTGTGTCGAGTTAATTGATTTTTAATCTAGGTAAGATTGGTACTAAATAAAAAAAATTTACTTAAAAATTGTAAAAAATAAACTATTATTTTTATTTTCAATTAGAAAACCTACTTAGCTTATTCCTATAATGGACTTTTCTTAATTTTATTTCAATTGCTTTATAGTGAAATCATGTATAAAAAGGGATACTTGTAGTACATGTTTCCAATATCAGGAAAAACTTGGTTCTTGGATAAAAATATACTAGTTTCGTACAAAGCAATGCTCATAAGTTCCTCAATTTTTGCATTCAAACTAAGTAAAGTGTGCATTCTTAAAATTACTCAAATAAAGTATTTATTTAACATATTGCTCCTCAGTAATAATGCAGGTTGTGGGGAAACAATTCGACCTGCGATGTACTATATGACAAGCACACTGTAACATGAGGCTATAATTATTCTCCTTTTCAGTGATTTTCTAATGAAATATCTGAGAATAAAAAGGACCCGCAGTATAACACATAGCGGTTCAAATGGTGAATGTATTAGCCTGAATATAACGCTATGTTTTAAGACCATTCTCTCTTGTTTTTATAATAAGGACTCCCATTATATTCGAGGAATAATAAAAAAATATTTCAGACAGCGGAACTAAACCAGGTGATATGGGGACAACAATCAGGATCCCATAGAAACTCTCACATGATGCATTTTGGGGGCACCTCACACTAGAGGTCAAGTAAAACTAATGAGCTTGTATACCGATTGAATAATAATACAAAATGGAATGACATCATAATTGTCGGAATTAGATTTTGTTAACAAACCGATTTTGATATATTATCACTTCGTTGATTACATTATCATTCCGTCCATTCAAGGAAAAAGGACAATTAAAAAAAATAATTTTAAAATGTACTATTATTAGCGGGAAATTACTGATTGATACCATAAGGATAATAAAGAAACCCCCAGTTTCTCTCTTAGGTGAATGGATCGCGATAGCCTGGGATAAAATTAAACCCCAAATCGAATTTGAACTTCAAAAATGTTACTTTTTCGACTATTTGAATGGGACAGGTGATGACATCTTATGGGAGCCATACCAAACCATTATCAACCAGTGGATTAGAATAAAATAAAATTTTTTAAATATTTAACTTTGGTAATTAAAGCAGTATGCCTTCTTGGTCGTTCCATCAATTCTGAAAATTGTGTGATCACTATGCGCTAAAACATATTAAATGAGTATTTTAACAGGTCTAATGCATTGATTCATTAGTAAAATCACAACTTGACAGGCAAATAAATAACTTGACAGAAAAATGCAAATATCAAAAATGAAAATGTATTCACAGTTCCTGATGCATTTGGTATGTTATGTTAAAAAATCTTTGATCTTGGGATATTTGTTTTCTTTAAGTATGTACATTTATTAACAATAATCCATTTAACTAAATAAAACATGTAGATTATACAAAACACATAGGATAGCTCAAATACATCCGATAACTGGGTTTAGTCGTCTATATGTTAGTCTTATATAAAAGGTCCTTGGTTTCTAACAGAGGTCAAAAAAGGTTGGAATGCTATTTTAATAAAAAGACGCCTTGTAAAGCGTTGTTTCATAATACAGTCTCAACATTACTTGGATTTTATAAATGGCAGCTCACATGGGCCAAAGATGTTTATGCGGATATGTATATTATAACGGCATAATAACAATGCAGGATGATAATTTCCACGGGGCTGGTTAAGAGTTGAAAACGCCTATAGGCGTTAATATTAACTTTTGCTGGGTGCTCAAAACAGTGTTCCATTCTGAATTTCTATGGATGAATTAAAAGACAAAGAAGCCTAACATTAGTATCGATAACATTTGTAAGAGTTTGGACACCTCAGGTAACTTCACATTAGATGTTAATAACCTTAACAGACATTTTGCAACGCCATCACTCAGTTTAGACATTAACACAAAGGAGAACACTCTCCGAAAAATTTATATAATGCCTCGACCCAATGTTCCTGAGCTCCCCTTTTCGGAGGTTGATGTAGGTGAGGTTCGTCGTATTCTTTTGACTATATCCTCAAAAGCGATGGGTGACGACAATATTTAGATTGTATTCATCTCCTTCATTATTGATGCTATTCTTCCTATCAAAACACATATTATACATTTTTCTTTGTCTACTAGCAGCTTTCCTAGTGTATGGAAGAGGGCTCTAATTATTTCGATCCCGAAAATTGACTCACCCACGTCATATAAAGATTTTAGGCCCATATCTATTCTGCCCACACTATCCAAAGTTATTGAAAAAATTGTTCATATACAAATTGACTCCCACCTTAATCAATTTGAATTGTTTAATCCATTGCAGTCAGGATTTCGTCCGGGACATAGTACCACTACCGCACTGGTCAAGATCACGGATGATGTGAGACGTGGAATGAGCTTTAAGCAGCTGACATTGTTATGTCTACTGGATTTCAGCAATGCATTCAATACTGTAGACTTTGATCTGCTTATGGCTCGAATGCGTTCATTATGATTCTCTGAATCGGTCAAAGTCTGGTTTTCGAGCTATTCAAAGGGAAGACAACAATCCTGTAAATACCAAGAGCGTATATCTGAATGGACTGATCTCTCTGCAGGCGTTCCCCAAGGTGGAATTCTCTCTCCACTCCTTTTTTCTATATTCATCAACCCAATAACATCGTCTCTTAAATGTTCTTATCATCTGTATGCGGATGACTTGCAGATAGATATTCACTTTGATCCAAATTTTTTTCACGCGGCTTTGAACAATTTAAATGCGGACCTTCAATCGATCTCGGAGTGGACTGGGGAGCATGGCTTACTCATAAATCCTAAGAAGTCTCAAGCGATCCTCATTGGCAGCCCTCAGCTTCTCGGTAAATTCAACACTGACTTACTTCCTCCAATATTACTTGATGGCTCTATCATACCATTACATAAAACTGTTAAAAACCTAGGAGTGCTAATAGATAACACTCTCTCATGGCGAGATCAAATAAATGAGGTAAGCCGAAGGATCTTCTTCAGCCTTTATTCCCTTAAAGTGTTGCAAAGATTCCTACCAACTAAAACCAAAATTTTACTCGTACAATCTCTGCTCTTTCCGATTCTGGACTATGCGGACGTATGTTACTTGGATGTTACAGAGGAACAGCTGGACAAATTACAGCGTCTTCAAAATGTGTGTCTAAGATATATTTTCAACCTACGAAAGTACGATCATATAACTTCATACCAGAAGGCATTGAACTGGTTGAATGTTAGAAATAGACGCCAAATTCACATACTGTCTCTATTGTATAATATCCTTAACTGTCCCGCCGCACCCTCTTATCTTGCCGAAAATTTTCAGCGTCTTTCCAATCATGGATTAGCGCTACGCTCAAACAGAGATTGTTTATTGGCCTTTCCAGTTCACCGCTCCTCTTTCTTTACGTTGTCTTTTACTGTCCATGCAGTGAGACTCTGGAATCAGTCACAAACCAATATAAGACTCGCTCCGTCCTTGGCATGCTTTAAGAAGCGATTGAAAAAACTCTTAATTTCTAGTCAGTAAAATATTGTGTTTCATTCCCGATTTTTTTTCCTTTCCTCTCCACCATCCCTTCCTTTCCTTTTGATTGATGATATCTCACTTTATATGAAAAATAATGTTCGGGTGATTGTCCGTCTTTGTGGGGTTCGTGGGCATGTTCTCGCGTATATGTTTATGGATTTCGTGGGGATGGATAGTCATTTGAATGATTTATGCGACCACGTAACTTGTTCATTTACTTTTGTCTGGTTGGTTGGAAGAGATTGCCACCTGGCAAAAAGCCCGCCAGATTGTATTGCAATAATAGTGTTAAATAAATAAATAAATAAGAGTATATGAGAATTAATTAAACCTTTTTCTATTTTTTAAGAATTTTAAATATGGCCAAATTTTTTAACATCTAGATTTTAAGAGATTATTCATCAGTCAATGTGTTCTTAAAACAAATTTGAAAGACTGCTGTTTTTGATTAATGGCTCAATATTTAATAATTAAATAGGCTTACGCTGCCACCGCCCCTGCCGCCGCCGCCGCCTCCTCCTCCTCCGCCACCGCCGCCCCCACCGCTGCCCATCCTCCTGTCATCCCAGCGATCATTCCTGCGTGGCTCCTCTTTCCACCTGTCATTGGCCGGTGGTGGTGGTCCGTAGCCATCTCGGTCACGACCATCGCGGTCACGACTGTCCCTGCCCCCACCGCCTCCGCGGGCCCAGGAGTCGCGGTCGTCGCGCCCCCCACCCCCGCCGCCACCCCTGCTCCACGAGTCACGATCTTCGCGTCCTCCACCGCCGCCGCCGCCGCCACCACTACGCGGCTCTTCCCTGGCCCAGTCTTCGCGACCGTTCTGATAACCGGACTCCCGTCCTGTAGAATTAGACCCAGCTTCTAAGAGAGGTGTTAGAGAAGGAAAATTTGGTAATACACACAAATTAATGAATCAAGTCGATAGAAAATTTCTAACTACAGGGGTGACCAAGTGGATGTTGGTTGTATGAACCATTTTAAATTTGTGTGTATATTGAGATCACCATTTTTATTAAGTAAAATAACTGTTAAAACTGATCCAATCTGCATTTCTTTTTGAAAAGTCTACATCTTAACGCGTGAAATCAACTATAGATTTTTGAGAACCATAAGTTGTTCAAATTACGGCTCTTTCCCATAGTTGAATGATGCCAAGTTTGATGAGTTTAAAATTACAGCAGAATTGCTTAGTCTTCAATATCTACGACTTTCTCAATTACTAGCAATGAAATTAAATGTTCTTCAATAGATATTTGAGGCAGTATTTGGGAGTCATGAATCAGGCATGGAGAATATTGAAAAATTTTAAGACTGTATGCAAAGATAGTATGAACTGTCTCTAATTGCATTTTATACACTTAACTATTAAAATAGACAACCATAAAATGTTGCGAAACAAAACTAGAGATTTGTTGTGAAATATGTTTTTATAGATATATTGAGAAAATTAATTTAACGCCTTTTAAAGAGATTATGAAACTAGAAATCAATTCTTATGTTTTTATACATTTAGACATCAACATCAAGACTTTTTAAAATAATGAGGGAATATTTAAAAATCAATTTAAACAATAATTTCTATAAGGGAAAACTGTTATAAATATACATTTCGAAATTAATTATCATTATAGACAGGAAGCACAAATCTATATCAAGTTCAACTGTTGTATGATCATAAAGAAAAAAAGGAAAAGCAAAAAATAAATAAAATAATAAGCAATGGAAACAAAACAGCACTTCAGGGTTTGTGTGTGGGAACTTGTGCCGATGGTCGGTTAATCCAGTATTGTAAAATTGAAGTCACCTCTATTCTAGTATGGTATTCGGTAATGTATTAATATTTTGCAATGTAAGGATGATAGAAACATTGTTGAGTGGTGTGATACTCCATAACGAGTGTCCTGTCTTGTGGTCTGTAAAGGCGGCCAAGTGGAGGTGGGATATGTTTTGTGTGATCCTTGATTTAATACCTTTAAAGTGTTTTTTTGTGAATGTCTTCATTTAGCCTGGTGGGTTGTTTGTATGAATAACATACATTTTCACATTTTTTAAATTTGAGTCCCATTCTGCATGACTTTATGTGTTACCTATTGTTTTTTTTAATATTGATTTAGTTTTTTTAAATATTGATTTGTTTTGGCCTATGGTGTAATGCCTAACTCAATACAGGTTTCATGATAGTTACTTTGTAAAAGAAAATTGTGATTTATGTACAAATAATAAAGTAAAATTAACGATAAAAAGAAAAAAAACTGTAGTCTAATTTAAATGAGTTGTCAATGTTTTTAGGATTCTTCCTCTAATATACTGGATAATAAAGTTTCAAATGTAGTGAAGTGAAAATAAACAGATATTTTGAGGCACAATGAATCAAGCTCACGCAAACCTTAATACTTACCTCTTCTAATATCTCTTCTCAAATCTACAATAGAAGAACGTAAAATTCTCTTTCTTAAACTAATATGCGATATCATACACAACACAGCTACATTTATAAAGTTTTACGATATGTTTCATTAGCATTGTTTACACGAAGTAAACAATTTAATTTGTAGGATAATTTCTCAGAATCAACAAAGAACACGTCCCGACTTAAGTCCTACTTCAATGTTACTTACAATACTAAGGAAAGTGTAAATTCAAAACCACACAGTAGCTATAAGCGATAAAGGCTTAAAACCATAACCTTACAATTGTAACAAGCTAGCCATGATGAGGTCTTTGTAATTTGATGAATCAGATGTATATCAAAATGAGTGATACCTCTGTCCCCCCGTCTGTTGGTATAGAACGACCCAAAATCCCGATCGTCCTTGTCCCTCCTGTCGTCGCGGTCCCGCCGATCGTCCCGCCTGCCGCCGGAAGAGGAGTAACGCCCCCCTCCGGAATTGAAGCGAGAGTCGCTCCCGCGAGAGCTGCTACCGCTGTATCTGTCGCGCGAGTCGGAATACCCGCGACCACCGCTAGGCTCCTCGCTCCCTGTAATACCATACAAATATGAATTACTTTTCCAGCCTTTTCTTTAACGGGTCAGTTGTTCCATTGGTTTTCAGGTATTCCTTCCGATGGACTTTTCTGTATCTAGCAATCTAGGATGGATCCTTCCAGAATACAACTCCATTTTTATGGATTTTCCCTTTTGTCTTGTTCTTTTAAACAATTTGTTTCGAATGTTTGTTTAGAATACAATATTATTCAAATTATTTAGTAATAAGAGCTATTGTATGTCACACAAGTCAAATTATAAACTACTTGCTTCTCGTAAATTGGTTTTCACGTGTTCCTCACGGTGCTTCTTGTATTTCGCAATCTGTAATATTTCTTTGTTTGCGATCAGCGATGACAGCGATTATAAGCACCTTAAATTCTAGCTGCACTGAAGACTTCTAAAGATATTGTGGTAGTCAACATTCAATAGAAAGACTTTATGGAACTGCATTTTACGGTCTTTCCACTTATGTCATATTTTACCTGTTTTCTGTAGTATAATTTTTCTTACTAAGAACGAGGCTATTTACTGCCCCTTGCAGAGTGAATATTGCTGATCTGCAACTGCAACTTGCTCGCTTCCTGTTACATAAATATAAATTATTTTCTCTTTTTTTGGTTAATTTTTCCTTATTATGCCTCGCAGCCCCCGCCCTAGGTGATCCAAAAGACGGACTCCTTTGTGTTATACTTCCAGTTAATGTACTTCATCTGCTTATCATCCATGGACCTTCCACTATTATCTTCCAATATTCAAAAGATTTATCTCATTATTCAACAGTGTGGTCAAATTATGATGGTTGTAGAATGGATGGATACTCCCTAGATGATTGAAGGAATATTTTCCTCTTACGAATTTGATGGGAAGATTCAGAAAAATGATCTGTCCAAGAAATCCCAGTATTTTTTATTCAGACCCTTCAATACTTAGTCCCGTTTGATTTGGAAACATCACTTGCCAGTTCTGTCTTAACTGATGCTCCATATATTATTGCTGCTGCAGTCGATTCCCTTTCCCTCTTTTAGATGAAATCTCAACATGCTTGAAATTTGTCACATTTTTTAGCTGCGGATGACATTGCCCTCTGATTGTCTCCATGTTGTTACTTAATGCTTTTGTTGTGTGTTAAATTTGTCATCTTTCATAAATAAATAAAATAAAAATAATTAAACTTATTCCCAAACATGGTTAATGTATATGATAGAAATGTATCCATACTATTGGTAAAGCTTACTTACAAGATACTCTCGCAAGTTTCATTAAAATGGCAAAACTAAAACATTCTTTCATTGATTTGCATTAAATGAAAATCATATATGTCACATTGAGCGACTATTTTAAGGGAATACAACTGTATGATTTATGTTACCTTATCAATGATTAATACAATTCAAATGCTCCACTTGAAAGAGTGAATACAGTTCAAAATTGAAACACAGGGTGTTAAAAGTGAATTAAAATCTAAATTAAGAAGAATACAGCGTGTCAATGCCAATCCTACTACTTGGCAAGCTTCCGAGAGGATAGACAGCTCCGGAGATTATCAGCATGCCTTTTATTAAGATACCATATTATAAATATCAACTATGAAATTAATCTAATCAATTAGATCATGTTCCTTTCCTTTCAATTTATTATTTTAATTCAATTGTTAAAATTATTTATTTTTAAACATTCATAAAACTAAACACTAGGAGTGAAAATACTTTCATACCTTGAACAAAAAAAAATAATTTATTATTAAATGTGTGTGTTGGTTAAATCCTTGTCTGAAGACAAAGTGTCGGCTATTTAATGCCTGCACATTGTCTATTTTGCTTTAGGTATCTAAATCTTGGCATATTACCAAGCTCGAGAAAAAAAGAGTTCTATGTATTAGGAATAGATGTCTTAAGAGGATGGTGGGCATCAGGTTGTACAACTACATATGTGATAATTGAGTGTTCATCTTCAGATACAGCAATTAAGGTGCTGGAGGTGGATGGGTCACGCAGTGAGGATACTGCCTGGGAGCTGGTTAAGAGCTGTTGTTTTATCACCTGCAGTGGACACAATGAATCGGACACCTAACCTACACCATACAAGGATGTTATGACAGGTAGATTCGTAATCTCATACTAGCATGGGAGGAAGCGGAGTGTCGGACTGTGGATCAACCTCCCTGTGTCCTTAACGGAAGATATAGGGTGATGTTAATGATGATGCAAGTCATATAAGAATGATATATTATAAGACCTAATAATTAATAAAATAAATAATTTATAAAAACCATACAAACTAATGGTCTGATAATTTTAAGATTATTCCTCGCATGTGTGACATGTTCAGTAGGGAATAATATTTTGTCACCGATTTTAAAGGTTGTTTCATTTGTATGTTGACATTTACATTTATTTATTTTTCTGGCCATAGCTTACTCACAAGGGTGCCTGTGTCAACTCAAAAATCAATGCAACAAATTGTGTCAACTCAAAAATCCTCTTAATGCTTCTATGCCATCAGTCCTCCCATAGTTCAGAGGAAGTTATTCCATGCTGTAGGGTATTTTATCACATTTATTATCATAATTAGGTCATTCAAAGTTATTCAACCTAGTGTTGATAAAACTGCTATGAAAAAGTAGCACTATTATAGTTACTTTTAAATCTAATGAAGCATGTCACTCGAGTATTCTGTGTAAAACATAGTAGTGGGGCTACTTTACAGCTATTCTTAGGATTAAGTATGTTACTTTAAACGTGTTACTTTTAGTGCGTCACTTTATAATACTGCCCCAATTACACAAGCATTGATAACATTTCAAAACTTGTAATTTTTAAAATGATCTAGTGGATAAATCCTTTTTAAATTCTAACGTGATTCACATTCGATTCGTTTAGGCTACAAATAAAACTTGCAACAACTTTTAAAAACCTTAAATTAGTCAAATTGCAGTAGGTTAGAATTTGCAATAGATTATCGACAACTTAAGAAATAAAATTTTGTTGTTATAAGAAAGCAAATCTCATTTATGATTGAATATTGTCAAAAAGTCTACCAAATCCTATCGAATCAATTTAAATATTTGGTGCCTTAAGGAGAGTCTGCTTTCTAAATGGCGCAATATAAATTGTCCTTCTTTTATTATTATTATTCTAAATGTTGACTGATAGTTCTTGAAGAAAATAAAAAATACGAATGAAGGTTGGAAGACGAGAATAGTTTTGGAAATTTGTGTCACATAATTAATTGGTTAAGACATTTTAAAAATAGCCCCACATTTTGGCATGGTACCATAATAGCCGATGGAAAAGTGAGGTAAGTGGGTGCTGGAGACGAAACTCACTAATGCCAGTTTAAATTCTACCACGACCACCGCTCATTTAGTCTATTTGCAAATGGACAAGTATAGGTCTTTAAAACACCCGGAGTGTTCATTAATTTTTTGACCCATTTTCGCATATGAAGTTATTCATTTTTTGTATTTGACAATCCTTCCCAGTCATACACATATGAATAAGAATGGGGAAATTTATTAACAATTTTAAACTAGTCAACATTGAAATCATTTTTTATATTCAAGTTATTTTATAAAAAAAAATTTATATAGTAGGTTGTCCGGATGAAAAAATTATTTTTGAAATGAAAGGTATTAGATTTTTTTAAATTTATTTTCTTATTACATCGATACAATATATTCTCCTTCGGTAGACACAACCTTCTTCCGTCTATTTAACTATTTTTTAATACCGTCAGAATAAAATTTTGTAAATTTGGATGCAAAATATTCATCGATGCCATTTTTCCCTTCTAAAGTGTGAATTTTTTTCAGCTAAATAGTTCTGCATAGATCTAAATAAATGAAATCTGAAGGAGCCAAATCGGGACTATATGGTGGGTGAAAAATTGTTTTCCATCCAAGCTCCTTTATTTTATTTTCAGTCATCTTCGATGTATAGATTTGGGCGTTGTTGTGTTGCAATAAAATTGAATGTCCATTGAAAAAATCAGGTATCTTTAGCCTTATTGCTGCATTCAAATTTTCGAATTGGGCACAATATACTTCACTCGTAATTGTTTTACCGTAAGGAAGGACTTAAAATAAATTATGCCTTTTGCATCCCACCATACACTCAAAAGCACTTTTTTTACAGTTAGACCCGGTTGAGGGGTCAGTTTTGCTATCTGCCCAATTGAAAGCCATTGGCGTTTACGTCGTTGGTTCGAATATAGCACCCACTTTTCGTATCTGGTCACTAAATGGTGTAAAAACAAAGTGATTGTCTCTTTTTTGATTAAATCTTCACATATGCGCTTGCTCACCGCTTTAGTCTCATCCGTTAGATCATGCGGTATCCATACGCCCTGCTTCACAATCTTGCCGATTTTTTTCAGATGTTCTTGCACACTAGATTGACTATCCAAGCTTGTCAGCTAATTATCGTATAATCAGTGTTGGATTTGATTCTATTTCTGTACGCAATACGTCATCATCCACTTTCACTTAGAGGATGGTTTTTTTAAAAAATCCCCACCTTTAAATTGTTTAAACCACCTTTGGCATTGCTGAAAAGTTAAACATTCTCAAAATGTGTCGCAAATGTTTTTAGTTGCAGTTGTCGCATTATTTTTTTGACAGTATTCGTACAACATGCAATTTCGTATAAATTGTTTGTCAGGCATATAACTGTCCATCTTAACTCACGTTTGAAAAAAATTATTTATTAACTAAAATAACATTCTCCAAATGTCAACTGATGAATAGAATACAAAACACGTATTGTAGGACCAAAGACTGGAACACAACTGATGGTAAAAAATGACCATGCAAAATACGTCATTTTCGTCCGGAGAACCTACTATATACATAAGCTACAAAAGTGAAGTGAATAAATTTCAATCCTCAATTTGAGAGAAAATACATAACCAAAATTTCATTCATTGGTCTTGATTGAATAAATTGCATAAAATGAGAAAAAGTATTCGTATATAAAGGCACCTCACATTGAATGAAAATTTGAAGATATACTCGTATAAAAACTTGGATTAGTTCAAAACAATGCAATGGAAACGTTTATTGAAACTTTACACAAAAAAAATTTACTTTTCAAAATGAGTGGCAATCTAAAAAAACAAAGCTTTTTAAGAATAAATAAAAAAAAACACCATTCATATTTATTTTTAAATATGTTCCAATTGAAAATTAATTCAACCACAGCGATTCCAAAAACCTTGAAGAAAAGTGTACTTACGCAAAATTATAGTCTTTTTTTTTTTTACTTAAATAACAATTTATAGCATGGAAATATAATCCTTGTCAGGTTCATACTTTTCTCCCATTATGGAGAAAGTTAACTTCTTTCTGTGGAATGGCGGTAAGCTCTCTCAGCAGGAAAAACAACTTGCGAAATCCACACCCATCGCACCAGACAACTTCTTCCTCCTTTAAAAATAACACCATCCAGTGAGGAGATACAGACGGCGCCTCTATAAAAATAAAAATCAACCACCCAACAAAAAAAAAGGATCTTCAAAGCTGCAATGAAAATGCCAACCCGTCCCACCGATAGGCGATCCACCACTTCTATAAGATCTTTGGAATATCGATTGCCATCAGTTAAAAGATTTTTTTAAACACACAAAAAAATTTCCGATTTATAAAAAAATTCATTATAATAGACAATGTTTTGAATGGACCATTATTTGTTATTGTGATATACGTGAAAATTTTCAATTGAAGCACATGACAACCACAAAGCGCACACAAGGTATTGAAAAATCATTCAAGTGAAACTCACATATAAAAAATGGGATATATATGTTATGTTTAACCTATGTTAGTTTTCTTTGTGATAAAAATAAAATAATCAATAAACCTCAACATTATATATGTTTTAATATACTCGTATTTACATTATAGACCAAACTAACTGGGGTACGCAAATGTTGCCGTTATATTCATGTTATGAATTGCAAGTAGTTTTAATTGATTTCACGGTGTTTCCAACTTAAGATAACGATATGACTGTACCAGTTTCAAGGTTTTCATCTCATCGTCAAGGGAGCTCAAATAAGACTGAATTATGCTTGGACTAGCATCGAGAGACTAGACGCAACTAACAATAAAAATACGGATTTCTAATGGTAAAATTTCAGGCTAGTGGTTGGGGATGGAGGGAGGCAGAAGATGACTTAGACCGAGAATTTATACCAATGCACTGACTGATGTTTCCAGGGTCTATAATCTATCCAATTTATTTTCATAATTATTAATATGTAAGAATTTTGTATTATCGATACAAAATATGCTATTTTCTAATAAGCAATGATTAGCCATTTTTAAGGCGGATTTGTGTTCATAAAGTTTTTTTCAGAGGACCATTCTATTTTCATATACAGAAATAATCCCTGTCAGCACATTGAAGTTTATACAACTGTTGGTAAGCACTCCATTTCTGCCCAAATCCCAGTTCGAATTTTTATCGTTAGATGTGTCTAGTCCGTCGATGCAATCCCAAGCATATCACATCGATCAATAAGTCCCGGGACTAACCAACAGATGGCGCCTCTAATAACAAATCCATACCATTCTCAGTTAGTACCAGCCTTTAGAAGTTACGTGTCAACCTTTCATGACATTCCGACATTGTGTCATTGAGTTACAGTGGTTTTAGTGACGCTAATTTTGCTATTTTCAAAACAATGGAAAAAAACGAATTTTGTGTGTTGATAAAACATTGCTTTTTAATGGGAAAAAATACCGTTCAAACTCAGCGATGGGTTGAAAAGTGTTATCCGGGTTCTGCTCCGTCGAAAACAAACATTTATTTGTCGGTGGTATGCTGATTTCAAACGCGGTTGTACAGACACAAATGATGCTGAACGCTCTGGTCGTCCAAATGAGGCTGTTACACCAGAAAACATAAAAATAAACCTCGAAAATCGCAAAGTAAAGTTGCTTGAGATAGCCGACGTCCTGAAGATATCATTTGGTAGTGTTTCCACTATTTTGTATGAAAATTTGGTCATGAAAAAGCTTTTTTTGAAATGGGTGCCGCGTTTGCTCACAATGGAACAGAAGCAACAACGCATCGATGATTCAGAGCGCTGTTTGGCACTGTTTACGCGAAATAAACAGGAGTTTTTGCGTCGGTATGTGACAAATGGATGAAATTTGGATCCACCACTATACTCCGGAATCAAATCGGCAGTCAGCTAAGTGGAGAGCAGCCGGTGAAAGTCGTCCGAACAGTCGGCCGGGAAGGTTATGGCCTCCGTATTTTGGGATGCGCATGGTATAATATTCATCGATCACCTTGAAAAGGGAAAAACCATCAATAGCGAATATTACATAGCGTTATTGGAGCGTTTGAAGGCAGGAATTGCAAAAAAACGACCCCATATGAAGAAGAAAAAAGTTCTCTTTCATCAGGACAATGTACCGTTACACAAGTTGATGGTAACGATGGCCAAATTGCATGGGTTGAACTTCGAATTGCTTCCGCACCCACCGTATTCTCCAGATTTGGCCCCCAGCGACTATTGGCTGTTCGCAGACCTCAAAAAGATGCTCCAGGGAAAGAGTGATTGATTGATTGAAGTGATTGCCGAAACTAACGCCTATTTTGAAACCAAAGATAAATCGTTCTACACGGCTGGCATAGAAAAGTTAGGAAAGCGTTGGAATGAATGTATCACTCTTGAAGGAGACTATGTTGATTAATAAAGAAGAATTTTGGCAAAAATATGTTGTTTTAGTAGTTAGTCCCGGGATTTATTGATCGATGTGTTAGTTCAATCTTGTCTGAGCTCCTTGGAAGATTAGGTGAACACCTTGAAACCGGTATGGTCATATTGTTATCTTAAGTGGAAGACAGTTTTAATGAAATCTATTAGAATATCCTTATACCTTCACAGTGTTGACTATAAATGACATATGATACTTGTATCTGTGTATTTTATATTAACTCGGCAGACCAGCAACTTACTCATGGTTCTAATCTTTAAGCTTTACTTTGCATAACTATTTTTCTGTCTCAATAAATGCCTTTTTTGTATAAACTATTTTTCTGTCTCACAACATGCTCCAGTCAGAAAGCAAATATGTTTGAAAACAAACTATTAAAAAAACACAAAATAATAACAAGGAATAACCCAGTTAATCAAAATGTTAATAGCAAACAGAACACAAATATTCAACATGTGTTCAATCAATATTGACAAAATGTGAATGCAAAAGCCACAACAGTGAATATACCGCGTAGTTGGATGATTTATAAGGCCTTCACAATAGCGATGAATATTATTACGTATTACATGGAAAACTCGATTTTTTAGATTGTCACTTGTTGCAAAATAACCTGCTATAGTTTATGGGTTATTGTTAATGGAGACAAACATTAAAAAAAAGAACAATGGTCTAATTTGTTTTGAATTTCCATTCTGGTTCATTGTAGAAGTTCTGAGCTGAACAAATGGATGATTTAAAAATAATTTTAATTTAATTTATATGCAGACATACACCATCACACAATCTCTGTGATGGGGTAGACAAAGAAAAATCGCCCAACTTTCCTATCTTCACACACGTCCTTCGCCTCTTCCACATCCATACACCTTCTCATACAATTCTAACGATTTATCTTACTACATTTCCTTGTTTAAAAATATTCACTTGATCCAACCACACATTCTTTGGTCTTTCTCTACCATGCTTTCCACTCGGGTTTACAAGGGGAAATTTTTTTTAAAGATAAAATGGACGAATACAAATATAGAATAATTATTTATAATTGTCGATAGATATCATCATCATCATCATCATCATCATCTGAGAAAATACTATCCTAATAGCAGAATTCCTCAACTTGCTCCAATTTTTTATTTTTACCCATATGTCACATTTACTGTTCGTTTTACATTTTTATATCATAATTTCTTTGGAGTTTATTCGCAGATCTTTGTCTAAAAAAAATTATGAGTATTTAAAAAAAAACATTTTTCTTTTATTTTTCGGAAATCTACAATCTATTGGGTTGATGCAAAAGTAATGATCGTTTTTTACATATACAATTAAACATTTTTTTTTTATATTTGTATTATTTATTTAATCAATTATATAATTTCCATCAGTTCTTATAACCTTCTCCCATCTTTCTATCAACTTATTAATACCATTAGTGTAAAATTCCGTGGATTTTGATGCGAAAAATGTAGTAAGGGATGTTTTTACCTGCTCTATTGTATCAAATTTTTTATCATTTAAAAAAATTTGCAGTGATCGGAATAAATAAAAATCGGAAGGAGCAAGATCTGGAGAATACGTTGGATGCTTGATAACATCCCAATTCAACTCATTTAGCTTGTGTTGGGTCATCATAGCCACATGTGGTCGCGCGTTGTCGTAATGAAACACTACCCCTTTTCTGTTTACCAATTCTGGTCTATCCTTTTGAAGGGCGATGTTCAATTTGGATAATTGCTGACAATATCCTTCTGCTGTATTTGTCTGATTGCGTTCCAAGAGTTCAAAATACACAATACCCTTACAATCTCACCAAACACAAAGCATAACTTTTTTTTATGGATTTCGGCCTTTGAAGTTGTTAATAGGGCTTGTCCAGGTATAGTCCAATGTCTTTTTCTTGTCACGTTGTTGTACACGACCCATTTCTCATCTCCCATTACCAAACGATGCAAAAAAGGTTCATGTTTTTGTCTCGCACTCAAAGCAACGCACGTTGAAACACGATCCCATAAATTGGCAGCCGACAATTGATGAGGTATCCAAACGTCGTACCGCGAAACCATACCCATACGCTTCAAATGTCTTAATACGGTTGTTTGGTTGACTCCTATCATCGACGCGATCTCCCTGGTGGTTAGACGTGGATTGGTGTCAATTAAGACTTTTAACTTGTCGTCATCAGACTTCAATGGCCGCCGAGTACGTGGTTTATCAATTAGTGAAAAATCCCCAGATCGGAATTTTATAAACCATCTTCGTACCTGTCGAACTTTGATGACATCTGCTCCATACACTTCGCAAATGTTTTTGGTTGCCACACTCGCGGTATTGTCTTTACGGAATTCATAAAGTAAACAATGACGTAAATGCACTTTATCGACCGACATTTTGAAAAAATACAAGGGCTCTTCACTGTACTCTGGCCAGGCCAAAATTGAATAGGAAGTAGAGGGAAAGCATTCTTTATACAATGGAATCATTTAAAAGAAGATACTATTCATCATTTCTTACCTGGGAATTTTTTTACCTGGGATCATAAAAAACGGTCATTACTTTTGCATCAACCCAATATTTAGAAAGTTATTTTTGTTAGTAAAAAAACTAAGCCGCTATATTAAATTATCATAAATGGAAAAGTTGTGTGAATTGAGCGATTTGCCGTTTTTGCAATAGTAAATCAAGTATGCTGATTTAACGAAGTGTAATAACTCATTTTTGTCAAAAATAATATTATACATTACAAACTCTGAACAGAAATTGAGAGAATCTAGGTCTTCTCATATGACAAAATGAGTATGTATGTATGTAATGTGATGTATTCAGTATCTGTGATGAGAAGTCCGAGTGACACTTGCTGCAGTGTTCTAGTCTGGCGTCTTTCATCGAAGATCACTTGATTTGTGGAATGCCCAATGCTGTCCTGATGTAAGGATTCTGAGCGGGAATCATTTAGTGTTTATGATATAAGAAAAAGAGAAAATTAATAGTGAAAGACTTAAAATGCCAAATGGGCATTACCTCGACTGAACAAACTTCCATGATTCCAGGATACAGCAATACCAGCAGAATTGTGGCTGCTTTGATCAGACTGCCTAGTGGCATGGCAACCACAGTAACATTGTGCCAGTTTCTATAACACTCGAGATATAATGATAGAACTGTTTTTCTGCCTTGGTCGCAACTTTGAGTATGACAAATAATATCAGCATTTATATTATCTATCTATAAACAATAATATATATACTATATTTGAAACGTTTAGTCAAAACATTGTTTTATAATTGTATTTGTCCATTTTATATTCAAGTTAATTTTCTTTTCCAAATTTTCCCCTCTAATCTTGTAACATTAGAGATTTCATTTTCTTGGATTGATAACTCAAGTTATAAATATATGCAAAATATTGGTTAATTAAGCAATTTTATACATATGACTGATAGTAAGGATATGACAAAAAAAACTTAAAAATAAATTTCAGCAGTGGTTTGGGACTAGGAAGAAAATAGGTTTAAAACAAAAATGCTATGAAAGGACATCCGTGTGGTATCCTATGATAGAAATAATATAAAACAGATACATATATGAATAGATGTGGGTGATGAGATAAGCAACATAAAAATACATATTAGTGTGATAGCTCAGAATGTTATAGAATATTAAGGAAGAAAAAATTGATAAAACCTTTTGAGATGAAGATACTTTTAAATTTAAGATTAAGATCTTGTGTAAATATTATTTCTTTCCTTGTTAAATCCTTGATATGCACTTCTCTTGAAAACTTTTGCAGTGATATCAGCCTGATCCAGCAGGAGATATCCAGGTGGTCTTTTGTATTAAGATTTTTCTTCTAAATAATGATGGCGTTTATAATGATGCACTCACAGGCTGGTACACGGATGCTCAGGATCAATGACAAACTTAGTTTCATGTCCCAACAACCCTCCTTAACAGTTCAGTTCGATCCCACCTCTATCCACGATGTTATGGCCTCCTAAACAGCAGTGTTAAATCCGATTAACCCTCGGGTCATTATAATGGTTTTGGGACGTGCATTACTCATGTCAGTTGTGCACAAAATAGTTGCCCGACAGGAAGTACACCAGCGTGGCTGTCTTGTCTTGGAGTGAGTTGCAGAGGACTTGGGAAGGCAAAAGGTGATCGATTGTCAAAAATAGGGGTTAATCATTGAGACAACTGAAGAGTTTATAGTCTTCGAAGGTAAGTGGGAAGGCATTAGTATTTCTTTCATTTAACTTAAACCATCTTTATCCGTGATATTTGACCTTCTGTCGGTGCCACTGCTATCCTTTTCTACTCGAGTGAGGAGCCAGCAGATGGGCTCCTCCTCGGGGACAGCTCTTTCATCAAAGTATGAATAAATCCAATTTTCTTACGTGTACAATTGCATTGTAAGATAATTTAATTAGTTCCTAGAAACAGGATCAGTGGAGGAGGGACAACAGGTAAGTATTAGCAGAATCCAGTTAGCAGTCTTCAAATCTACAGGAAGAGAAGTGTATAAAGTGACTTTCAAAAAGTTCTTTTGATATCTGGAGGAAGACGATAAGGTAGGTTCCTTTTATGATCACTTTTAACTCCTTAAATGGCTCTTCAACAATGTAGGATTTTCAAATATAAGCACATAGGATGTCGCGTTAACTTTAAAGGAAATTCATTCCTCAGCAGCGGTCCAGTAACAACAAACACCTGATCTTATTGGTTTCATTATCTCTGATAACAAGCTACAGTATCTCCAAATCATAATGAGTTTTGCTTTCATCCCATAACTTTCCGCTCACGTAGTTTCAAAAATCGAATAAATTGTTGAAGATTACAAATGATCATTCACCTTCTTCACTCCCATTGAACGAATTAGGGTTTCAACGTGACTCTTTCATTCGCCTCTGTTCTCCGGAATCATAAATACATCTGTCATGGGTAATAGTCTGAATCTCTACTCAATCAGCTGCCTCTGCTATATTTTCCAGGTATATCTCGGTCGTCCAACCGGTCTTGTTCTTGATGGAATCAATCATCACAGCTGATTGGGGCAGATAGATGCGCCATCAATGATGCCTCTAACTGCTTTGTATTTTTAGTGTATTGACTGACACTGGTCCAGTGCAGGTGGCATATGTGTTGACACCATGTGTATTGAATGTGGCATACTTTTAGGATCACGCTTGACAGTTAACAGCGGTAGCTGTTCCCATTTGTAAACGACTATACTAAATACACATTGTCTTGAAGACTAAGGAAGCGGCATCCCCTTACTTTGGATGTGGTGGACTGGTTGATGAGCCTTCCCTCGCAAGTACAAGGGCATCATACGAAAGATGAAGCGTTGAATATTTAGTAAACTGTATGTCAACATCGGATTTATATGTATACATCTTATAAAAAATGACACAAGAGTATTTTGATGAACAAACGTCCTGTTTACTCATTCATGGGAGGCTTTTGCTCAGCGATGAATCTATGACCGGTTGCAGAACCTACGGACAAGAGTGTGAGTTTCCCATATCTAGTGTCATTGGTACTTACCTTGAGAAGAGGCCTGCTTGTTGCGCAGGTGAGGAGGAATGTAGCGGCCGCTGGATCCTTGCGACTGCAAGTCCAGACCAGCGAACTGGAACAGAGCATGAGGCATTAGTAAACAACAAGCAAAATAATGAGATCTATCATCTATTAATTTGATCTTGATTAAATAAACTAATTTTAACCGTTAGAATGCTACGCGGCGCAAAAGCGCTGCGATCG
Organism: Odontocerum albicorne; assembly: GCA_949825065.1. Taxonomy (NCBI): domain Eukaryota; kingdom Metazoa; phylum Arthropoda; class Insecta; order Trichoptera; family Odontoceridae; genus Odontocerum; species Odontocerum albicorne. The sequence goes on along the minus strand of OX463860.1, from coordinate 22,458,179 downwards.
TTTGTATCGAAAATTGCGACGCAGCGCAAAAACGCTGCGAGTTTCAGTGTGTTTTTGGTGCTCCGTGGGAGTGGACGTACTCTAACCTCGCGCGTAATTTGTAACGAGAGTGCATTCCTATACATTTAAAAATAACTTTTTACCATTTTTTTATATTATTTAAAAAAAATAACCATGTCTTGTGCTATTATTATAGAAGCCAAATACATAGCACATGAAAATGTTTTGATGTGTTCATTCAGAGACAAAAAGTCCAAACCAAACCCAGTCATATTGATTTCATCCAATGCAGATACTAATAGTGTGACGATCAAGAAAAAGAAAGGGAATTTTGAATACGAAAAGGTGAAACCATGCATGATTGATGACTACAACAAATACATGGGAGGTGTGGACGAATCTGACAAAATGTACGTGTATTTGGACGAGCGAAGAACCCTAAAATATTGGAAAAAAGTAATATTCAACATATTTGGAAGAATGGTGCTCAACTCTTATATTTTGTATGTTTCCAACACTACCGAAAAAAAAATGACCCGGCTCCAATTCACATCGAAAATTGTTGATATCGTAAAGGAGTGGATGAATCATAAAAATAGCGTGTCAACACAACCATCTTCATCAAACAAAAAATTTGCGCTGGAAAAATTACCGGGACGTAACTTACGCCAGTGCGCGGTGTGTAGCAACAGAGGGAGTGGGATAAAGCGATCCCGCCTTATTTGCGTTCGCTGTAGGAAAGGCCTACACGCTATTTGTGCCGCAAAACATTATTGTTGAGCTATTTTTTTTTATATTTTTTATTTTCAAAAAGAAATAAAATACAATAATATTGATATTTTATGTTTATTTTTTCATATTCATATCAATAAACATTTTTTCTTTATAATGCAAAAAGAATTATTAAAATTGATTGATATTTGTCTAAATTAGAGTGTTTTATTTGACACCATTATTTTTTCCTCTAAATCAATCAATATATGTATAGCAATTTTCATACATTTTTGCAAAAATTGCTTAGCACTAAAACGGTTAAGGGACAACCTTCGTCAATTATTCCTTTAATCAAATTTCTTCTTTTTACTATTGATATATATCAGTTTTTTATTAACTATACCACTAAGGTCATCTTCATGCTCAAATGTTTAATCGAAAAAAGGCAGTACACTGAATATTTCTGCAGGTAAGTTAAACCCTTGACTTCATTTTTCCATGATGCTGTGCAAACCAAATACACCTACTGCAGAAAATATTTCAGCAAGGTGCTCAGCACATCACTGACTTGTTTTTGATTCTTACTTTTTCTCAAACTTAAGATATTTCTCACAGTTTCATCTCAGTGCAGTTGCATGAAGACATCAATAATGAATGTTATCTTTTTTAATTATTTGTTATTCAATGAAATGTTTCTTGTAAATTCCTTTTGTGAAATATTCAACTTTATATTAGCGACATTCACCTCCAGATGAATGATTCGGAGAATGAGTAGTGAAAAATTGTAAAACAAATATGTATGTCTGAATTAATGGAGGTAGAGGAAAGAGTGTAATGATACTTGGAGAAATTTTAACTAAGGAAAAGGTAAGTATGAGAAACAGACGAGCATATATGAAGAGATGTATGAATGCTGACAGTGCGAGAGTTGTGAGCATGGATAGAAAGGTGTGAAGATGTCTTCTCTGCCTACCTCAAACGGGACATGGCGTGATGTATGTATGTAATAACTTAGAGATAGCAGTGTGCAATCAAATAGTTGTTATTTTTAGTCAGCTTTTATATGCATCAAATAATGAGATGAGATTTTTCCCATTTTAAAGCTAAAACAATATGTTTAACTTATCTAACAATGTATGTTCACAGGAATATTGCAAATAACAGTTCACTTGAATACCTATGTTATTAGCATTGTGATTCATCCATTATGAGTAACAATTGAACTTTCTCATTCCAATATGCATTACACATTCACCTTATGTTAGATATGAGATAATCATGTTGACCACAATTTCATATATTTTTTCAAAACAAAAGTTTTAATGGGAAAAAATCATTATACAAATTAATATTTTACTGATATTGAAACAAATGTACTTCAAATCACTATAATAATAAAAAGGTAATTTATATAGTGCCATTTAGAGAGCAGGCTCCCAAGGCCAATTCAGGAATCGAGAGTAAATAATTGACATGTGATAATCTGGTTGACTTAAAACAGGAATTCCTTGTTAATCGGCCAGCAGGTCTATGGTATCTGAACATAAAAAAATTAAATGATGGACGAAAGAGAGTATATTTTTGTAAGATTATTGGAGTAACTTTTTCAAATCTAATACTTTCTTGAGCATGTCAAATAAAACCATAATAGAACAAACAATTATCAAAAGATTAATATTACAACAATTAAATGGAGTGTCAAGATAGGAAGGTAGTGACTGTGGCCATATTAGATTAGGTACTTCCTCTCACATCTTTATATATTTAGAAAAACATATTTGGTAAGAAAACTGCAGAAAACTTACTAAGGGGAAGACGAACTACAAAGAAGCTTTTGTAGATCTTCCAATAAGTGAGAAATATGCTTTAGGCATAGTGTACATATAACTTTTGATAAGAACTCCCCAAAAGGGTTGCCTTCAAGTGCTTCCTGAAGCTGCACACACCACCCATATTTTCCCATTACACAATCCCATTCCAAAGTTGGGGTCTTAAAAAGATCCCAAATTAATAGTTTTCTTACAGAACATGGGTTTAAGATTGGGGCCAAATAGAAATGGTGGCGGCAATTTCATTTATTGACCAACTGCTAATATAACAATAGAAAAATGACCGAGATCAACAAGTCAGTGCATTAACCCTAGAACAAAGCAAGTTCATGACCCAACATACCACTTATACAGTCACTTGCCAGCAATATTGAGATTGAAACCGAGAAATAGTTTAATACAAGAGCACAAGAACTGACTATTCTATTACTCTGGACAAAGCAGCGCATTCTCTATTGTAGAAAGAAATAACATTTGATGACTGGATAGTTTTTGAAAAAAAAAATGGCACCAGGAGACCAACTGCCTTGTTCTACTGAATAGACCCTTAATAGTCCTGGCTGGACCTCGTAGTCGAGGATCCCCACACCATTCCAACGTTAATTCAGTTGGAAAGCGAAACTGTGCCATGAAGATTTTTTTTAATGAGTGAGCTGTTGCAGCAAACTCACCGGTCACACCGTTGTACTGGATCTGATGGCACACCGACATGTTTATTTTTTATCCTTTTGAAACAATAAATATTCAACCTTAGTAGGGTGACTAGATGAAAGGTGAACGTGCAGAGATGGGGTTTCTTGAACGTAGCATTGAATGCGATTGCGCGATTATCCATGGTCTAGTTAGTAAAATACCTATCTTTCAATCTGGGGAATGCAGGTTTGATTCCGGTCAGTATATAATTATTTTAAAGGGCTCCCATCTGGTTTTCATTTAAGGCCTTTTGAATATCTTTCTGGTGTGTTGAGAAATTTCTACATCAAATAATCTGTCAGTTTATACTGTATACGATAGTGGAACACAATAAAATTAGTATGATCGAAGATACAGATATTCTTATACTGCCAAAAACTAGAACTTATCTGAGGGGAAAAACTGGGTTAGTTTCACTCGAGTGCCTTTACCTAAGTCCAGTGTGTTGATTAAGCAACTATAGTTTTTATAGAGAATAGGAAATAATACTCAATAAAAAAATATAAAAGAAATTTTCGAAATGTAACAATTTTGCGTTTATTGATAAAATAATTATAAATTAACATAACCTCAAAAAATGGTGTCTATTTTCGTTACAATTGCTAAATAAATTGCGGTAATTCTGTTAAGAAAAAAATTGCGACAATGATTGTTCAATAAATATATCTCGACTTTATTGCAAGTCACACAATTTAAAAAAAAAAGATTGCGCATACCTTCCGAAACAAAGAAGCTGTCTGCTGCGATAGAGCAATAACGGTAAATAATAATACTCAACGCGAGATAATCAGATAGAATTCGCGAAATCCGGCTGAGTTGTATTGCACATTCGGTGAATCAGAACGATCGGGTTCCAGGAAATACGCTGTTAGCTTATACGAGGAATTTTACTGTGAATTTTCGATATGGAAAAATAAATTGAACGTGAAAATTTGACCACAAACGTTATGTAAATGTAATTAATGCGACTTATGTATAGAAACATAATTTGAAAGAAATTCTGGTACTTTTTAAATAATTATTTTATCCTGATTCCAGCATTCTTTGAGTTTTTTTATATAGTGTGTCGTTGCGACTGCTGACTAAAAAAATACTGGTCTTTTCCATGAACTAGAGAACTACACCAATATTTGAAATCGATATCGTTTCTAGATAATGTTTTTACTTTTTAGGCATCGATTTTTGTAATATTAAATCGAAATAGGTTAACATAGTTTATCATTTAACGAAATATTAATAAAAATCGATGTAGACAATTTTAGTGCGACTTATTTTGCTTTTGCAGATTTTTCGCAATAGAATTTATGTCCGAGTGAGCGAGTAACTTTAATTTAAACTGTAATTTAAACGACCTCCGTGGCCTGGTGGTAAGACACTTGTCTGCCGATCCGGAGGTTGCGGGTTCGATCCCCGCTGGAACCCAGATTTTAAAAAAATAGGATTCCAGTCTGGTTAACACTTAGGGCCTATAAAAACACCTTTCTGGTTGGTTGGAAGAGATTGCCACATGGCAATAAACTCGCCAGGTTAAAAAATAATAATAAAAAAAAATAAAAAAAATAATAATATCTTGTTCTTCGAATCAATTATCGAGATTAAAAAATATTTATATTACGTTCAAGTTAAGCTCTGAGACTAGTTCATGTTTCGCGAGATCTAAACATTGTATAATTTATATTATTGAACTATTTTAAACATCACTATAGAATCAAGATAAAACACATGTCAAATAAAAACATTTAACTATCCATCAATTCGATTATACATCCAAAAGGGCTTAAATAAAGAAGTTTATTGATAAAAATATCGGAATCAAACAAAAAGAATAAGATTTTGAGGAATTCTTAAGATTCAATAAAAACGAACATGTGAGAGCGGAACTAAAAAAGATAGAGAAACTAAGAAATTCGTTATTATTAAGTGCAAGCCATTCATTTGCATACATTTTAAAGAAAACGTAAATTGAGACATCCAGTGAAGCCATTTTCCCATTGTCCCAAAGCAATTTTTTTAAATTCACAATTTAATTTGAAGATTGGCAGCTGATTGCAAAAAAATAATATATATTCCATTAACATTCAAAAGAATATGAATCAAATATTTGTTTATAACTGGATAGTTAAGTTGTATAATTATTGTATCGTACATTATACGTCTCGAAAGGAAATCGTCAATTTTGACATGAGATCAAAATGCCATGTGAGACAAAAAGTGCATAAAAATATTTGAAAAGTTCATTGAACTATTGCAATCCAGTTAGTAAATGCTTTTAAACCAAGCATAAAGGAGAACTTGACTACGTATTTCTTGTGAATAAACGGGAACTGGTGGTAAAATAATATTAAAATTCTCATCTCTAATTTGAAGGGATAAAAATCGCCGCCATGTTGGATTTAGAGGACACGTCGTTTAGAAGAAAGAGCATGTATTGGAAAAACATCAATAAAAACTGTCAAACGATTGACAATCAAAATCTGACGTCACTCTTTCATATTATTAATTAAAGCCCCATTTTTCTACAGAGGTTCTAGGTAAAAATATTGTAAAATCGATACACAAAAATGATTTTAATTGTTCTTGAATAAAAAATTTACTTACTTGCTGCTCTAGACCTGATCCATTTTGGGTGGTAACATTACTCATATTACTACAAAGCAGTACGTTGTTGTAAACTTTCTTCTGAAAAGTTCTACGTAAAACACCAATACACTATATGTATTTTAATATAAACGTCTCACAAATCCGCACAAAGGGCGTCGATATGAAACCGCCGAAAAGACAATTCCCCTCGTTGCTTCCCCGGTGGAAGAATAAGGAAGTTTACACCACTTGCCGTTGAAGCGCTGTTATCGGTCTTTACAGCTATTTTCACATTTGTACCGATTGAGCAGGAAATTAACAAGGTATACACGATCAAGTGATTTCGGTACATTAAGATTATTATAATAATTTAAAAATGTAATTTTTATATATTTAATGTTTTTAAAATATATCAGACTATACAAATATAAACAATATTTTTACACTTTTCAATAGAAAGGCCTGGTAACATTTCTAAGAATGAAGGGAACATTTTTAAATGTAATTGTTTTAACTAATATGGTGTACCATTATTACTTTTTCTGATACAATTACAGCTTTTAATATTTTTCTCTATACTATCATATCTCGAAAATATAGTTACAAGATTTAAAAAAATCGAAGAAAGTGATTACAAGTTGATAAACAAATATATAATACGAACAAGAATGACAGGTGTGATAAAAGAAAAAGAAATATGCTTGAACGAATATTTTAAAAGAAAGAAAGGTTAGAAATAAAAGATTTTGAGAAAGCTGTCTAAGAAAAAATATGTTGGTGTAAAAGTCTTGTGGTTTGTTTTATATTTATCGGTTTGTAATCGGTCAATAATAGTAAATTCAAATCTTGAAGAAAGTTTGCTCTCTAAACGTCGTTATATTATTTGTTTTTTTAATATCATTATTTTTCTCTGTCTTCGTCAATAGGGAAATGATGTGATAGATTTTTTTATATAAAAAGATATGTTCATATTTTTTGGCTACTTTCAATACGAAATTTAGCATATGTATATAACAAAAAAAAAACAATATACCTATAACTAATCAATTATCTGTATTATTTTTTTTAGTTAAGGCAATTTACTCTGCTAAGAGTAAAATAATTCCAACTTGACTGCGATTATATCGAAGCTGTTTACAAGCCGCCTTGGGTCAACCGTGAGCTGATTGTAGCATGCCCATCAGGTAAGTAATTTTACATTTTTTGGCAGAGTGTCAAGATATATAATATACTGTCCAAAGATTTTTTATTCGAAGTAACACATGGGCTAAATTGTTTTCTTGCTATATTTGTCAGTTACGCCATTAATGAGATTATTTCACGTTTTATTTTATGAAAATATTAAATAAATATTTAGAAAAAGTACAGTATTTTTACCAATACTAACGTTGCAAAATCATTATGAATTATATAAACATTTGCGCTCTCTTAAGTTTATGACAAAATTTGACAGCCTATTTGTTCATACAGTCGTAAATAATTGTATACATAAATGCTCGTGTGATCAGTAATAGATTTAACGTTCTTTTTTGCCAGTTTTATTTATTTTTTCTGAAAGGATTGCATCGTGTATAGCGCAGTAATGTAACCTTTACTACACTAAAATAGATACTTGTTTATGCATAAATTTACTGTATGAAGAAAAATGTTGTTATAGAATGAAAATATGAACCAAAAAACAATTGTGCTTGCAAAAAACAGTATTTGTCATTATATCGACGTTACAATATTGTTAATCAATCACTGCGCGTTATCAATACTTTTTAGTTATATACAACATTAAAAATGGTTTATTTTATAGAAAAAATAAACTAAGCGACTGTACAAGACGTACAAGGTGTGCATGGAATAGGCAGATCGAGGAAAACATGATTGAATCAAATGGATAAAATTTTGAAAGTAGATAAAATGAGAAGTATGAATAATAGAAGATTGCTCATGACGAGATGTATGAATTTGGGGGAGGCGAAAGTTGTGTGCATCTCTGCCTACCCAGCAAGGAACACGAGGTGATGATATGTAAAAAATGTCTATAAATACCCTATTGCCATGGAGTGTGGACATTGATTCTTGGATCGTTTGTGCCTTGTTTAACATTTGTATGCTAAAATATCACAAATGTTATTCCCATTTGGAAAACAGAAATTTATGGTATGGAAATATAATCCTTATTGCCAGTTCATATTTTTCTCCCATTACGGAGAAAGTTTTATTCTTTCTTTAGAATGGCGCCCTCTCGGCGGGAAATACAACCTCCTCATAAAAACTAAAAATCCTCATCCATTGCATCAAATAGCTTTTTTCTTACAGAAATATATTTGTATGGCCATACAAATAAATTTCTTAAAAAATTTTAAATTTTAATTTAAAAAATGAAAAACGATATTTTTCTAAATATTTTATTAGTTATGACTTGAACCACAATTTAATAAATTGTAAGCAGCACACGTGTTTCGAGATGACGAAACAAAAATACTTTTACTAGTTTCCGAAAGATGTCTAAATGAATGTTTTTTTTTAAATGTAGGTTGTATTTTGCTGTCGTAAAAATGAGAGACAAAAATATTTAAATACCATCACATCGCTTTCCTGTCGAGGTAGGTAGATAGAACATATCGCTAGATTTTCTTATCGCAACATGCATCTTTCACCTCATCTACATCCACACACCTTCTCATACAGCTTCCACGATTTATTTAACTTTTTATATTTCCTGATTTAAAATATCATTAACTTGATTCAACCACACTTTTTTATGGACATCATTTACCACACCTTCTACTCATATTTACACTGTTTAATTGTTTTTTAGTCCTTCTTCATTAATTTATTCTTCATGCCCAAACCATCTCAGAGTGCCCTTCTTCATCTTACATAATACATTCTTCTTAAGTTCACATTCATCCTTAATAACTTCATTCCCTATTCTGTCATACATTGTCTCCCTGTGTAATCATTTTAGTTCACGCATTTCTACTGCATTTAATCAGCTCCTTTCAGTATTTTCCACGCACTTGTTTCACTCCTCGTATATACTCGTAAGTTGGTAATACACAGTACCCGGCGGTAAGTAATACACATCGTTTGTATAGCGTTGTCTCTGTCGCACGATGCGCTAACAGTCCGGTCCGGTAACGACTGACAAATCGTAACGTAACACGTGTATGAATGACAGAGACGACGCTCTACAAACGATGTGTATTATTTAACGCCGTGTACTCTATTGAAAGTAATACTATCATATTAATAGATTTTTATACTGTTCGGTTCAAGTACCAATATATGTTTTAGTACCCCGTTGACTTTGTTTCTTTCAAGAAACAAGACGTGTTTTATCTTGTACAACAATGCATCAATATTATGTGCCTAATGTAGTTTGTATGCCTGACCATCATTATATATTTGTGAATTTATTTTGATACAATTTTGACACATATCAGCTTTTATATTTTTTGCTGACAGTTAATCTGAGCTGGTATTTGTGGGTTTACTTTATTATTTTTCCTACAATTTATTTATATACATCTAAATGTAAAAATATGTGGGCTGAAAAACATCTGATGTCGTCGCGGCCGGGCTCGCCTTATATTAATAGGGTGTATCTTGGCCGGAGGGATGCTATGAGATGAGCTCAGACCTTTTGATAGTTTCTATTTTAAATGTATTTTCTACTATTTATCTTGAAATGTATGTGCGATTGCGGAATGTATTTATACCATATATGCACATATTATTTATATATGCACATATTACAAATTACTGCACCTGATCATCCAAGGCAAAATAGAGGGTCGAAGAGGTGTTGGCAGGAGGCAAATCTCCTGGCTCCGCAATATACGTGATTGGACTGATATAAGGAGCGTTGGAGATCTTTTTCGGGCTGCCGGGGACAAAGATGCCTACTCTCAGGTGATATTCAACGTTGGGGGGACCTGACATGACACTAGGAAGAATAAGATATTAAGTTGCTATCAATAAACATATATTTATTATTTATGTAACATATATTAATATCACTAAACGCCTCCCTAAATGATTTCCACTTTTGCGGTTCACACATGATCTACTCGTATGTATATCATGTATGTATCATAAGTCTAAGGTCTAAATTCATAGTCTGACCTAAATACTGAATATTAATTTCTAATCTTAAAATTTCGTGATTTATAAATTACGAGTAGTTTCAAAGTTCATGCGCTCCAAATGTTAAAATAAGGCAATTAAATCGTGTGACTTCCTTATAAGGAAGTTATGACAAAATTTATACGAAATTGAAATGTTTATTTCTATAGTAAAAAAATAATTAAGATTTACTATTTCATGGACCGTAAGGTGCACCAACATTTCTATTCTCCAAGAATTGTAGATTACCGAAGGACTTTCAAGTATTGCTTTTTTTAAATAATACACATTTTCAATAAATAGACTTTAAAATCAGTTTCCGTTATATTTTCGTTTCTTACAGGTTTACGAGCTTACAATAACAATGCTTCTATTGTTACGGGGTACCTCCGTTTACGTATTTCCTTGACGCATTCTATTACTTGTTTGTCAAATGATTTAAAACGTTCTTTCCTAAGCCCTCGGAATGCCTTTTTTTCATTCATTAGATTTTCTGCCATCTCCAACGTCTAACATTGTTTTTAGTAATACCAAATATTCTAACAGCCGCACAGTTAGGCCTTGTCCAGATGAGGCGTGTTACACGCGATTTAAGTAGCGCGTTTCGAATTATTCAAGGTAAATTGATCTAGCTTCGCGGTATTTATGAAATTTACGAACATGTATGTTTCTGTAAAATATCTTCTTCCTCCTACTAACTCAATCGCACGGAGGAAGAAGAAATTTTACAGAAACATACATGTTCGTAAATTTCATAAATACCGCGAAGCTAGATCAATTTATCTTGGTTAATTCGAAACGCGCTACTTAAATCGCGTGTAAAACGACTCATCTGTACAATGCCTTATTTGTAGCTTCTGCAACACGCGCTAACATAACCTTGAAATCAGAATCATAACTCTTGCAAATTCCTTGATTGATTTGATTTTTTCGATCTCAATATGGTCATTCATCATATTATCGAGGGTGTAAAACTATGAAAAACGTTGCAAAAAAAAGATAAATAACAACTGTCAGAAACAAATAGCACGCCAGCAGTTTTTAAATAATGCTGTTTATTGAATTAACTTGTTAAAAATATTGTAAGATAGATATAAATATAAGTATTTTGGGCAATATTGGCATCTCGGTTATCGCGGGGCAGTGAATTATTTATAACATGAGGCAGGCCTAAAATTTCATGTTGTTTCTTTGATAAAAACTTTTTTTAGTCGGGTTAACTCGATACTTATTGTTCCTGAGTACCGAATTAGTATGGTGTGAAATCTTGGACTCTGAAAGCAAGCGAGATACGTAGAATATATGTATTTGAAATGTGGTGCTGGAGGAGGAGGTTGCGAATTCCATACACAGCGAGGCGAACTAACACCTCCATTATCGAAGAACTGAGAAGCACAGGCAGATTGTCGACAGTATGCCTTCGACATGTCCTCCGATTCTTTCTTTGAGCACATTGATAAATAATAATAAATATAGATTTATTGATAGCAAACTAGCATATACATATATTTAAATACATTCCGAAATCGCACATATCTCAAGACAAATAGCAAAAAATTAATTTAAGAGAGAAGCTATCAAAAGATCTGGACTTATCTCATAACATTCCCCTGATCGATACACCCATCAATATAGGACGAGCCCGGCTGCGAGGACATCAGATGGTTTTCTACCCACACTGTTGCTCGTGGCCTTATTAATATTTAGTTAGATACCTACAGTAATTTTAGTTTGTTAACCTTTCTCAAATATTATGCTTCCTCAAAAACAAGTCGGACACTCGGAAAGGTTGTCATGGTTTTGTTAAGTTGCTAGTAGATGTCCCAAATATCGCCTACCCTAACTATTTATCTGTATCTCAGTCTCCTGGATTAGGAAATCAAGCTGGAAACTAAATTAATATTACTAGGAACGATCATCCTTTGGTTTCCAGGTATCAAATCGCTTCTCAACCTATGCTAGTTTATGTAAACTAGAAAAATAAAAAAAAAATCCCCAGAGAATTTTCCAAGATTGAGTTCATAATATCGCCTACACCTGTTCCTATTACCGAAATTAGGAGCACCTGTTAAAAACGAGTTGCTAGTAGAGCAAACGTACCTTTTGTAAACTAATTTCAAACTTTTCCTTAAAAAAATACTTAAATTAAAAACAAATGTTTCATAATTTATTAGAAGGAAAAAAAAACGTTCATCACAGCCTCAAACACTTCAGACGCCATATTGTTTTTGCTGTCACTCGTAGAAAGCTTGCCGCTGGCGCTACGTGTAGCAAAACCCTAAACCGTCAAGGTAACTAACTACACAAACTCATAGATAGCGCGTATTGTAAACACGAGTAGGCGATATTAGGCACAGGGGCGATATTTGGGACACGTACCCTATACCTTTTATTTTCATAGATAAAAAAATAATGTGTTTTAAGAGATTTACTTTTACAATACTTTTAACATAATAACTCATTTTCGCCCAAAATTGACATAACGTTGTTTGCAATTTTTATAAGTATATAAAACAGTGGTTCTTAACCGGTGTTCCTCGGAACACTAGTGTTCCGCGAAAGTATTAATTGGCGGCGGCGTAATAGCTAGATTTATAGCTATTACGCTTGAAGGAACTTCGGCGTAAATGTACACAACGTAGAAAAAATCCAACTTGCATTTTCCAGTGAACTACCTAAGTAAACGTCTCTACATTTCATTCTTGCGTTTGGTTTGACACAATCCATTTTTAATGTGTTTTTGGTTTGTGTATAAATATTATAATACATAACATACTATATTTAACACAAATTTCTCACATACTCGTATATGTAAGACAGGTAATTTTTTTTATCAATAAACAACTTGAATGATTGTTACGTTCTTTTTTCAGTTAAAATTTTAATATTTTACATATTTTTTTACACCGTAAAAGTGCGCAACGGATAAATTTATAACTAAACTAAAACACGATACTGAGCGAACTATTAATGATGGAGCATGCACAAGTGAAAGTAGTAAACCACGTTGCTGCAAATATGTTTCATACAGAAGACAAAAGTGTTCATGGTAAAATAAGAAAAATGCATTGACGATATTCGGACTAATGTTTAAATAACGTTAGTGATTTTGGTGTCACACAAAATTTTCTTAAAATCAAAAGTGTTCCGTGACTTCGAAAAGGTTACGAACCAGTGATAAAAATATGGGAGAAAGAATTTTTATGATTATTGTTTCTAAAGACGTCATATATATATAATGGAGGCATGCAGCATAATTACATAAACAGTCAAATCAAAAACAGTGTATATAATATTTCCCCAGTGATTGCCATTTATTAGGGGTGCTTAGATCGTTTATTCTTAACGTTGTTGTATAACTACAAGCCAGTGGCGTCCCCTAAGTACAAAATATTTTTATATACATACATACATATCTTGAATCTGCTGTTTGGCTGTTCTTTTCCGTTCCTCTAGAAACACTTTTTAATACATATGATCACGCCGTATCCCTTGCAAAGTAGTCATAGAGAACAGATCTCCAAAGTTTTCTATCCAAGCAATTATACAAGTTTGGCCTCTTCATCACCATCTCATCATACACATTCTTCTATTATTCATACTTCTCACTTTACCTTCTTTTAAAATCTAGTCCATTCGGTCCAGCCCTGTTTTCCTTAGTCTACCTCTTACACGTACACCTTGCACTTTTGACTTATATATTCGCTAAGTCATTCATTCTCTCTACATGTCCAAACCATCTTAAGCTAATTTGTTTATCTTACTTAAAACATCTATTTTATCCATGCATTCATTTTTGATGTTTTCGTTAAACTTTTTTTCAAATATTGACTCTCCAAAAATCTCCACAGCATTAATCTTACTCTTCTCCTACTTCTACCAAGTCCAAGTTTCACTTCCATACATCAAGGTTAACTGGACATATCTATGCAAAAATAATTGAACCCACATTTTACCGGTTCTGAGATAATTTAAAAGATACCCGGCCGTTTTATATAGACTTGTATATTTTTAAAAATATCGAATTAATTCATGAAAATCTCATTAACAATGGAGTATACATGAAAGATACGAGGGTTGCTACTTAAGTTTTGAGACAGACAAGTAAAAACAAACATTTATCATCGAAAATGGCTTTATTGTTTTTCAAAATACTCTCCATGAAGATCAATACACTTTTGCATGCGTTTGAACCAATTTTCGAAGCACTTTTTCCACTCCGAATGAGGTAACTTCAAAACATGCGTTTTGAACGCATCAACCGCTTCTTCAGGCGTCGAAAAACGTTGACCTCGCAATTTATTTTTGATGTTCGGGAATAAAAATAAGTTGTTGGGTGCCAAATCAGGGCTTTACGGCAGATGATCCATCAATTCGATGTTTTGAGTGCTCAAAAAGTCACTTGTTTGAGCCGATGTGTGAGAGCTCACATTGTCGTGGTGGAGAATTATCTGTCGTCGGCGGTTGATTTTCATCATTTATCCGAACACTTCTGGTAAACAAATAGTGGTGTACCATTCAGAATTGACCGTACGACGTTCCACTTAAGGTACTGTTGCGACATGACCATTTATACCGAAGAAACAAGCCACCATTTGCTTCGAAGTGCTTCGTGCGCGAACAACTTTTGTTGGATTTGACTCGTCTTTAAAGACTCATACAGTCAACTGCTGTTTAGTTTCTGGTTCATATGCATAGATCCATGATTCGTCGCCTATCACGATCTTATGGACAACTTTTGAAGCACCGCGATCGAATTTTCTCAACATTTCTTTGGACCAATCGACACGAGCCTTTTTTTGATCGATTGTCAAATTATGCGGTACTTGCAATATCAGTTCACGCACAGCATCGATGTTTTCTGGCACAACAACCGATTTTGGACGACCTTCACGAAATTCGTCCTGGAGCGAACTACGACCACGATTGAATTCGGTAAACCAGCGAAACACAGTGGCCCGGGATGGTGCTTTATCACCAAAAGTCGAAGCGAGTTGATCGGCACACTGTTGTTGAGTTAGTCTACGTCGAAAATCATAAAAAATCATCGCACGAAAATGTTCACGATTTAATTCAATTTTTGGCCGAGATGAATTTTTCAAGTCACTGTAAACAACACAAACAGTACTCGTATGACAAAACTTTCTGAGCACGTATACCATTAAAAACGTCAAACTTTACGATGCTGATGTCAGATTTGACGTATGGTGGTGTTGCCATACCTCAAGACTTAAGTAGCAACCCTCGTAGTTAGACAAATTGCACAATTAATGAAAGAATGAACTTCGTGGTTTGTTATATGACACAATGAAAGAAAACATGAATTTAGTATTTTGTTATTTGACACAATTAATGAAAATATAAACTATACAATTTGTTAATTGACAATGAAAGATTGGAGCAAGTTGAGGAATTCTGCTATTTGGGCTGTATTTTCTCGGATGATGGAAGAGTTACGAGAGATATCTAATGGCGTGTAGCGATAGGAAACAAAGTCCGTGAAGCTCTTAAACAAACATACTTGGATCGGGCAGTATTAAAATCTGCTTAGTTGACAGTCTATCATATTAAAGTTCTTTAGTGCCAATTTTGATGTTTAGGAGTGAAACGTGGACGTAGAAAAATACTCAAAGGAGCGAAATAAATGCTACAGAAATGCGTGTGGTGAGAAGAATACACGGCATGACAATGTATGACAGAACACCAGAATATAGAATGGAGTAATTAAAGATGAATGTGAACTTAACGCTGTTTAGTAAGATGAAGAAGAGCACTCTGAGGTGAATTGGGTATGAGAACGAATAAAGGAAGAAAGACTGATAAAATAAATATACAGTGCACATGTGAGTGAAGGGGTGGTAGTGAAAGACCAAGAAAAGCATAGTTGGATCAAGTGTATGATATTTTAAAAGACGGAAACTTAAAAAGTCAGAGAAACAATAGAAATTGTATGAGGTATATGGATATAAAAAGACGGGGGATATATGTCGAGATAGGTAAATCTGGCGTTCTGCCCCCTTTGCCTTCCCCGACAGGGAAATCGCATGATGATTTGCATGTATGTTATTTGATACAATAAATGAAAAAATATATATCTGTTATTGTTATTTGGCATAATGAATGAAAATAATTTAGTATTTTATCATTTGACAAAATGAATGTAAATATGAATTTTGTGGTTTGTTGTTTAACACAATGATAGAGAATTTTAAACTACATATATCCAATGACATATTAAACAATTTTTTTACAGGTATGTAGATTTGAAGTCGTCGTCAGGAGTCGGAGTCGTGTAGTCGGTAGATTTTATATGGAGTTGGAGTCGAGTAGTCGATAGTTTTTACATGGAGTCGTGTAGTTGGTTGTTTTTATATGGAGTCAGAGTCATGGAGTCGTGTAGTCGGTAGCTTTTATATGGAGTCGGAGTCGTGTAGTCGGTAGTTTTTATATGGACTCGGAGTCGTGTAGTCGATAGTTTTTATATGGAGTCGGAGTCGTCTAGTCGGTAGTTTTTATGTGAAGTTGGAAAATGCTTTTCTTCGACTCCGATTTCAAATTTTTTGCATTTTTCAAACTTATTGGCTGTATAAATTTCATCGTGAAATTATGAACTATGTATCATCTAGTATAAATAGCGTATACTGTGATGAGGAACCCACGTAGACATTATTTCCAAAAAACCTACATTTAAGTAGTTACGCCACGTAACTAGGAAAACATATGGTTAGTAGTAAAAGGAGTCGGGTATTTAATATTTCTGCAGTCGGATTTTTTTTGCCGACTCCACAACACTGCATTTGTATTACTACTTTTCCGTTTCCAACGACAGAGTAGTAGGTACTCCACTGGCGCTGTCCCCCCTTCCAATGATTCAGATAGCAATCTGTTTATCTTAAATCTCGAGGAAGGCCTGAATGTGTCCCTTAACGAAGTGCTTCATTATCTGCAGATTTGCGGGAGATAACAAAGACATAACGAAATCAGATGTTCGTTATATTAAGATACACAAATATATTATGTGATTACATTTGATTCATTCACTTATTCATTAATCACATTCATCACTGAAATCAGCATTATAATAATATTTACTTACTTTTTTTTGTGTATATGGCTACATTGTACTTATTGCTTTACAGTAATTTACCAACCAGCTAATATTGGCAATCAGTGCCGTGTTTACTAATACGTAAATCTAGGAATTAGTCTTGGGGCAACAAGCCAAAGGGAGTGCTCCAAGATTCATACTATAAATATCATAGACTATAAAAATATGTACAAAAACGACTTGGATTAATGCTTTTTGGAAAAAAAAACCATTTAAGTTTAAATTTTAAATCTAACGATAACAACGACTGTTTAATGTTACAGCTTAGTAAATTAATAATTAACAAAAAAATAGTAACTGTTTATCCGAATGTTTACATTATTTTATTTATGCACAATATTAAGTTGCAAATTGCATAAGGGCGCCATCTAAAATGTGTGACACTGTTGGTAATGTTAAGTTCTTTAAATTGATGACAGATTTTATATATTAGGTGTTAACATAAGTTGTGTCCGTTTTTTTCCAAATTTAAAATTGAACACCAAAAGTGAAACAAAATGGTAAAGGTTATACGTCATTCGAATGAAAATTTTGTGCTCAACAAGATATTGTGTTTGCTTTTACGTTACATATATTATTTTATTTGATTACAAGCCTTCAAAATGGAATGTCAAGTAGACGAAAGTGAGCATTTTCGACACCTCCTTCTGTTCGCGTTCAATCGAGGGAATAAAGCTGCCAAAGCTGCTCGCAATATTTGCGAAGTGTACAGTGAAGATGTTCGACAGTTGATTTTTGTTGTTTTCACTCAAAACATGTGGAACCCAAGCGCCGAACTTCTGGACTTTTCCCATTGATTTAAGATTGCAGTATACAGTCATGTGACTACAATTCATCTGCTCAGCCAATTCTACGGTGGTTTGAAGGGGATCTTCATGAATAATGTGGTTTAAGCGGTCATCATCGAAGTCCACTGGTCATCCAAAACGCTCCATGTCTTTCAGGTCGTCAAATTAAAATTATGGTCTTTGAAACGCGAAAACCATCGACGAGCTGTCCTTTCATTCATAGCATCTTCACCATACACTTCGCAAATATCGTGAGCAGTTTTGACAGCTTTATTCCTTCGATTGAACGTGAACAGAAGGAGGTGTCGAAAAGCTCACTTTCGTCTACTTGACATTCCATTTTGAAGGCTTGTAATCAAAAATAATAATATATGTAACGTAAAAGCAAACACAATATCTTATAGAGCAGAAAATTTTCATTCGATTGACGTATAACCTTTACCATTTTGTTTTACTTTTGGTGTTTATTTTTAAATTTGGAAAAAAACGGACAGAACTTATGTTAACATTAAAAACAATTTTAATCGAAGTAAAAAAATAGTAATATTGAAACAATATTAGACTAGAGGAAATATATTTGTTTAAGGATAAGGAAGGGAAACACTAGGATGAAAGTTCTATTTAAAATAAATATTTATTTTATTTATAAATAAACGTTACAATGTATCTTAAAATAAAAAAATAAAACAAACAAAAACTGCCAGTAGTGAGTGCTCAACACATTAAGTTTGTCAGAATATACAAATCGTTCGTTCGTTCTACATGCCTACATCCCCTTAGACAGGCTTGCCATGAATCTCTAACCCTAATTTCTAATGCTTGGCGGAGGGTGTAAGCAAACAGTTCAAAAAATCGTTTATCCCTTAATTTTCAACTTAGTTTTGATTTAACTGCAGACGGTTCGCGTTGACACGTTACCCATAATAGCCGCCAAACTATAATGAAACAAAGCTTATTGTTATTGCGCATGTGCAAATCGAGCACAGCGCCACACGGTGGCCGGCCGAGGTACTATATTCAAAGAATATTGTCGACTGTATCGTTTGCTACTCAGAAACAAAGCGTTAAATAAACCAGATTGGCTTTATCTTGAACAAATGAAACGTTGGCAGGCACCTACTTGCGTACAGAAAATTTGAAATCTCTGACATTTTAAAGTCCCGGACAGTTATTGAAATTTCAATCAACCCAGGACATTTCTGGACATAAAATATAACCAATTTATGGAATTATATCATATGAGTCAATATAATAAAACCAATTTATGGAATCTGGTCGACATGATTTGAGCCTTTTTGCAAATTCGAAACAAAAATTATACAAAATGTCTTAATAAGAAAGAATGTTGTTATAGTTGGTACCAAAGTAAAAAAAAAATTGTAAAATCGCGGCTGCTTGAAAAAATTTTAAAATCTACCCCTTTTCAAATTTTAAAATCTTTTAAAAATAGTAAGATAAATTGAAATTTTTTAAGGTAGGGACGATATAAAAATATTTATTGAAGTTTCATACCAAATTCGAAGGCAATCGGTTGGATAGAACTTGAGATTTTATGTCAATCAGGTCGAAAAAAGTAGTTTCGAGAAAAACGCGTTTCAAGTTTTGAGATTATTGTCTGTGTCATTCCGGCGCGGCGTAATTGCTGCCTCATTTATAGCTATTATATAATTTCGTAAATATTGAGAATTTTAAAATCCCTTTTGAGAACATATTCTTAAAGGTCTAAACTTTAAAAATATGCAAAAAAAAAAAAAAAAATTTCTAGATTAGAATACCCCCTTAAGACTGAAAGTTTATTAGGTCGTCGTATGATTACTGAACAAATATTTTTATACAAAGTTATTCGTTGATTGATATCTTCTTATGATAGATCCACATCTTTTGGAACGAATAACTTTTAATATTCCAATAAGAACAATGCGAAATAACTATCCATATTCCAATAAGGACAACACGACAGTCAATTTTATTACATTTCCCGAAATGTAGAAGTGCGTGCCTGTGTCATTGCGCGTGCGTGTGTGACTGTGCGCGTGCGCGCGTGTGCACGTGAGAACCTCGTATACCCAGTCATTTTTAATATACCACGAGCCTGCAGAAGTCACAAGGAAGGGTTTATTCACATAAAAAAATAATAGCATTCTTTTGAACCAATCTTAATGAACAAATTATACAATTTTAAGATCTTTTTTGAAATTCGTGTATTTTTTCGTCATATTACAATATGTCCCAGCTCCGAAGTGTGATTCTTTGGCTGATTTGAAACTTATAAAGAAATAAATAAATCTGGATTTTGTTTAGTCTAACACTGTTGATTCCACTGTATATAACAGTATAACCCTACCGGTTTCAAGTTTTTCCCCTCATCATCAGGGGAACACAAACGGTACTATGAAGAAGACAAACCAGAGTCTTTTTTGTGCTTCCCTGATAAAGAGGTGACTGGCGATCTTCCGCATGTCTTGTTTTGTCACAACAAGTCTTGTTTGAAACCGGTAGGGTTATACAGTCATATAAAGTGGAATAAACAGTGTTATACTAAACAAATTAAGATGTCTTTAAACCTCCACTGGGTTAATGCCTTAACTATAAATAAGATATGAAAATATCAATCCTTTTATTCTTTTTCCTCTTCCTCCTCTCCCCTAACTTCCTTATTCAATATTTCACTTGTTCATTATGACTTGACTTAATTTTATTTGCTTTTTTTTACTGTTTATGATTCTCATTATCTTGTGGAATTTTATTTGTTTACTAGCTGTACCCGGCCGCGCGTTGCTGTGGCTCAGTCTGGTTAAATGGAAAAGAAAGAAAAGAGAAAGCACACGTTTCTAATATGTTTAATTTCACAATGCTTGTGGGTATACAATATTTTTGACGTCTTTCAGCCACTCTCAGCCTATCGCGTTCATTCTGTTGAGAACAAAGCAGATCTGAATCTGCAGAACGCGATCGTCGTGCTCGCAACTGTGCATCCTCAAGTCTGGCTGCACGTCGCTCTGCTGCTTCCCCGGCATTTTGATGAAAGAAATTTAGAGCAAAAAAATATAAAATTGCGAAACATTAAAAAAGGAACTGAATAATATTGTTAAGTTCGTAGAAGTCATTGTTCTTGGCGGCAAGAATAGCTCGTTCACTCAGCCAATCGTTATTCTTATAATTGATTTGAATATTGGAAAATACTTTTTCAACCAATTCTTCTTTTGACGTCACTAAATTGCAGAAGTTATGAGGCAATGAAATTTGTCCTGAGGTCATATCAACCGGCACCTTTCCGTTCCCAATTTCCGGCAATTGATGTGAGAATATCTCAGATGATCGATCGTTTTGCAGCTGGACACGCATTTGTCAAATATTTGTCAAATAGGAGTATTGTTAAGGAAAAACAGAGATAATTGGAACTAATTCAATGTTGAAAAGAGAGAGATTATTGGAATTGATTAAATGTTAAGGAAAGACAGAGAGATAATTGTAACTAATTAAATGTTAAGGGAAGACAGAGAGATAATTGTAACTAATTAAATGTTCAGGGAAGAGAAAGATAATTGTAACTAATTAAATGTCAAGGGAAGACAAATAGATAATTGAAACTAATTTAAAAAAATCTCCTTTTCTACATACGATTTGATAGATTTTGAAATATTAACGTAGAGATAAAATTAAATTCTATAAAAACAAGATACTTTTGATATTCCTACTGACGTATTCCAGCCATTCTCAGCCTGTCGCGTTCATTCTGTTGAGAACGAATCAGTTCTGAAGCTGCAGAACGCGATCGACGTGCTCGTAACTGTATTTGAGCCATTACTTGTCTGTTTCGCTCGTTCGCTTACACGACATAACCTGTAAATGAGCAATGTTTCGTATTGCGTGATCGATTCCAATGCATTTTACGGTATAATTTGAATTTAAATGAAAATCAATCGACACATCACAAATCCACCGCCAATTGAATTTAAAATAAGGAAAAAACTGTCAAAAAACGAAATGAAAGAATTCGAAACGTCGAAAATGCTATGTCACACACACCTGTCAATGAGAAATATTTAGTTCGCGTGTGTTTCTGCAGAGGGCGCTCCCATTATATCGTTTGTTTTATATATATTTTTTATATGCAACTGTATATAAAAAAAGTATATATAAACAGGTGCGTATTAGAATGCAACCTTCTGTCAAAATTTCAAAGCAATGAAACATAAAAAACACAGTTAAAAAACGAAATGAAAGAATCCGAAACGTCGAAAATGTAATGTCACATGAATGACAATGAGAATTGTTTAGTTTGCGTGTGTCGCTGCAGGGGGCGCTCCCATTATTTCGTCTGTTTTATATACTTTTTTATATACAACTGTATATAAAAAAATATATATATAAACATGCTTGTATACGAATGCAACCTTTTGTCAAAATTTCAAAGCAATCGGTGAAGAAATTTCGGAGATTAGAGATTTTCTATTAACGAACATTTACATTTTTATTTATATAGATTGTTAAATACAACATTTTATTTATGAATCGCATACTTTAATTATAACAATCTCCGTGGTCTAGTTGGTAAGACATTGGTCTTCCAACCCGCATATTGTGAATTCAATTCCCGCTGGAATCCACATTTTTTAAAGATATACGAGTATTTTAGCCTGGTTTTCAAGGTTTCTTTAACATATTTCTGGTCGGCTAGAATATTTTACCACGTGAAAATACGCAATAATCGTATTTTATTGTTAGGTTCCTGAATTAAATAGAAATGTCAACGATTTTTTGGATATTTTGTGAAGCCTCTTTAAGCCGCTTACGTGTAAATAAACGAAAAGAAGTTTCAACTCTTCCGTTACATTTCAAGCTGTTTTTCGTTTATAAGTTTTTTTTGCATGCTTGAAGCAGATTTTATACCCCATTCATAGAAATAACAATCAGCAGTGTTTAATTAAAAAAATCGTTGCAATTTGTTTAGTCCAACACTTTCTTCCATTTTATATAACGGAATAACCCTACCGGTTTCAGTCTTGTTTATGCTCCCTGATTATGAGATGAAACCGTTGAAACTAATAGAGTTATACCGTTATATAAAGTGAAATAAATAGTGTTGGACTAAACAAATTACAATGTATTTAAACCTCCGCAGTGTCCATGCCTTAACTATAAATAACATGTTTTTTTTTAATCTTGGATCCAGTGAGGATCTAAAAGCGAGGAATCATAAAGCGAGAAATATCTGTTCTTCAATTTAAAGAACGTACCTATGTGTAATATAACTAAATTGTTACGTCAAGTGCTAAAGTCACTTTATTTCTATATTCCCTTCCTGCATGAGTGTGAGAATGTGAGAAATAAAACACACACAACACTGAAACGTGTTCCATAGAAGCTTTCTATTCGTAGACGGGTCGTTTGTGTTGATTCAATTGAATATCACTGAAAAGGCTGGCATAGCACAAGAGTAGGTACCTACTGATATTTATTAAGAGCATAATCTTGTAAGAACACAACTAGCTATACGTATAGCGTGTTCATACGCACTTTTCTTTAATATATTGTTCATATATACACTCTTCTTTTACGTATACATGTGTCGACAACAAATGGTATTGAAACAAATTTACAATTTTAATGTACGCCATTGTATGACACTTTCGTCGTATACAGTTAAATTTGACGGGCTTATTGCCATGTGGTAATTTCTTCCAATCAACTAGAAATCAGACTAGAATTATTTAAAAAAAAATCCAGGGTCCAATATGAATTAAGCCCACAACATCCGAGTTGGTCACAGAACACATTGGATAGTTCCTCTTGATCTGTTTTATTGCAAAAATCATGTGTGAGGTGTATGGTCGCGCGATAACGTACTGGAATTCCTTGCGCAAAGTCGCCAGTTCGAACTCTGCGCTGTGTTATTTCCTTTGAGTGACACATCCTTTTTTCCCGCCTAGTTTTCAGGGGGTTTACCTATGAATTCGTTCATATATATCATTTAAAAACAAGAGAAAAAACATACCGGTGTGTTCCAATCGTCTCACTTCATACTGCTATCGGATCCAATACAGCTGTGTGGCCTGTGAGTTTGCTAGTGTGCAATGACCCACACACTTAAAAAAGAGAAAATGAGAAAGAAACAAAACTACATGACACAGCTTTACTTTATAACTTAATTGAAATTCGAAAGGGAATTGCAAGAGGATCGTTGACTACAAAGCCCACCAATGACGACGATGACGGTTGTGAAATCATTCCTGGACTTTAGTTGGTCATTAGATTATGTCATAATCTTCAAGATCCGACATATCACTGTTCATGGATGACACGACACCAGAATCTCCACCATATATCAATTCATGCATCTTTTCATTATCTAGAATATTATATATATTAAAAATAAGGAGACTCTCGTTTAAATGTTGATTTGTGTACAAAAATATTTGCTAGATGTCAGTAATGTTTTTTTGGAAGATATATCAGTCAAGTGAAAACACGAGACCGGGACTCAATGAAAATCTAATTTATCACATTAAAGCACGGGATCGGGAAACAAAATATTAAACATTATTATTCGGAAATTCTAGGACGAGTCTTGTGACAGCTCACAAATTTGCCCCAATACAACCTTGTAACGATTTTCAGTAATTTTAATTATTTTATCAACTTTAATATAAGCCTCAATTCTAATAAATAGCAAGTTATTTAGGTAAATACATTACATAAGGTTGTATTGGGGCAAATTTGTGAGCTGTCACAGGACTCATCCTAGAATTTCCGAACTATAGTAGCTTTAAGAATAACATTGAACTTAAACTTAGTTGTTTAAGGAATTTCTCACAAACGACTATGATTGTGACTCCATCCTGTACACTCTGAGGTGGGAGGGGAAGTTCTATCCTAGATCTGTTCACCCTCCCGTTGTATGAGCACACTCTTCCAGGCGAGATCTAGTGACTCAATGTTAAGCCCTCTTTTCGCTTTGTGTACTTTTCCTTTCACATTCATCTCTTTAGTTATGGTGCATCTCTATTGGTTCCGTTCCTATGCCGCTTCAATCCATTTCTGGGTATTTATTATATGTATACAACACACCGCAAAATTGGACTTCTTTGAAGATCGTTCTTCTTCCTCTTTTGTGTATCACCCTAGTTTCATGTATATGACATAAATATCACATGAAAAAAAAAACTGAAAGTAAAACTAGAATAGTAGTGTAGCAACCGAGAATCCAGGGTGTTCATGAGATGTATTAAAAAATATATTCTAATGGATATCGAATCCAGAACGCTTAGGTACCCATGGATTTATTAGAAAAGAAAATGGGAATCGAATCCAGAATGCCTGGGTGCTCATAAGATTTATTCGAAAACCTTATGGGAATCGAATCCAGAATGTCTAGGTTGTCACAAGATTTATTCGAAATGAATATTTAATGGATATCGAATCCAGAATGCCTAGGTTTTCATAAGATTCGTAAGAAAATAATATCTAATGTGAATCCAGAATGCCTAGGTGCTCATGAGATTTATTACAAAAGTAAATCTAATGGGAATCGAATTCATAATGCCAAGGTTCTCATGAGATTTATTAGAAAAGAATATCTAATGGGAATCGAATTCATAATGCCAAGGTTCTCATGAGATTTATTAGAAAAGAAAATCTAACGGGAATCGGACCCAGACTGCCAAGGTTCTCAAGAGATTTATTAGAAAATAAAATCTAATGGGAATCGAATCTGGAATACCGTGGTACTCATGAGATTTATTAGAAAAGAATATCTAATGGGAATCGAATCTAGAATG
The DNA here is from genome assembly GCA_949825065.1 of Odontocerum albicorne. NCBI lineage: Eukaryota > Metazoa > Arthropoda > Insecta > Trichoptera > Odontoceridae > Odontocerum > Odontocerum albicorne. The sequence goes on along the minus strand of OX463860.1, from coordinate 22,432,564 downwards.
CCTAGGTACTCATGAGATTTATCAAAAATACTGGTAGGTGCTTATGAGATTTATCAAAAATACTCAGGTAGGTGCTTATGAGATTTATCAAAAATACTCAGGTAGGTGCTTATGAGATTTATCAAAAATACTCAGGTAGGTGTTTATGAGATTTATCAAAAATACTCAGGTAGGTGATTATGAGATTTATCAAAAATACTCAGGTAGGTGCTTATGAGATTTATCAAAAATACTCAGGTAGGTGTTTATGAGATTTATCAAAAATACTCAGGTAGGTGATTATGAGATTTATCAAAAATACTCAGGTAGGTGCTTATGAGATTTATCAAAAATACTCAGGTAGGTGGTTATGAGATTTATCAAAAATAACAATTCCAGTTGGAATCGAACGTCAAAGGTTGCGGTTCCCTGAAGTGGAGTGCAGGGCTAGTCAGGATAATAGGGCCGGGCGCCCCGCGGCGCCGGGAATTGGTGCGGGGACCCATGCGGCTTGAGCAATGGCCGGGCTGAGCAGCGCACTCGCCTACCCCTGCCGGCTCTGGTCTTGGTGTGGGGCTGCCAAGTTTCCAGATAATATGGAGACATACCATACGTTTTTGAGCGCCAAAATTCGATGAATACCAGATCGGACGTATATTTGCAAAAATACACATTATTTTACGAAACCTTTAATACACATTTTTTAGGGTTTTAGAAATATTAAATATCAATATGTGTGAAGTACTACTAAAAGTTGCCCATTAACATTTTAAGTACAGTAAATGCTCGATTATTCGGGTGGCAGATTAACAGAGGCGGAAAAAAAATACGAAAATTGTTAATATTGATCAAATCCCTTTATAACGAAATTCACGCGACCATAAAAATATATTTCATTATACTGAATATGAGATAAAATATAGTATTGAAAAAAACTGTTTAATTTAAGATTTAAAAAATGTACAAGTACATTGAATTCAATTTTAATTTTCAAAGAATGATATAATTTGCGTCTTTCCAATCATGGATTAGCGCTACGCTCAAACAGAGATTGTTTATTGGCCTTTCCAGTTCACCGCTCCTCTTTCTTTACGTCGTCCTTTACTGTCCATGCAGTGAGACTCTGGAAGACGTGGTTGCATAAATCATTCAGTTACAAACCAATATAAGACTCGCTCCGTCCTTGGCATGCTTTAAGAAGCCACTGAAAAAAGTCTTAATTTCTGGTCAGTAAAATGGCGTGTTTCATTCTTGATTTTTCTTTTCCTTTCCTCTTCACCATCCCTTCCTTTCCTTTTGATTGATGATATCTCACGTTATATGAAAAATAATGTTCGGATGATTGTCCGTCTTTGTGGGGTTCGTGGGCATGTTCTCACGTATATGTTTATGGATTTCGTGGGGATGGATACTCATTTGAATGATTTATGCAACCACGTAACTTGCTTAATTTACTTTTGTCTGGTTGGTTGGAAGAGATTGCCGCCTGGCAATAATCCCGCTAGATTGTATCGCAATAAAAGTGTTAAATAAATAATGTTGACTGTTTTGAAATTTTTAGCAGCATTCATAATTGTATTTTCAATACTACATAATTGTTAAAAAATATTTCTCGGGACATCAGTAATATATATCATAGGTAAGCTCGAAACTTTATTAATATATTCATAGCTTCCGAAAATGAAACCAGTTTGCATAACTCCATTTTAATTATTATCTTCATTTTTAATGCATTTTTACTGTACCTATAAAGTTGCAAAAATGCTGTAGGTACAGTTTGGAGGTAAAAATTCAGTTTGAACATGATCTAGCTCGCATGTTAAATTATATGCTGAGCAATTACTAATTATAATAAGATTTTGTAATTTGTTTTATCAAACACTGTTTATTCCTCTTTTTGTAACGGTATAACCCTACCGGTTTCAAGGCTTTCACCTCATCATCAGGGAGCACAAACAAGACTGTTAATGCCTTAACTATAAACAATAAGACAATGTTAATGCCTTAACTATATAAAATAAGTTTTTTTCTGCATTATTTTTTCATTTGAGCGTCCGAACTCATTAGCCATTCAATAAATATTGCTTGTGATATCCATATTGATTGGTTTGGATGTCCTCAGAGGCGTTTTCGACCGAAAAATGTTCGTTATAACAAAATTTTATTTCGTTAAAATGGTAGTCGCTCAACATATTCTTTTATGTGCATTCGTTCGATTAAAAAAAAATATTCGTTATTTTGAAAATTTCGTTACATCGGTATTCGTTATAATGAGATTTTGAGTGCCGTATCACCATTAAGAAATGTTATAAACCACATTTAATACACACGATCGCTTACTGCATCGTAACCATACACTGAAAATATTTTTTGGTTCGTTTTTTTTCCTTTGCGGTAGTAAAGAAGCATCAGGTGCCTTAAAAACAATTTATTTTAATCTACGAGTACTTATCTTAAAAGTTACATAAAAAACTGCTCCAGCAACTAGATAAAGCAATGCCTGAAAAATGCGTTTAACTATTACTTTTCGTGATAATATTATATAGGTATATTCAGTACGTTTGGAATGAAGTACGCAACGAATTTTTTTGTCTAAATACCCATCCGACAAAAATGTGTTACAACTATAGGGTCTTTCAAATTGAGCGGGTTTTTTAATTCAATTTTTTTAAATTCTAGAATAAAACACACAATTTGCTTTGATTTCAAAAAACTTTTTATTGGTCATTGAAGTATAATGTACGAGTATGACACTTAAACACTAAAAAACAATATCTGCCAAATGTCCACCTCTCGCAGCTCCACAAATGTCCATTCTTTTGTCAACATTTTCGATGACATTTTGGCATAATTGCGGTTTTAACTCACCAATAACGCGAATAATTTCATCCTTCAGCTCAGGAATTGATTGGGGGTCATTCTTATATACCTGGCTTTTCACGTAACCCCAGAAAAAATAGTCCAACGGTGTCAGATCACATGACCTTGGTGGCCAATTAACATCACCGTTTCCAGAGATTACAATATATAAAATAATTCAACAATTTGAACGCGTTGTTGTATTGCATACGACTTCATTTTTATAAATGTCATAAATTACACTTCTCAAATATCACAAGACCCAGGCAAGTTCGCGACGTCATCTGTGTTTTATCCAAGAATTAAAAAACCCGCCAACTTTGAAAGACCCTTTACTTGCCGAACGACTTACTTGTATTACATTAGAAGTAAGCGTCGCCATATATACTATAATATATTCATATACTCGTACGATATTTTCTAGAAAGGTTCAAGTTTGAGTGACTTCTAATCTCTGTAAGAAAGTAGACTCAATCTCTTAGTTATGGAATAGCTCCATATGTAAATATATTTTTGTATTTCAATAACATGTTTCGGTAATTACAATTTTTTTGAAGAAATCTCAATTGTGAAACATTGTGTTACGTGAGGTAATGCTGTATTACGTTGTGGCGCAGTATGTGATGTTTTGCTATGTGGTGTTAAGTTATATCTCTTTTACATGTCTTCGTAAATTACATATGTACAGTACCCGGCGTTAAGTAATACACATAGTTTGTATTACTTACCGCCGGGTACTGTACTTACCTGACCACGATATACACTTAATTACTGACTGAATATTATACACATTTTTTATTATACACAAGTTATAGTGACTGAATATTATATACAAATATTCTGTAAAACTTGTGTTACATTGGGTTACTTTGGGTTGTGTTTGTTACATTGGATAATATTGTGTTATGTTGAGTTACGTCGTATTACGTTGTGATACATAGTGCGGTATATGTTTTGCTGTGTTGTTTTGTCTTTTATGTTATGGAACGTTCTATTGTGATTATGTTTGTTAAAGCTGTGTTCCGTTGTTTTATGTTGGTAAACTTTGTGTTAATTTGGTTAATGTTGCATTACAATGTGTTATGTTGGTTAATGTTGTGTTACGATTAGTTATATTGAGTTGGAGCCTCTCAATAGAAGTTGCTGTAGTGTTAAATTATACTTCGTTTTTCTTTATCATGGGTACAATGTACTTGACAAAATTATTTAAAAATAAGTAGTTTAGTCTTCATTTACAATATTTACTAAATAATCTTAAAAATAAAAGAAAAAAAAACCAATTTATATAATTTCAACAAAACCAAATAAAAAGACACACCAACATAATAAAATATTAAAAAAACAGATAAGTTGCCACTGCGCGACGGACATTGGTTTCCTCTTCAGTATCTTGTTGATGTTTCACTTGTCGAAAATTTTGCATTTGCTAAGCATGTGCATCGCAACACTCCTTGCTTTCTCTGTTGTTTGTCACTTATGCTGTTGTTTCTGATAGCTGCGCATTTATTTAGCATGCTTTGCTCTTCTTTCGTTTGGATCCAATCCTATTAATTTAATTAAATCGTATCATTTTATTTGACTTCTTTGAAGACAATAATATTAACAATATTAAACCATAACTATGGCATTCATAATTAATACGAGAATACCAAACTGTTAACATCACAACACTTAGTTTACATGCTGACGTAATTACAACCGATTTTATTTTGTATGATGACTATGATAGTCGCTGAAAGCGCTGAACTGGTTTAACGTGAGAAATAGACGCCAAATTCCCATACTATCTCTATTGCATAATAATCTTAACGGTCCCACCACCCCTCTTATCTCGACAATTTTAAACCTTAGACTTACATATATACATATATGTACATTCATTTATTATTTATTTATTGAACACTTCATTGTAAAAACAGAGATTGTTTATTGGCCTTTCCAGTTCACCGCTCTTCTTTTTTTACGTCGTCCTTTATTGTCCATGCAGTGAGACTCTGGAATCAGTTACAAACCAATGTTAGACTCGCTCCGTCCTTGGCATGCTTTAAGAAGCGATTGATTTTTTTTTAATTTCTAGTCAGTAATATAACGTGTTTCATTCTTGGTTTTTCTGTCCTCTTCACTGTCCCTACCTTTTCCTTTGATTGATGATACGAGTATTTTACTTTTAATTTAATTAATATGCATGTGTCCAAACATTTAATAAATATGAATTGGAGCAGTTGGAAGTTGACCCAAATTTTGCTAAAAAACATCATCTTTAGCGACGAGGCTCATTTTTGGATGAATGGATGTGTGAACAAGCAAAATTGTCAGATTTGGGACGATATCAATCTACACGAAATACACCCGCAACAAATGCATTCCGAGGAAGTCATGTTTGGTGCGGATTTTGGTCTGTCTGAATCATCGGTCCGTACTTCTTCCAAAATGAAACTGGCATTGCCATAACCGTCAACGGTGAGCGCGTCAGATCGATGATAAGCAACTTCTTGTAGCCTAAACTGGATGATATGGATACCGACGACATGTGGTTCCAACAGGATGGCGCCACACAGCGCATGCGACGATGGACATTCTGCACGAGCGATTTGAGGGTTATCTCGCGCGGCGGCGACGTGAACTGGCCACCGAGATCGTGCGATTTAACGCCTTTAGACTTCTTCCTTTGGGGCTATCTTAAATCGCAGGTCTATACGTATAAACCGCAAATAATTGATACCCTCAAAGTCAACATAACAAACACCATCCAGCAAATTCAGCCAGATTTATGCGACAAAGTCATCGAAAATTGGACCTCCCGAATACGTGTCACCAAGCAAAGCCACGGCGGATATTTGAACGACGTTATATTTTATACTTAATGCCATAAAATATTCTTTCAAATAAAAAAATAATTGAGTAGATATCTCACACACAACTTGTTTTATTTACATTTAAAAATTGAGCGTCCTTATTGAAAGACCCTGTATTTAGACCTTCACCGCCACGACTTCGTCGCTACAACTCTTCCCTCACTTTAGTGTTTCTTCGCCGAAGACGGAGTATTTTTGATGCAGTTCCTTCTTCGTCACTACACGATTTCACGCTCTAAAAAAAGAAGCTTTGTATCGTATTAAATTACACATTGGTTTTATATAGCACAACCTGGTGGGTTTGATGTTAAGTGGCAATATTTTCCAATCAACTGGCAAAATCTTAAATAACACTGAAACTCTTTACAAAAAATGAAGAAACCAACGGGAATCGAATATGTATCCCCCGGGCTGGAAGACAGGTGACTGACAAACTAGTCCACAAGGTTTCTGGACTTCTATGGTATTGTCTCCTGTAACAGCGCGAGTGGAGGTGGGATCGAACTGAACTGAGAGCGCAACGTGGAGAGTGCTGAGTGCAGAGTCCGCCACTCCGGACTCGGGATTCATTAGCAGTGCGGTGCAATCTCTGTAATAAGCTGCTCATTGCTGATTTATCAGGGGCTTTGACCAGAACATGGCCAGGACTTGGTGAGTGGTAATCAACAATTGGGACTTGAAAATAGTTTTCTTAATTATTTGTAAAATATATTTTTTGGTTTACGTCCGTGTCAGGTAGAACGCATGTATTCTTTATGGTTTTATACCTAGTAGGGATTAATTTATATTTTTCAATAAAACTTACATATATTTTTTATTGTATAAAGATATACATTTTTTATTATATTACAATGAATAGTTTTTATCGACCATCAAAAAAAGTAACAATAGTAATACTCAAATTAGAATGTTGCGTGCGTAAGAATATAAAATCAACTTGTCATAAAGATTATACAGCAATCATATACAAAAACATATAAAAAGACAGTAAATACATGCATACTTCCTACCATATATACAATACAAACTTGTACCAGGCCAAAGATCAGGTGATCCAAGGCCCTAAGACGCAAAATATAACAATCTGTTTGGAAGCAATATAAGCAAAACTATACGCGTATGTGACCATGTTGATAATATGGGTAGTGATAGAATCCCATACATCGCAGCACATGAAACTCTGCAGGATGAAGTGTGCTCTACAGAACAAACATTCGCATCAAGAAGAAAAAGAAAAATATATAATAAATGGTATAGAATATAATATCATGTCTAGCGGCCATATACGAGTATGTGCCACTTGTTCCTACATGCTTCCTCAGCATATATGTGCCACTTGTTCCTACATGCTTCCGCAACATATATTATATGTGCCACTTGTTTCTACATGCTTCCTCAACATACTATATATGTGCCACTTGTTCCTATGTGCTTCCTCAACATATATGTGCCACTTGTTCCTACATGCTTCCTCAACAGCTGATGAAAAAAAATCATTTTACGTTTTTATATAGAAACACACGCCATTTCCCTGTCGGAGTAGGCAGAGAAGACAGAGCGCCTAACTTTTCTACCTCAACACACATCCTTTTCCTGTTCCACATCCATACACTTTTTCATACTACTCCTACGATTTCTCTCATTTTTAACATTTCCTTCTTTCAAAACCACATTATTTTTTATCTTCCTCGATCATGTCTTCTACTCACATTTGCACTTTATGTTTATTTTGTATTTCTTAATTCATTCGTTCTACATGCCCAAATTAATTCGTGCTCTTCTTGATCTTCCTCAATATTTATTCAATTCATTCCGTATTCTGTCATAAATGGTTACCCCATATATTATTTTCAGTGTATGCATTTCTACAGCATTTATTGTCCTTTTCCCACGTTCACGTTTCACTTTAGAATACGGTTGAGGAATATCATCTTAGCATATTTTTTTTAATAAATCACCAATCTTATATTTTTAAGTTTTCGTATCCCTAAACGGATCTCAAACCAACGAGTATGCACCACTGTTAACAGCTTCTACCAGGGAATAAAGGAAGGCATACACGAGCCGAAGTCCGTCCAAAATAACGACGGTAATATTAAATGATGATAATTGCTTTTATACTGCGCACTACATAATTCTACTGCAGAGAATATCATCAGCAATTCAATCGGTTCTGAGAAAAATCCATCATTAACCTTCTCCGTACTATTGATATGCTGATTGTAAACATTGTCGAAATGTTTGCTGAGAAAATAAATACATAAGTGAAATGGCTGAGAATAAACGTAGGTATTTGGAGAGCGGAGAAAGTATACCCTCGATTAGGCTTATGGATTTCAATCAAGAACTCCAAGTCCATGGTGGAATGTGCTCGCTCTCCAAGTTGTCGGAGGCTAGATTCCGGAAAAAAAACCATTGTATTGTATTACACTTAAGTTGTCTACAATATAACCTGGAGGGTATATTCCCATATGAAAAAACTTTCTAACTAGCCAGAAAGGTGTTAAAGACGCCTTAAGTTAAAACTAGATTAGAAGTTTTTTTTTAAAGTGTTATTTGTTTAGTTCCACACTGTTTATTACATTTTATATAACGGTTTGTGCTCCCTGATGATCAGGTGAAAATCTTGAAACCAGTAGGGTTATACCGTTATATAAAGTGGAATAAACAGTGTTGGACTAAACAAATTAGAATGTCTTTAAATCTCCACAGTTTTAATGCCTTAACTATAAATAACATATATACCACCATGATATCTCTTTGTCGGGGTAGGCAGAAATGACAGAGCTCTAAACTTTCCTATCTTGAAACGCAACTTTCGCCTGTTATTCACCCATATAAATTCTGATACAACTCCTACGATTTATTTGACTTTCTACGTTTCCTCCTTTCAAAATATAATTCACTTGATTGACCCATACTTTCTTTGGTCTTCCTCTACCACGTCTTCTACTCACATTTGCGTAATCTTGGATCCAGTGGGGATCGAACCCGTAACCCCCCGGGCTAGTAGATAGGCAGGCTTCTTACCAACTAAGTTAAGGAGGTCGTCTGTTAATTGATTATTAACTGGATGCACAAGTTAGAGGCTGGCTATGATGGAGTTAGATCAGATTTTCTTTTTGCGTATGTTTGCAAAAGGGGTACACCAAGGATGTGTGTTATGTTATCCTGGTTGTTTAATATTAACGTAGATTAATATGTGAAGGAAACTGCAGTGCTCAATGGGTGGAATACAAATGTTGAAAAGGAATGTATAATATAAGTATGTAGATTGATGTACGCTGATGACATAGTAGTGTAAGTGGAGAATGAATTAAAGAATTTTATAAGTAAATTGTATGTTATGAGAAATATGAAGAAAGAAATCTGAGAAAGAATGTTGTGAAATTCAAAGCTAAATGCGATATATCGGGGAACAATTAAATGCGATATATCGGTGAACAATTAAATGCGATATATCGGTGAACAATTAAATGCGATATATCGGTGAACAATTAAAAATTAAAGTGCAGGAATTCTGCTATTTAGGTAGTATTTTCTTAAATGATGGAAACTATGAAAGATATCGAACGGCGTGTAGCAACAGAAAAAAATGTCGATGGAGCACTAAAACATATAGACTCGAACCAGACAGTATCAAAACTTACCAAGATGATAGCTTACAGGAGTGAATGTGAACATGGAAAAAAATACTAAAAAGTGCAGAGTAAATGCTGTAGAAATGCGTGCACTGAAAATAATACACGAGTTGACAATGTACGACCGAATACGGAATGAAATGATTAGATATGATTGTGAACTTAAGGTGGATGTGTTGAGTAAGATGAAGAAGAGCGTTCTATGATGGTTTGGTCACGCGCAACGATTAATGAAGAAAGACTAACAAAACAAGTAAACAGTGCAAATGTGAGTGGAAGGCGTGGTAGAGAAATATCAAAGAAAGTATGGTTGGATCAAATTAATGATATTTTGAAAAAAAATCGTAAGAGTTGTGTGAAAATGAAAAGAGGCGAAATATGTGTGTTGAGATAGTAAGGCTGGCACTCGTCCTCTCTGCCTACCTCAAAAGGGAAATTTGCGAGTTTTTTATTGTATTATAATGCGTTTTAGTTCTCTATAGTACTAAGAGTTAAGTTAATTGTCATGTAACAATCTCTTCCAAATAATTATTGATACTAAACGAACTCTTAAACCAGACTGGATTTTTTTGGTACATACACGTCAGATATCGTATAACGACTCGTGCCGTCCCAGCACTCCCTGTGATTCCAGCGCCCTTGACAACTACCCCGATACCACCCTGTCCATAAGCCTTTACCTATGGTCGTTGAAGAAATTTGGATGCTTAAAGAAAACAATAAACTTAAAAATTCAGGTGATGGAAATGAGTTACCTATAAGGTGATTAATGACAAACAACAATTTAATGATGCAAAATTTTCGTTTGGTTTCGATTCTTTGCAATGTTAACGTCAGTCAGGGGTATCAAACACGGCTACCGCGAGCCAGACCAAAGCGATTATCAATCTCCTTATCGGAACAACTAACTACTAAAAATAATAATTGTAAACCAAATATGATTTACTTCGCTTTTCAGACAGTTACGGTTTTTTGCTCGGTAAGAATGTTTACGGGCCATATTAATATTATGTACTCGGTTAGCATTCTGGAAAATTAATGTGAATCGAACTTTATGACAGATATATATATATATATATATATATATATATATATATATATATATATATATATATATATATATATATATATATATATATATATATATATATATATATATATATATATATATATATATATATATATATATATATATATATATATATATATATATATATATATATATATATATATATATATATATATATATATATATATATATATATATATATATATATATATATATATATATATATATATATATATATATATATATATATATATATATATATATATATATATATATATATATATATATATATATATATATATATATATATATATATATATATATATTACGGATTTGTTTTTTGATCGTCAATATTTAAATCATCGTCATCAATATGTTTAATTTAGATACCATTATTTTAAATTATTGAGTGAAGTATTTTCGTGATATGTCGTCGTTGCTGGGCTTTGTGGTCGAGGATCCCCTTGTCGTCCCAACGCCAATTCAGTTGTAAAGTGAAGCTGTGCCGTGGAGTTTTTTAAGTAAGTGAGTCGTTGCACACCAGTAAACTCACAGGTCCCACTGACGTACTGTATCCGATGACACATTAAAGCGAGACGATCGGAGTACGAGTATTTGTTCGTTCATTGCCGGGCCTCGTAGTCGAACATCCTATCACAATTTCAAAGTCAATTCAGTTGAAAAGCGAGGCAGTGCTATGGAGTGTTTTTATTTAAAGTGAGTGAGCTATTGCACACCAGCAAATTCACCGGCCACACTATTGTACTGCACCCGATGGCACACCGAAGTTAGACGATCGGAGCACAACCAGCAGGTTTTTTTTCCTTTTCATGATATGTAACATATGGTATGCTACTTTTTATAATCTTTTAAATAAGTTTAGTCTAATGGTTAGTATTTACGTTAAACAAGCGGGCGCCCAGTTTCTGGTTTTGGTCTTAGACCATTTATACCTGGATTGATATTATATGTAGCTTGTATACTGCCATTCGTTAATTCTTGTGACATTATTAACACTTGCCACCCTATGATGGATAGCGACTGGCCAAGACTTGTATTTTATTTAATTATTCGACGTTTTTATTTATAATAAAATGATTTTTATAGCTAATTACAAAAAATAACTTAGCAGATTTTGCATAATTTTAATTTAAAATATACATTTTTCACTGGACGCTTAACGTCCAGCACCGTGGCTGGCGGAGTTTTTTTAGCACAGTAAGGCAAGTGTTAAATAGCCCCCAAAATAGGGCTATATAATAATTCTGCTTAACGGAATAAACACATTAACATGCCTATCGTCTTGAAAGCTTAATTTCTTTACAATCGTACAAGAATGTGTGCTTGCTAATAAGCAACAGTATATTTAAAATAAACCAATCCATGTGTCTTCCATCCACAAGATGGCTGAGAACATCCACTCGATCACGAGGGAAAGTCTAACGATAATAGTACTAAAAAACTGTTGTCCAAATGTCCCCAAAGAACCACGAATAAACAGGACACTTCAATCAAAAGGTTTTAATAGCAAAAAGGCTGTCAATAACAATTATAAAGATTTAAAAAAAAATGAGAAATTGGGAATTATTGCCAGGCATTGAGCAATGAATTTAAAATTATCTTAAAACATTTATATTAGTACAGTTTATTGACTTATTATATTTTATTATATGTAACTATAAAAAGTGAATCCGTTGATTTGACTTAGATTGTTATTGGACAATACAGATCAACATACGAGTATAACTGTCATGATAAAAAAATCGCTTTTAAAAGTAAATTTCCCATTGATTCGTTTAGTACATATAATCATCATCTATCCTGCGATATTTGTACCCGCAACCCCCAAGTTGCAAACATGCATGTTACCAACTGGGCCACGGAGTTAAAAAATACAAAACTAATTTGCAACGTAACAAAAAAAAACAAGTAATTTTGCATAAATTTTCTTAATAAATTAACGTAATTAATATAACATTATTAATATTTAATATATTTAAAAATTATGGTTAATTTGAAAAATGCCAATACAAATGAAAATATACTTAAATTTCAAATCAAATTGCGCAATTTCCCGATAAAAAATATAAATAATACTTTTGTTAATTCAATTAAAGATCTAATTTATTTATTTATTTATTCAATTTGAAAATTTAAAAATGTCCATAATTACACACGAAAAACATAAAACAAAACATTTATATTATTTTCGTATATAATTTATAGCGGATTTGATATCTTTTAGATAAAAAATATTCTAATCTTTTATATTACGATTATGTAAAAAAAAAAACATTATAAAACCGCTTTATTAATTAAAATATCATATTTCCGTGGGAAAACTATGAAATTTTTATTCTGTAATATCGAGAATTTTATTGTTATTTTTATATATGAAAGAATCCAGTTGTTTTAATCGAAAGTTAGGGCGACCATGTGTTATAAGAAAATTATTTAGTTTTCTCGACTTACTTATTTAGAATGTGTGGGAAAAGTGTTAGGAAATTAGGAAAAATACGGATTGAAAGAAAATAATAATAATAATTGATCTTCTTGCTATCATGCCATTAATAAGTTTTGGAATATACCATATATATATATATATATATATATATATATATATATATATATATATATATATATATATATATATATATATATATATATATATATATATATATATATATATATATATATATATATATATATATATATATATATATATATATATATATATATATATATATATATATATATATATATATGTATATATATATCCTAGTATAGGGCTCCTTTGTATATATATATATATATATATATATATATATATATATATATATATATATATATATATATATATATATATATATATATATATATATATATATATATATATATATATATATATATATATATATATTTATATATATATATATATATATATATATATATATATATATATATATATATATATATATATATATATATATATATATATATATATATATATATATATATATATATATATATATATATATATATATATATATATATATATATATATATATATATATATATATATATATATATATATATATATATATATATATATATATATATATATATATACATAT